>JARHVA010001243.1:3070000-3625000 GCA_037957365.1 Torreya grandis | reverse complement strand
GTGCAATATGTTTGTCCTAGTATGCTTGAAGGAGGCTTGGTTGATCTTTAGTTTTGGCATGGTTAAAGATGTTCAGGGATGAGTATGGAGTATTTATCATGTGGAATGAGTCATATAGGAATTTTTATATTATTTTAATACTTTTTTGCATTATTAGTTTTCATTTAGTTGATCATTGTTTTTATCTAGACATTTTGGGTCTAGTGGCAAAAAATCTAAGTAGGTAGTTTGTTGATATCACCATTATCATGTGTGGATGAGTCAGGAGGAGTTATTCATATGATTGTGATCAAATTAGTGCTTATATATTATGATCTAAATATAAATTCATGAAAATAATCATGACAAAATATATCTAAGTGCAAAGTTGGGCTCTCGAGTAGTTTTAAAGTGTTTTTCCATAGCCATATTTGCATGAGGGAATAAAGAGCTGAGTAAGTAATTTTGTGTTATTATATTTCACATATGTGATAGTATGAGGAGAAGTTGATCATATGGGTTTGCTCATTTTTATTCTTAGTTAATTTATTATAAATTTAAGATCATGAAATGAAGTGCATTAAAATATATGAATGTGCAAAGTTGGCCTTCCAAACAAGTTCTTGACATAGTTAGCTCTACGGTAAAAAAATTTGAGTGAGTAGATTAATGAAGTTATATCTCACTCATGTAAAGTCTTTAGGAATAATTTGACACATGGTTTGATTCTCCTATTTGAGGAGAAAATATGGTCCAAATTTTAGATCATGATTCTAAGCATAGCAAAAGGTATTGAGGTCTAATGTTGGCCTTCCAAGTAGATAAGTAAAGGTTCCCATACTCAGTCAAATTTGTAAAAGGTAAAGTTCAAGAAACATCGATGGAGTGTGTTTGTTACAAGATGTTAGGATGTTATAAGATGGTGTAAAGTCTTTCATGCTTAATATTGAGTAGAGATAAAGACTTTTCTTCTTCTAAAGATCAATGGTTCATGGGAGTTCATACATATAGATCTACAATGTGTAGTAAGTCAAATGGATCAAAGTGCTTGATGCTTAAACTGAGTAAAGATTGAGCTCCTTACAAAAATATATATAAATAATGGTTATTATAAGATATTAGGATGCTACAAGATGGTTTCAAGTGTTTAAGGTTTAACACTGAGCAAAGGTAAAGGATAAGGATCTAATGGTGAGTAGATGTTCATATAGATTGATCAAAGGGTGTGCACTGCATGATAAAGACCTAGTTGATCCATAGGGATCAATGGTGCACATTGAATCAATATTAAAATATTACATGAGATGAGGTAAATTTTCATAAGTTTAAAATTTATTCATTGGTGTAATATGCATTAAAATTAGAAGAAGATAAACGGTGCATGATTTTTTTGAGTAGCGAGGACACGATATGAAAGCAATGTGACTAAGGTTTAACTATGACCATTTGAATTCAAATATTTGAATTTTAATAAAGGAAAGACTAGTGTCTAGTTTTTAGGCCATATATTTTATCCAAGAATAATTTTCTCATGGTATGAAAGGAAAATTTATAGAGGGATCCAAGGTGCAGTTGGAAATATATATTTGAAGATATAAAATTTTGTACAGTCAAAGTTCTGAAGGTTCAAAGTTGATTGTGTTTTTGTATATGTTCTACAAGTGACTCAAGAAGGATGTTCAATATTATTTTGATAGTGGTTTGATATCTCTTGATGAATTATATATTGAGGAGTGTTGTATACTCCATGAGGATATTCTGTGAGCATTATTAAGGTTTGACCAATCATATCTAGTATGAACAATGCTTGAGAAGTTGATTATGTATTTATTCATGATGTTCTTATGTACATAGTTAGTGTTTGAGTTGTTTGAGCATATGTAAAAATGAGAAGAGTTTATTATGATCATTTGAGGATGTCTAAGGGGACATAAGGATTGGACCCATGTATTTGAAAGTGGTCTTATGTTCCTCATTTTCTTAGAGAAGTATCAAAAAGGTGAATATGTCTCCATAGGACCTAAAAAGTGACTTAGGCTTATTTTTAAAGAGAGTTGTGCTTATGTGTGACCCATGTAAGATTCCTTAAGGGTGAATGCATGTATTGTGTCTGAAAAATAAATATTTTGGACTTGATAATTCATGAATGCTTTATAACTAGTAAAACCAAATGTGTTGGTTTCTAGACTTGAGAGAGACGAAAAAAGGCTTGTGTAAGAAGACCATGTGAAGGAAGAATGAGAGTTAGTGTTCCATATGGATGGGTTGATGTGCATATCATATTTAGGATTGAGTGTATGATATGTAGGTCATAATTTGAGTATATGTGAATAGTTTTGAGTGTGTAGATGATGATAATTTGAGTGAAGAAGGAGAGAGATTGTGACATGCCTATGTGAGAGGCTTGTATGAGATAAAAAGGAAGTTTGTGTAGGGGTTAGAAATTCAAATATCCATCATTAGGTGTTGAAGAAATTAGTTATTAGAGGTGTTCACTTAAAAGGATATTCTAAAGGACTTGATCTTCTTTAAGGGTATTTATTCGTTATGAAACAGGTGTTTCACTAAATGCCTTTGGTCAGGAGGATTTGATCAAGGTTTTCTAGTATAAAGGAGTTAACCAGTCTCTTATTTTTAATTTATTATAGGACAAGTTTTCCATGTGTTACAAGGTTGAGAGTGGGTTTTATTCCCCATGATGGTTTCCAAAAGGAACTATGTGTTGTGTTTGATCTTGTGTATGCATTGAATGAATGAGCTTTGTTGTTAATGTTTCTTGATAAGGTTAATATATGCTAATTGTTTAATAGTTTGAAAGGTTGAAATTGAAATATTTGAGATCAATGATTCACCCCCCCCTCAATGATTTTACCTCTAACAATTGGTATCAGAGCAAGTTCTTTAATAAAGTCTTGATAGCTTCAAGGTTATCTAAGGTACAATATGGGTAGTCATCAAGGATGTTTCTCTAATTAGCAAGCACCAATGTTTAATGGATCCAATTATGTTTTTGGAGTACAATAATTAGGACATATATTATGTCCCTAGGGTTTGATGTATTGTAATATATTATGGATGGTTATGTTTTTCCTACTACTCCTCCATCTAGTGCTGCAAACAAGAAGATGTTTGAGAATAATTACAAGGCAAGGAATGCCATCACTTGTGGTCTTATAGAGACTAAATTTACCAAGGTAACCCATTGTAAATTTTCTAAATAGATATGGGATAAAATTTATATCATTTATGAAAGATATTCAAAGGTCAAGCTTGTTAAGTTTTAGACTCATAGAAGGCAATTTGAAAGTCTCAAGATGAATTAAGAATTTTCTATGGCATCCTTTTTGTAGAGAGTTGATGAGATTATGAACATCATCAAAGGTCTTAGAGAGAACCTTGAAGAGGCTAATGCAGTTCAAAAATTATTAAGGTCTCTATCCCTCAAGTTTGATCTAAAATTATCTACTATAGAAGAAAGACATGATCTTACTAAGTTGAATATGGATCAATTGTATGGCACCCTTACTACCTATGAGATGAGGAAGAATGATGATATACCACCAAAGAAGGAAGTAACATTAAAGATAGAAATGAATCCAAAGAATAAATTTCAAGGTATTAAACCCAAAGAGCATGATATTTCTAATATTGATGATGATGAACTAATTACTTTAATTTCCAAGAAATTAAAAATAGGTTTAGGCAAGTATAAAGGTAAACTACCTCTCAAATGCTTCAATTTTGGAGAGGTAGGACATTTTGATAATAGGTTCCCTCATAAGTTTAAGAATAATGATGATGAAGATCATCATCAAAATCATGATGATTGTAAGATATCATTTAGGATTGATAAAATCAAAAAGGGATTTAGAAGGTTTGATAACAAGAATAAATACTTCAAGGATAAGAAGTGTGATCTAGGAATTTGACTCAAGAGAGGATGGTTAGTATGATGTTAGTTCGAAAATGAAAATAAAATGAAATAAACACACTAATAGCATAACATCTCTAGGCCTAGACATTAGGAAGAGCTTAGTTAATAAAATCAAATGAATAGCACAACTAAAAATCAATGGATCAAATAAAAGAGTTCTTTCACCTTCCTTGGATGCTCTAAATGCCTTTGTAGTAGTGGCTTGCTCAGCTTGTGCTCATGAAGTCCTTGGCAATGGAAGCTTGGCTACCTCCATCTCTCCTTGACACCTTTATCTTTTATCTTAGCTTGGCTTGGAATCAATTTGGCATGGTAAAACTAGTTGTTTAAAGATTTTGGAACCAATACTGCATTATAACTTTGCACCAATTAAGCTTAGAAATGATGTTGTGAGGCATCCTATTTATATATTTTTAGATTTGATCAGAATCAACCTCAACCATCCATCTCAACATTGAGATATGTGGTTGAGGATTAATTCAATTTTTGGAATTAAGTTTGTAATTATCCTCATCATGACATTGTAAAAATGGGAAATTAAGAGGCATGGAGGGCTTTAATGAGGCACGGGAGGCATGAATCTTGATATTTGTGGCATTTATGGCCTAGGGATGTCTTTCTAAGAAATGAGGTCACTTGATGATGTAGATATTCAATATTCATTCCTAAAAATAAGCATTCAACAAGTTTCCATATAATTCTTAATTAGGCCTTGATTTGGGTTAATTAGCTCTTAAGCATGATTAAGCACATTATGCACAAATTACTTAGATTAATCAGAATGTCTTGTTATTGGTCTTAAATTTGACTAGATTGGAATTAGAAGTCACTATCAAATGCATTAGAACCGTATTCCCATTTAGAATGTTACCAACAAAAAATAACAAGGGCATGCATCTTGTACATAAGATTTGATAGAAAAGAGCAATCCAAAGCACCCAAGTTCAAATTTGGCATTTTGACTCAGAATGATCTGATCAAAGTTAGCTAGCCCATAAATTGCATTACCTTATTTAGGGATACCCTAGCTAAAATTAACACTTGGATATGTTAGTTTCACACCATTTAGCATGTTTTAGTGTTTTTAGGCCAAATTATGCATTTTGGGTAGAAATTGGTCAAAACCCTAGTTGGAGGTTATCGGTGGCCAGTTTTAGGTATCTACAATTTACCCCTATTTGGGAAGATGGTGAAAATCATAGGCAAAGCAATGTCTTCTCAAATAATTAAAGATGGCATGTTTTCTAAAAAGAAGATAATGGTTGAAGAACAAAGCTCTAAAAGGTGTTTGGGAAGACTATGATGATGCCCCCTTGAGGGAGTGTCCATCATATTTGTTGATGGATGGTCCCTCAAAAATAAATAAGAATAAATGTGGAATTAATCCATGGTTGAGATTAATCCAAATAAGAAAATGCTTACATGCATTGATGTAAAGATGTTTTCAATTTGCCTAAAGGTGGTTATAATCAAGAATAAAAGTCAAAATAATGATTTTCCCATAGGTGATTATAATCATTACAAAGACTTGAATTAGCTAAAGATGATGGTGCCTTGATTAGGGCTAATTAGCAAGCATAACTCAAGGATATAACCTAAAATATAAATTAAATATGAGTGGGTGTAAAGTGATGAAAGAGATGAATAAAAGAACAAGATTGATCAATTGTGAATGATTTAGTTGTACCTACTAATGAGGAGATGCTCATCTTGATTAATAATGATATAACTAGAATGGTCAAATGAGTTGATTTGATCAAGATGGGTGAAAATATTTTCTAATGTTATAGGGAGAAACTTCTACATCTCCATTAATTATAGACCTTATTTAAGCTAATTTTTTTTGTATCATGTGATGGTAGGATTTATGATAGAGTACCATGAAGATTTGGCCAAAATATGCATAAGGACTAACTCCTGATCTAATAAACACTTGAAAACAATGTACCAATGATAAAAACCATGATGAAAATGTTGACGTATGAATATGGATAGACTCAAGAATAATGTGCTCAAGGAATCACCTAATGAACACATATAAATTGAGTCAAGGCAACAGTGTTGAAAGTAAACAAACAAGCAAGCAAATAATCAAACAAACAAATAGAAAAACAAATAAACAAACAAACAACCTAAAATAAACAAACCAATTAGAAATCCTAAAAATAAAATCAAAATAAATCATCCTAACAATGACAATGCCCCAGTAAGGTGGATTGAGGATAACTAACTAGGCTTAGATAGGACAAATATTTTTGGATTTTTGAGATATTTGAATGTTTTTCAAATTTTGAGGTATCTCTACTTATTAGAGAATGACGAGATAACTACTCATAAAATGGCAAGAGCATTTGGGTTAGGTTGCGCTTAAAATGCTGAGATTGTATGGAAAGGGGGATTGAGGTGACCTCACAAGTATTGAGTGATGCCTACATAGTCCTAAAATGACGTCAAGTCATAATAATTTCATCCACACAAAAGGTGAGGAAAAACCAACTAGGTCCCAACAAGTTATCAAATCTAGCAAATGGCTAGTCAAATTAAAATAGTAATGGCAAGGTGATGCATCAATGCATGATAAACATGTGTTTCCCCTATTTTGCCCATAGGTGATTATAAATAGGATACAATAGCATAGGTCAATGATACTAATTTTCCCATAGGTGGTTATAATTAGGCTCACATAAATAGAATTAATAGGATGAAAGATATCTTTCTAGATCAACTATCACACTACTTTCATAGACTATCATTAAAACATGGATTGGATTGAATGTTCAAACTTGATCAAAATCCTCTCATAAAAAGTGCAGGAAGAACCAAAGGAACCAAGATCAAAAGAGGATTGGGTAGGATGACTAAAATAGGCTTTGGTCTAGATAAGAATGGAATGATAGGATGGTATGGTCTTGCTAAGGATAATGATGGTTTTTGATAGATTGGATAAAATGGTAAGAGGATTTCCCCCAAGTGACAAATGAAAAATGGCAAATGGATATGTAATAATGGCAATGGTATGATACATGTTTCTAGCTTGGGTGTGGTTTTTGATTCTATTATTCCTACTGATGGGGAGATGCATGTCTTAATCAACAAATGATATAAATAAAATACTTGATCATGTTAATTTCTAGCCCACACCTTGTTTGAATAATTGCTCTACCAAGAATGGTCTATAGATTTGGTTGTTGAAAATTCTTTTGTGATCTTCATTGGTCATTGATTTTGATTCCTTGAAACATGAAGACAAGGTATCTTTATAGCCTTTACAAAGGAAAGTGAGACCATGGATGATAAATAGGGACAAATAATGGATTTTAGGTTTGATTGTGAAATAGAATGGTAAATGATAATAGAATGTGGAATGGTGGGGAAAAAAATGAAGATCAAGACATTCAGTCACATGTAATGTTGATGTCAAATTTTGACATAATTTTGGTTATGGTGGGGCTAAATATTTTTTCTCTCAATAAGACCACTAAATTTTTTTATTGTTTGATCTTGAGAGTAACTACCATCTGATTAGCCTATAAATAGGAAGTTATTTTGATTTGATCTTTGATTTTGTCTTCATCAAGTAGTGAAGAACTACTATGCTCAAATATTGGTACCTCAATGAGGTTTTCACCAATGAAGTTGTCTTGATTGTCTCATAGCACCTTTGAGAAGGTTTCACTAAAAAATGTTGACTTTTGAATTTGATTGTCTTCTAAAACTTCCAAAAAAGTTTCATTAGGAGAGTGTTCTTCTACTACATGAATGTTGTCTTGGCCTCCTTTCTCTTCTTTAATTACTATGTCACTATGGATGCAGTTCAACAAAGTGTGATTTTATCGGTCCCAATCAACACTTGTGGGAGATGGAATGTCCATAATATGGCTATTTTAGTTGATGGTAATGGCCTATGGTATGGTAATGGAATGGGGACAGGCTATATAATCCTCATAGAAGATACTAGGATAACTTAGGTCAAAGCTAAAGTACTCATCCTCAAAAACCATAAAAGGATCACAAATGTATTCAAATTGATTTGCAAGGCATGTATAACCAATGTTGTAACAATCATGAACATATTATGTATTTGAATCTAATTCTAACTTAAGGGACATTGAATCTAATGTTGATTTTGATTATGATGCTAAATTCAATGTCAGTTCAAGAATAGAACTTGACTCTAATTCTAATTCTTCATCTAATGGGTATTCTATTATAATGATGTCTTGTTGAATGCTTAGTATTGGACAAGTAATATACTATGATGGCATAATGTGCTCCACAAAAACTAGTTTGCCAGAGTGGGACTCCTCTAGGATGGGAAAAAGGTCAAGAGGCAACTCCTAAGAGACTAGCTTGTCAATAGGTGGCTCTTTAAAAATAGGCACATGGTTGAGGTAATGATTTGCCCAAATGTGGTTATAATCATTAAGAAGTGACTCAACCAAGACTAGCTCATCATAGTGAGACTCTTCAACAACTGGTATAGGATCAATAGATGATTCATCACAATTTAAATTATCATAAGTGGTTGGTTCAACAAAAACATCTTGGATTGGTTGATTCTCTTGTCATTGGTTTCTACTGAGTTAAAAAATATTAGTTTTGAACACAGCTTAGTTTTCAAATGATTGTATTGGTTGAAGTTTGGTTGGGATTGGTACTGGATAATGAATGACTTGTGGTTGGATAATTGTAGGTCCTTGGGGAGCATGATTGCTTGCATGAGCCAAAGGAGAAATTCCTACAATGGTAATGATAAGGTGTTGTGGGGCTTGATTACTTGCATAAGCTAAAGGACTATGTCCTAGAATGATGAAGGGGTGTTATGGAGCTTGATTGCTCACACAAACTAAAGGACAAAGTTTTGGTATAGAAATGGTTGGGCATTATGGAACTTAGTTGCCCACATAAACTAAAGGATGAGGTCTTGGTGTGGGAATGGTGTGACATTGTGGTCCTGGAATAGAAATGGTATGATGTGGTAGAGCTTGATTAATTGCATAAGCCAAAGCATACAAGTCTTCCTCATAAACCATTTCATCCTAGTTGTGAGTTGGCTCATAAGCTAATTCTTGACTATGTTCTATGTACCGATTATTGCTGCTATGTACCTAGGGATATGATATATTAATGTATATGGGTTGATGGAGATGCTGACATGTGGCACACATCCCCTTAGTTAGCTATATAGGTATAATATATTAGGATAATGGAAGAACTTATGGAATTAGTACATTGGATAATGGTTAGCCTAAATTGGGATTAGGAGGTTACCCATCCATGGGTTAGATAGATGTCTATATATAGGAGATGATTATCATGGTAACTATATCAAGTAATCATTGAGTCTTCTATTTTAAGAGGATATTGGAGGTTGTCCCCCCAAAGAGACATTGTGGAGTTATTCCTTCTTAAAGGAGTATTATATGGTGTTTCCCTACCTTAAGGGTATTTTTGCATATATTGAATATTTGAATCATATCAAGATCTTATCAAGTGGTATCAAAGCTTCGATTTGGGTAATTTGTGTGGAGTGAAACCCTAGTTTTTTTTGAATCGTCAATATATTTTTATTGGTTGTGAATTTTTCCACAATTTTTTTTATTGGATATGGATAATATTTTAAATAAGTCATAGTAAAAAAATTGAAATTTTTTTAGTAGTTTTGAGGGAGTTATTGCTATTTTAAGGTTTATAATAATTTCACTATATCTTCTGACATATAAAAAAAAATTATTCAAAATTTTTACTAGATATGTAATAAGATATAAGAGAATCATAGTAAAAATTTCAAAATTTTTGGAATTGGTTTGTGTGATTTGTTATGATTTTATGTTTTTTCATATATTCATCTACAGGTCAAAATTTGTAACATTTTTTCACAAAATTTTGATTGAGGATACAATATTATAAGAGGAAGCTAAATTAAAAATTTGGGAATTTTTGGATCAATTTTGTATGATTTATTTACATTTTAGGGTTTCATGAACCCTATTTATTTTTTGTGGATCATGAAGTTGGAAAAAATATTAGGGGAAGATGATGTTGATGCTAGAGAATGGTGGCTCATTTTTAAGGAGAATAATAATAAAGAAATTTTATGGAAAAAAAATTATCTCTTTCTTTTCTAGGGCCTGCACAACATTGGTGGTTTAATCAATTGAGCTTTGCGCAAAAGTATTCTTCATGGGAAGCAATGGAACAAACCTTCCTAGATCGATGGGATATAAAATAAAAAGAGGATGTAGAAGAGGAAGAAAATAATGATGATAAAGAAGAAGAAGAAGAAGAAGAAGAAGAAGAAGATAAGGGTTCAAATAATTTGGCTCTAAAGAAATCTAAGTCAATTTTTCAATTTCACAGATGCATTCAAAATAAGAAGGTGGTTGTGTCCATAAACCCTACCAACAAGTATAACTTCATTAACATGAATGTGGCCAAGCATCTACATGTTCAAGCAAATAATATCAAGGATTTTAAATTAGATAGTAATAATATTTCAAATTGTGAATATTTGAATCTCATTATGGAAAAATATGTTTTGCATTTATATTTTTATGCTTTGGATATGGATGATGTGCATATAGTTCTTGGATATCCATGGTTAGAGACTTTGGAAACAATGAATATTAATGTTCAGAAAAAGTTCATGAAGTTTTGGTATAGGAAAAATAATATCACTTTAAAAGATATCATAGTGAAAAAGGCACCAATAACAATCCAAGTAGATCATGAGGATGAGATTGAAATAGGTGATGAAGAGCATGATGAAGATTCAGATGATATAAATGAAAAAAACTACAACTAGAAATGAACACTTCATCTACTAAAGAGACAAAGAAGGAAAAGGTGGAAAAAGTAGAATCAAAGGTGGATAAAGTCAAAATATTGGAAAAAGTTGAGGTATATAGACACCCACATCATCATGAGAGAAAACAATCATGGAACTAGGTGAGGAAGGGTCATAACAACAATCATTTTTTCTATACAAGAAATAAAATTTCTAATCATTATGGATATGCATGGAATCCAAAGAAAAAATACTATGGCACATGGAATGAATGGGGAAATCACTATGATTATGCATAGAATAATACCTACTATGGTCATGGTTGGAATTAGAGTAGCACAGTGGAATATGGTACATGGAATAAAAAAAGGAATAATTATGCTTGGACACCAAAGCAGTATAATTATGATCATGGATGAAATCAGAGGAGCACAATGGAATTTGTAAATAAGCTTGGAGAGCTATCCCCTACCAAGATCACATATGCTAGATGATTGATATTGGAGACAAGTGTGCAATGATTTGAGGCACACTCATTATTTAGTTTCTTCTTATGTTTTGAGGATAAAACATGTCAAGGAGGGAAGTAATGCTATGTACCTAGGGATATGATATATTAATGTATATGGGTTAATGGAGATGCTGACATGTGGTACACATCTCTTTAGTTAGTTATATGGGAACAATATATTAGGATAATGGAGGAAATTGTGGAATTAGTACTTGGGTAATGGTTGGCCTACATTGGGATTAAGAGGTTACCCATCCATTGGTTAGATAGATGTCTATATATAGGAGATTATTATCATGGTAAAGATATCAAGTAAGCATTAAGTCTTCTATTGCAAGAGGATATTTGAGGTTGTCTCCTTGAAGAGACATTATGGAGTTATTCCTTCCTAAAGGAGTATTATATGGTGTTTCTCTACCTTAAGTGTATTTCTACATAAATTGAATATTTGAATCATATAAAGATCTTATCAATTGTAACGAGGGCATGGATTTGTATCCCAAATAACATTATATGTAGTTATAACTTCAAATTCCTCCTCACAAGCCTCTTCATACCAATCAAGATCTTGATTTGGATTGTAAGTTATTTCCTGACATTTTTCCTATGAATGATTAATATGAGGTATATAGAAATCTATCTCACAAACCATATTAGCATCATTGGGGTCTTGACTAAAACCATAAAAGTCATTTTGTGTGGCCATTCTATGATAAGTTGGATTGTAAGTGACTCCACTATAAGTGTAGCAAGACATATCCTTATAAATGATGAAAGCTCTGAAAACAAAAAGACTTTGAGTTCTACAAACTCTAAAAAATGATCCAAAGGAAAAATGGTTCAAACTTGGTCCAACTTAGTCAAAGGGGTGGAGCTATATCTCTAATTTGGTTTGAAAGTGGAGCTATATCTCCAAAATGATTTGTGCTAAGACTTGGCATAAAATGGTCTAACATCGAATGTCTAATGTCAAATGTCATATGCATAAAAGGTCAAGTAGCTGAATAAAAATTGGCATGTCAAAAGTCTAGGTCAAAGTGTTCCAAATAAAGTCTAAACTAGGTAAGGGAAAAGTTGAGTTGATAGGTATTTTGTCCAAATGTGGAGTCAAAAGATAAGCTCAAACAAATAGGCATGTGATAGGACTTTTGGCCAAACAACATCAAAATATAGACTTGAAATATAGGCTGATATGATTTAATCTAATCTAAAAAGTTTGGAAACAACTTTGACATAGACCTGACACATGAAATCAAACATAAACATTATTAGTTGGCATAAGGAAAAAGGATTTTGGAGAAATTTTTTGTTCTCTCAAACAAAGTTACAAATAATGGTGAGGATAGGAATTGAATAAACAAACCATCAATAGTTTTCAATTTTGGGTAATTGATTAACTAAAGTTATGCAACCCAAAAGAGAAATATCTATGTACCAGCCCCATGAATTGAGGCCTAAACAAAAATCAATCAATGTTTGAATCCAAACTTGACAAGGTTAATTAAAAATTGAATGATGAAAACTAGGTTTGGACCAAATAGGCTAGACAAGATGGTATAGCATGAAAACACAAGAAAAAAGGTCCAAATGGTATCATGAGATGGATGGTTGAGGTTGATTCTAATCAAATCCAAAAATCTATAAATAGGAGGCCTCACAACATCATTTTGAATCTTAATTGGTGCAAAGTTATAATGTAAGATTGGTTCCAAAATCTTCAAACAACTAGTGTTACCATGCCAAATTGATTCCAAGACAAGCTAAGCTATAAGCCAAAGGTGCCAAGGAGAGATGGAGGTAGCCAAGATTTCATTTCTAAGGACTTAATGATCATAATAAAATCAAGCCACTACTACAAATGCATTTGGAGCATCCAAGGAAGGTGAAGGAACTCTTGTATTTGATCCCTTGCTTTTTAGTTGTACTTGTCATTTGTTTTTGTTAACTAAGCTCTCCCTAGTGTCTATGCCTAGAGATGTTATGATATTAGTGTGTTTATTTCATTTTGTTTTCATTTTGGAACTAACACCATACTAACCATCCTCTCTTGAGTCAAATTCCTAGATCACAATACATGCTAATAAACACTTGAAAGTCCTTTTTAGGTTGAGAACCCTTCATTATGTGCACTCGAGAGACCTTAAAATCACTTTTCATGCCTTTTCTTGAAAAACATCACCTAAAAATTTGTGAACATGCTTGAAAAAACATATCATACCTATGAAAATACTCACCTATCCATAATTTCCTTGTAAATATAATCTCATACCCCAATTTTCCATATTCTCTCTCTTTGCTTGTTTAGACCTTGACCTATAAACCATATTAGGCCTTGAAACTGACCTTCATGCCTCTTTCCATGTGCTCTCAACATAAATCACATAATAAGTAAAAATATATAGTTATTATACATATGAATACATCCTTAACATGCCTTGAAAACATACTATTATACCTTATAAGGCCATGTAGGGTCTAAAAGTGATCTAGGTATAGACTAGGTCTATAGATCCTACCCCTATAGGCTCACCCTGTGACTCAAATGAGTGCTCAAATGTATCATATACATTCTAAATAAACATAATAAAATATTTCATGCCTATGTGTACTCATCTCACCAACCCATCATGACCATTCATGCACAAGACTAGGCATCCTATGCACACACCTTCTCAAATCACTTACTAGATTCAAGCACTTGACAACTTTGACAACAAGGACCATCCATGCTAACCTTCACATCAATCATGTAGTCATAAGAATATATACCAAAAATTTATTACACTCTCATAATCACTACAACACTAATCAATATCCTCTCTCATAGTTACATTCTTCAATGACCTCATGAAGACCTTTCTCAAGAACCGTTGACATCAATGACAACATCAATGCCAAACCTCAACAAAAGGAATAATTCTAAAAAAATTAGACCTTAATTTACCATTATTGGAAAATAAAACACCATTCACACCTTAAATATCTTTCATGGATTTATTAGGCCATTACTAAGGTATTTTATACACTATTGAACCCCATTCCCACAAAGGTCAATGCTTAATTAAATCTAATGGGGTCCACACTTTCCAAATTATGGATTTTCAAATTCCTTATTTTATACCATATACTTTGATACATAATATAACTCCTATTTTCCCTCCATCCTCGCTATTAACAATTGATTTTGGTCTAAAACATGAGAAAATGTAGGGAAGTTGTAGGTTTTAGAGTTTTTTTGAATGGTATGGATCCGTACAATATAAATTGACTTAAGTGAAGTCAATGATCTATAGGAAGAAATTAATAATGACATGGGTGGAATAAAATAGAGTGTTTCAATGCTTGAGGATCTCAAAACCAATCCACCTTCCTATTGAGCTCATTGGTAGACTTGGAGAGCACTTCAAGTTTGTGCTTAGACCATATAGAGGAGAGATAATGAAGACCCAAGCTCTTGGACAAATAAAGTAGACTTGGTTAGATTTCATCCATGGGAATTGGTTTCAATATTGGTTACCTAATCTCTATGAACATTAATTAATAACTTAAGGGGTCTGAACATTGTTCATATATGCACAAGGTAAATGGAACATGATAGTTTTGATGGATTTATGGTTTGTTTTACTAAAATAATGGTTATTCCTATTTCCTTAGGTCTTGAAATAAATTATCATGGATTCTTCAGTGTTACTCCCACATGTGTGAGATTATATAACTAATAAACCTCTAAAATGGCATAGTTTGCAGTCTACAACAGAGTTGGATGGTAAAGTGAAATGTTGAATGCTCTCACTTAAAGGTTGGTAGTATTGAAAGACCAATAGAGAATATCATACATTCCTATGTTTTTTAGCTAAAGTTGATATTCATGAGGATCTCTTACTCTTTCAGGGTGTCTTCAAAGGAAAGGGTACATACACATCTGGGTTCACTATGTGGGTGTTGTTTAATGGTATAAAATCTTTCAAACACAATCAATAATATGAAATGGAGTGTTCAAATCATGATAAGTCACCATTATAAACTTATGTGTAGGTTCTCAAACTCCATGATAGCCCCATAGGACTTGAAATGAAATTATTGCCTCTAAATCTTTCCACAAATCCTTTAGCATAAATTAAGGTTTATTATCCAATATTAAGGTTCTTCAAAGAGTCCTAGGTTTTAATTTTTGACTATGTATGCCTTTTTCCTATCTCTAAAGTGCCATGTTTTGATAGGTATGCACATTAAGGTCTACAAGATTATTTTAGGTTATCTTAGGTAGGCCTCCACACTTCATTTCAAAAAATTATAGAACCCCTTTCATTTCATGACTCTTTCATTTCCATTTCACTATAGTTTAGCCCCTGCACTCCATATTCAAGCCTCATACCACCCCATTGTCATCCCCATATATCCATCGATACCTCTTCCCAATATTAAAACATAAAAATTAGGCCTATATACCCATTATGAACATAAATAACCATAATTTCATAGAAGAATAGAACTATATATCCATATACCCTGATGAGGAAGCAAATGGTCACCTATAGTAAGTCATTTGAGCCTATTGAGTAAGAGCCTTCAAGATTATTATGTATAGGCCACCCTTGGAAATAGATAATGGGTACCTAAAGGATATGTATGATGATATGAAAAGGGTCACAAAGGTTTCAATAATATTCAATTATCTCTCCTCTCATATAATTTTATGGCTCAGACCCATTGTAGATAGTCAATGCAGGCAAGTGAGTGCCTACAACTCTATTGGTGTGCATTGAGATATGAAAATTGTCTAGGGTAAAAGATAATAGTTATACATGAATGGGAAAGATTAAAAATAAATAAAATGACAAATCTTGGTGATCATCACATCCAAAGGGTAAAAGGACACCAAACACACACTTGAAGGTAACATGGGCCCAACTGGGCATAAAGTCTAAGCCTAAGAAGGAGAAGGTATGCAAAGGAAAAGGATGTGGACAAGTTAATACTTAAGAGTGTTATTAGGCTTGAGTCACATGATAAAAATATTAATTACATAAACATTACAATATATAAGATAAAAAGGTTTGCTCAAAAACCTTCATACTACTAAGCACCCAGACCTATAGGCATCCTAAAACTAGTCATGGGAAAATTGTTATTTGAGGCCTTTGTGGGTATGATCAGGCCTTAAAATTTAGTAAAAATGGTAAATATGAGTGGATAAAGGTTCCCATTTTTACATTTAGGTCAAAAATTTGGTTTGTATACCCATTATTTTGTCTCAGACCTAGTCCAAGCTATTGATAGTCATTTCTAAGGTTAAGTGAATGATTTGATGGTTTGAAGAGCTCACAAGAAGGATAGACCTCGTAAAGGGTTTCCAAGGTAATTAAATGTGGTATTGAATTTACTTATACAACCTCTAGGCAAAAATCCATTTTTTATGTTAATTAGGTATCCTTGAGGGTAAGCCAAAGGAAGTAGACCTTAAACCTAGTCTTAACCCCTGATACTATACTAAAGCATACTCAAATATTCTTAAGCAAGGTTGATGGCCATGAAGGATATAGGGAATATTTTAGAGCCTAAAATCATAGTTTAAAGGAAATGGAAACAATAAAAGGGTCAAAATAATATCAAAACCCTACTCGAGTCACAAATCTCTAACACATCCAACTTGAGGTGCACCTTCAAATGTTCATACCCTTCACCACAAAGAGGCTTAGGCTCAAGGCTCTTAGGGAAATTTAAGTACCCTTATGGACTTAGAATCCATAAAATAATGATAATAATTAAGGGTCTCAATTTTATGAATGATCTATTGTAAACACAATGAGTGAGAGGGGGATTGAATTAGTCTCTTAAAAATTTATTTCACATGTACTTTAACATTCCTTGAACTGTCAAAGCAACACAAATATATAGCAATGCATAAAGAGTGATTCACATGAGAATAACAAAATAAAACACACATATAAGTGGGAGAATATCAAGGTGGATAAAACCCATTGATCCTTAAAAATGAACTACAATCTTATAAGTAAAAATATCACAATTTTGTGAAGCACTAACTTTACGTGGAGCACCAACCCCAACTACTTAAGTACCAACCTTTCTAGGCTTTATCAAGCACCAAATTACAACAAGTCTCAAACCCCATAGATGAATCAGCACCAAATAATACACTTTATTTTTTTTATCACCTTCAATATGCCTTATTTCTCCTATAATATATTATGATCACCTTTGTCAGCTCTTTTCTCTCTTTTATCCCTCTCAAACTACCTTTTAGGTGCATTCACTCAACTAGGTCTCTTCAAGATAGATTAGGTCAAATGGCATTGATATTAAACTAAATTACTCATATTAAATCTTTTTTATAGTTTCTCTACACCCTTATAATGGTATAAAGGATCTCCTTTAGCTCTTCAAAGTGTTATATCCTTTGATTCAACTCGCTCATTCTCTAACTAGTCAATTAGGCCTATTAGGCCTTGTTCTCTTACTAGGATCTTGATTATACACCTCTTGGTCAGACATACATACTTGAACACTTATATTTTCTGAAAAATAGTCCTTATTACATGCTAAAAACATGTATAAATCATTAAATTAGGTCGGATATAACTCAAATAATCCAAATCCTTCTTTAGGCCTTAAGGAGACCTAATTCAATTAGGCATTCATTAGTACATATTTCCCTTTGATCTCCTTGAGACACTTTAAAAATATAAATATGGAAATAATAATTCATATAACACTCAAATACACATACAATAATCTCATATTAGGTCTATGACACTTTCTATCTCAAACCACTATTTGAATTCCACCATTAGTACTGTTCACTTTAGGCCTTCATACACACAAAAAGGTTTGTCTTGAACAACTGAAGATCAAATGTTATTTATCCAAAAAACCATGAAAATAAAACATATAAATATAACCTAAAATAAATCAAAAAAATCATCAATAGTATTATACTTCATTACATAAGGAAAAGAGACTCAAAAACACTCCTGCAACTTACTCAGAACTACTAGTTTTCCTCAAAGACCAGTCATGGTGACTTAGAACTCCAACACTTGTATATATATCTTAAATTAATTATAATTAATGTATATTATCATAATATACCATTATACCATTATTATATATAAATATAATATGTCCAAATCACAATATTGGTCTTGCAAACCAATCTCATAACCTTATATCTCACTGTCTCATATGAACCTAATAGGTCAACTTATCAACAAATTTTTCACTATAATAATTAACCTAAAAACTTATACCAAACATTAAAATTTCTTAAAATTCCTTAAAAACATCTAAATTCACTTGGTTTCATCACTATTTCATGATAACCCTTTCCTAATCATCTTCTCATTGTTGCTCGGGTTTCTCACTATTTTCACCATTAGACCTATTAGCAATTGACTAACTTGGATGACTGGTTTAACATACTTTAGGTATATAACCTATCTATAAACATTCATGTACATGAAACATAAGTCTCAATATTCATCTTCCATCCATTTACATAGTTTGACTCAGTAAACTTTGATTGCTACAATTTTTTTTAATGTGCACTTTTCTATAGGGTCTACTCACACATTTAACAATTAAATCGCACATAGAGGTGCATGAGATAGTTTAATACAACCTAAAATAGTTTACCTAATCATACCAATCCATTTTGGTCTCTTTTTAATCATATATTTATCATTAGGTCCTTATCAGGGTTATAAGAGGGTTTAAACCTATTTTCATTCTTAATAATCATTCATAAAGGATATCCCCTCATTTCAAAAAAAATGCATAGAGTTTTGATGTATAACCATTACCCATATATCATGAATATATTAGGCTCCAATGTAGAGGTTTTATGAGCTAATTAGCACAAGAAAATACTTCTTGGGTTGAGAACCCTTCATTATATGCACTCGAGAGACCTTAGAACACATTTTCATGCCTTATCCTTCAAACTTTGACCTCAATATTCATGAACATGATTATAAAAAATTTAATCACCTTTTCAATGATTATATGATCTCATACACCTTTAAATTTTATAATGACCCCTCATTAGGCCACATTCTCTCTCTCTCTTTACTTCCTTAAATCTTGACCTACAAATCAAATTAGGCCATGAAACTGACCTTTATGCATCTTTACATGTTTTATCCACCTTACTCACATACTCAAGTAACCTATCTCATGCTTAAATATTTCAAAAAATCCTTAATATGCATTTATAATAGATCCTAATTCTCCATTAGGATAAGTAGGGTATACAAGTTGTCTATTTGTAGACTTGATTTGTAGGTCCTACCACTATAGGATCACCTTGAGATTATAATGAGTGATCCAAAACCTCATATACATGCTCAATAAATATCATACAATAACTCATGTCCATGTGCATTCATCTCACCAAAACATCATGCTCATTTATGCACAAGACTAGGCATCCTATGCACATGATAACTTTGACAATAAGGACCTTCCATGCTAACCATTAAAACACTCATGTAGTCATAGGAACATATCTTACACTCTTAGAATCATAGGAAATTGATCAATATTCTCTCTCATATCTATACTCTTCAATGACCTCATGAAGACCTTTTAAAGAGCCTTTGACATCAATGTCAAACTTCAACAACAAGAACAATCCTCAATAATCTCCCCCTTTGTCATTGATGGAAAAATAAATTGCAAATTTATCATTCTTATCTCCCCATTCTAGTCTTCCTCCCCCTTTTACATAATGATAAAGTGATTATTTCAACTCCTTGGATCACACTCCTTGAAACAAAAATTCTCAACACATAGGACTATGATTTTATGAGATATAATACAAAATTTCTCCCCTTATCTCCATTCATACATTATTGGAACAAATCACTTGTTCTTGGAGATAATGAACATGATTATATCCCCCTAAGTCAAGATTTATACAAGCTGATCCTATGTAGAAACATATTTAAGTATGATACTTTGTTCACTTACATGTTCTCTTATAAAATTATACCTGAGGGGAATATTCTTAGTCCTTGAGTGCATGACAGGTTTCTTTGAGATGCTTATAACACTTGTATTATCACAATAGATAGGAATAAGACCATCATACTCCACCTTGTAGTATTTTAGGATCTACCTCACCCATAGGACTTGAGTACTACATGAAATTGTTGAAATGTACTTAGCCTCACAAGTGGATAATGTTACTGATGGTTACTTCTTACTTATCCATGAAACTAGGCACCCACATAAGAAGAAAGCTCCTCCGCTATTGTTCTTCATATCATCTAGACTTATTTCTTAGTCTGCATATGTATAGGCTATCAAATTGAACTCTTTGATTATTGGATACTATAACCCATACTTCATAGTCCCCTTAAGATACCTGAATATCCTTTTGACTTCTTGCAAATTATTTTTCTTTGGATATGATTGAAACCTTCCCACAAGACCTACTACTTACATGATGTTAGGTCTAGAGGTATTGGTGTATAAGAAACTTCTAATCATTGACTAATATGACATTTGATTGACCTTTGAAGACTTATCTTCCTTGCTCAACTTACACCCTATGATCATGGGTGTACTAACTACCTTAAAATATTCCATCTCAAACTTTTTTAACATCTCTCTTATGCAATTGGCTTGTGAGATGAATATACCTTTGTTAGATTGAGTGAGTTACAACCCAAGAAAGAATCATAGTTATCCTAGCATGGACATCTCAAACTCTTTCTTCATCACCTCTGCAAAGGCCTTGGTTATGTTCTCATTATTTCCACCAAAGATGATGTCATCCACATAGACAAATATTATCAAATTATGGTCATCTTCTATTTTTATGTATAGATTACTATCTACAAATCCTCTTTTGAATTCTTGATCCAATAGATACCTATCCAACCTAGCATACCAAGATCTAGGAGCTTGATTTAGACCATAAAGAGTCATTTTCAATCTATAAACATAGTCCTTGTCATCTGATAGTGAGAATCCCTTAGGTTGCTCAATTTATACTTACTCTTCCAGATTCTCATTTAGCAAGGTATATTTGAAATCCATCTTGTATACTTTGAACCCTTTGAATCTTGCATATGCTAAAAATAATCTAATAGCCTCTAATATTTCTACTAGTGCAAAGGTATCCTCAAATTCTTGTGCATATCCCTTGCATACAAATGTAGCCTTGTTCCTAGTGACTTCTCCATCTTCATTCAACTTATTTCTAAACACCCATTTTGTCCCAATGACATTCTTGTCTTTAGGCCTAGGAATAAGTTCCCAAGTCTCATTCTTATCTATTTAATCTAACTCATCATTCATATCACCTATCCAAAATTTATCTTTGCTAGATTTTATAAGACTCTTAGGTTCAATCTTAGATAATAGAGAAACATTATCTTGATTTAGATTACTTACCATTCTTTTCCTTGTTCACATACCTGCATTCTTTTTGTTAATGATTTATCTATCCTCTATTCAAAATGTAGATTGAAGTGCTTAATGCCTCTCTCCAATATCCATCAGTTAATATAAACTCATTTAGCATAGTTATAGACATCTATTGAAATGTCATATTCTTTTTTTCCACAACCCCATTTTACTGAGGTGTCTTAGCTAATAAGAATTGTCTTCTTATTCTATGAACCTCATAGAAGTCATAAAAATCATTAGACCAAAACTCTCCTTATATATCAAATATTAGGCACTTGATCTTCCCATTATTATCATTATCAACAAGATATTTGAATGCCTTGAAATTTTCAAGAGATTCTGAGTTTTCTTTCAAGAATGCAACCCAAGTCATTCTTGTGTAGTCATCTATAAGTTATATGAAGTATCTATCTCCTTGAATGATTTGAATTCTTATAGGCCCATATAGATCAGTGTGTATTAACTACAAGGGTCATGTAGTAGAGTACTCCTTGGACTTGAGCCTTCTTCTAGTCTACTTACCATGTTGACATGCCTTGCAAAGTATGTTTGTAGGTTTGGTGATCTTAGGCATGTTCTTCACAGACTTCTTAGTGATTATTTTGACTAGATTTTCAATTTTTAGGTGGCATAACATTTTGTACCATATCTGAATTTCATCCTTATTTCTCATAAATCATCTTTCCTTCTTGATCTCATTCAAGACATATAGATCATTCTCAGTCCTATTAACATTGGTAATTAGCCTTCTTGATTTGGATCTCCTTATTCCACACCCTCTATCATGAAAGGTTAGTGTGTACCCTTGATTTAACAATTGAATTACACTAAGTAGGTTATTTTTCAAACCTTACACATATAACACATTTTGTGTCATAGTCTTCCCATTGTCCAAAATTAAGACACCCTTGCCATCTATATTAGTAGTTATGTTGTCTCCAAACCCCACTATACTTGTAGCATTCTTCTTTAATGAGATGAAATTATTTTTGTCTCCCATCATGTGGCTTGATCAACCACTAGATATATAATATTTCATTCCTTCATCTTGAATGTGAAAGGCAGTTTGATCTAGAATAGAATCTTTTTGTCTTTTATTCCTCCTTAGCAAATAGTCCATTTTACTCTTCAGCTCAATATGATTAGTCCTAACTTGATTTAGATTCCATACCAATGTTTTATTCTTATCATGATTTCTATGAGATTCATATGTATTTATAAATATTTATGGGCTTCTAACTCTATTAAATCATAATGTTACAATGTGTCTTATATTATGACAGATGTAGCAAATAACATGTTTATGCTTATCTCTTGACTAGTTACTCCTTTTCCCATGGTCCCATGGTGACTTATCCTTTATTGAATTGGGTTTATTCATTGAATTGTTTTGAATTCTCATGCTATCTCAAAAAATTTCATCTTATCTATGATATGCGCATGCTCAACCTTCAAGGAATCTAGATCTATCTTCAATTGGTCATACTTAACTTCTTTGATCTAAACCTTGTATTAACACCTTCTAACTGATTCCTAATATCCTTGATAATCTTTTTTTTCTGATTTAAATCATTAAGGTCACTTATTATCTCATATTCAATGTTTACTTCAGATTCTCATTCTTCACTACAGTAGTATACTTCATCATACATGTTATCTTCTTATTTTTTATCACTAGACATATCGTGCTTCTTAGGATCACCTTCAAGCTATTAAAATTAATTTAAATGACTAGGATCTAATACCAATTGTTGGAAACATAATGAATAAGAGAGGGGGGAGTGAATCAATTTCTTAAAAAATTATTTCACATGTAATTTAACATTCCTTGAACCATCAAAGAAACACAAATATATAACAATGCATAAGGAGTCATTCACATGAGCATAACATAAGAAAACACACATATGAGTGGGAAACACTTAAAGGGTAAAAAAATAAATGATACCTAAAAATGGACTATAGTCATATAATTAAAAATATCATAATTTACTAAATCAACAACTCCATATGGAGCCAACCCCAACTAGCCAAGCGCCAACCTAACTATGCTTTAACAAGCACCAACTTGCAAGGAAGCTCCAACTCTATAGATTCCTCAACACCAACTTAACCAATTGATTGATTTTATCAAATTAATTATACCTTTTTATCATAAAATATATGATAATCACCTTCTTAATCTCTTCTCTCTCTTCTATCCCTTTCAAACTACCTTCTAGGCTCCTTCGCTCAACTAAGTCTCTTCAAGATAGATTAGGGCAAATGAACTTGATATATATATATATATATATATATATATATATATATATATATTACCAATATTAGGTATTAATTATAGTTTATGTACACACTTATTATGGTCTAAAATACCTCTTTTAGCTATTCAAAGTGATATATCCTTCATTTCAACTCGCTCATTCTCTAACTAGTCAATTAGGCCTATTAGGCCTTGTTCTTATACTAGGATCTTGAGCATACACCTCGTGGTCATAAATACACACTCAAACTTATATTTTACATAAAATAGGACTTAATACATGATAAATACATGAATAAATTATTACATTAGGTCAGTCATAGCTCAAATGGACCAAATCCTTCTTTAGGCCTTAATAAGACCTAATTCAATTAGGCCTTCATTATTACACATTACCCTTTGATCTCCTTGGGACAATTTAAAACTATAAAAAAATAACCACTTAATATACCACTAAAATATACCTCAAATAAGTTCATCTTAGGTCCATGACACTTTCTATCTCAAACCACTACTTGAAGCCCACCATTAGTATTGTTAACATTAGGCCTTCATACACACATAAAGGTCTATTTTGAACAACTGAAGATCACATTTTATTTATAAACAAAACATGATAATAAAACATATAAAAATAACCTAAAATACCTAAAAAAATTCATAAATATCATTTAATTAATTATATATGGAAAAAGGACTCAAAAACACTCCTATAACTTGCTCACTTAGAACTGCTAGTTTTTCTCAAAGACTAGTCATGGTGAGTTAGACCTCAAACACATGTATAGATATATTAAGTGACTTATAATTACTGTATATTATCCTATGATATAATTATATAATTATTTTATATAAATATAATATGGTCAAATGTTAATAGTAGTCTTGAAGACCAATCTCATAACCTTATATCTCACTGTCTCATCTAAACCTGATAGGTCAACTTGTGAGAAACTTTTTCACTATAATCGCTAACCTCCAAAAATTATACCAAAAATTATAATGTATTACATGTATAGATATATTAAATGACTTATAATTAATGTATATTATCCTATGATATAATTATATAATTATTTTATATATATATAATATGGTCAAATGTTAATAGTAGTCTTGAAGACCAATCTCATAACCTTATATCTCACTGTCTCATCTAAACCTGATAGGTCAACTTGTGAGAAAATTTTTCACTATAATCACTAACCTCCAAAAATTATACCAAAAATTATAATGTATTACATGTATAGATATATTAAATGACTTATAATTAATGTATATTATCCTATGATATAATTATATAATTATTTTATATAAATATAATATGGTCAAATGTTAATAGTAGTCTTGAAGACCAATCTCATAACCTTATATCTCACTCTCTCATCTAAACCTGATAGGTCAACTTGTGAGAAACTTTTTCACTATAATCACTAACCTCCAAAAATTATACCAAAAATTATAATGTCTTAAAATTCCTTAAAAAATATCGATTCAATTTTTTTTATCATTATTTCAAGATAACCCATTCCTAATCATCTTCTCACGATTGTTTAGGTTTCTCATTATTTTCACCATCAGGGCTATTAGCGACTGGCTAACTTGGATGACTAATTTAGAAAAATTGAGGGATATAACCTATAAATAAACCTTAATGGACATGAAAAATATGTCTAAAAATTCATCCTCAATCTATTTTCATACTTTGACTTGGTCAAATCTAACTACTACAATAAATCTATGAGAAATGTGCACTTTCCTATAGGGTCTACTCACACACCTGAAAACTCAATCACACTTGGAGGTGATTAAGAAATTTTAATAATAAATAAAATAGTCTATCTGATTAAACCAATCCACTATTGGAACTTTTGAGTCATGTCTTCAACATTAGGTCCTTATTAGGGTTCTAAAAAGGTTTACACATGTTTCTATTCTTAACAATCCTTCATAAAGCATAGCCCCTAGTTTCATAAATAAATTCGTGTAGTTTTGAGATATGACCCTTCCCCATATACCATGAATATATTAGGTTACCATGTATACTTTTAATTAGCTAATGAGCATAATAAATCCTTATCAGGTAGATAACCCTTCATTCTGTGCACTTAAGAGACCTTAGAACACATTTTCATGCCTTATCCTTCAAACTTTGACCTCAAACTTCATGCACATGCTTAGAAAAAAATTATCACATTTTTAAATGCTTATATGACTTCCCACACCTTGAAATTTGATCACAATCCCTCATTAGGCCACACTCTCTCTCTTTGCTTACTTAGACCTTGACCTAAAAATCAAATTAGGCCTTGAAATTGACCTTCATGCCTCTTTCCATATGATCTCCACATTACTCACATACTCAAACAACATATCTCATTCTAAAACAATGCCATACATACTTCATATTTCTTTAAAATAGATCATGATGCCTCATTATGCCGAGCAGGGTCTAAAAGTGGTCTAGTTATAGACTTGATCTATAGGTTCTACCACTGTAGGCTCACCCTAAGATTCTAATCACTGATCTGATACCTCATATATATTCTCAATCAACCTCATAAAATCACTCATGATTTTGTGAATTCATATCATCAAACCATCATGCTCATTTATGCCCATGTATTATTCACATGGCAACTTTGACAATAAGAACCTTCCATGTTGACCTTCACAACACTCATGCAATCATAAAAACATTTATTACACTCTCAAAATCACTAAAACACTGATTAATATTCTCTCTCATAGTTATACTCTTTAATGACCTCATGAAGACCTTCTCAAGATCCTTTGACATCAATAACAACATCAATTCCAAACCTCAACAACATAAATAATGCTCAACATGATCCCTAAGAAGTTAACCTACAAAAACTAGCCAACATAAAGCTCTAGGGTCACCTTTCAACACTCCTCTCTCTACACACCTTCTACATGGGATCCCAAGCTATTGAGGGAAGATGAAGGGATAAATTTACTATAAGTTTATGATAATTATTTCTTGTTTGGATGTTTGTACTTTATGAATCATCATTAATATAGTGGACATCTAAAACCCTTCCTAAACCCTAGATAGTATCGATAATGGATTATTGTCCCAAAATGCATCTAGATCGATTTGATTGATTCTAAAATGGTCTTCAAGGTCCCCTTAGGGGTTCTAAGCATCATAATGACCTACTAGTTAGCACATACAAGGATCATATTGTATAAATAAGGATTATGAAGGCTAATTTAGGCCTAAAATCAAAGAAATGGAAAGTGTTTATGTGTATTTTGAGGTCAAGGAGATATCATGGGTCCTAAATCCTCTAGATAGTCCTTTAACATCCATCTATAGGAACCTCCATGATTGGATCTATAAGCAAATAGACCTAGGTGTTGAGATTAAGAGTTGTGTGCATTTAAAAAATGTCAAATGGATCAATCAAGCCAATATTTCTACTCCATGGAACCTTTTATATAATATTTACGTTATAAATAATGTAAAAGTGCCTCACAACCGTAGGGTTAGGGTTAAAACTCAAGAATCATGTGTTTAGACACATTGGTATAACACCTCCATTAGAACAATTCCAATAGAAGGTGCATCAAAGATCAAATTCAGAAATAAGGGTACCTCAAATCTTCATGGAGAAGGTGATTGTGATGTTTAATAACTATTTGGTCACTTTGAGTTCTAGGAGGATTCCCATAGTTAGTCCTTTTGGTCTATAGACACCCAAAGGCTATTTAGGAGGCATGTTTCTCACTCGAGGAATAATTTCAAATGTTCACAATTGTATGAAACCTCTATATGGGAGGATAAACACTTTAAGATAGGTAAAAGGGTTTATCAACATGAATTTAGTATAATTAGTTTAGAGGTTCAAGAACTAACCTCTATGAACCATCATTAAGAGTCTTGGGCACTCTTAAGCTACCTAAAACCCTAATAAAGACAGGATTAGAAATATTGGGTGAGAGGTGCTTATATATAAGCAATAATAACTTTACAAACACCTGGAACATGTTTTCCACTTAGAGGAGGTCATGCCCATGGTACTTGATTGTACAGAAGCTATACGAACACCTCTTGAAACTATAAGTTTCAAGGTTTTGAGTATAAAATGGTGAACAAGACCTAGTCATAAGTTCTAAACCATGGGAAGTGTTAGATTGAATTATTTTACCCTTCCAAATCTATAAGTATTCACTCATCTACCTGTAAGTGCCTCTTCTAACTTATCCTATTAAACCACTTTATGAGGTTAATCTAAATGGCATAGTCATTCAAGGTAGATGAATTTTTAGATGAAGGATGTTTTTAGGGTATAAATGATAATTTAGAGGGTCAATCCAAGGTTAATCAAAATATTTTTATATGGTTCAATATTTTGGTTCAACTATCTCAATTATCCAAGTAGTAGATGGATAAAAAGATGAAGAACTTGCAGGTGAGGCTTAATTAATCAATATAAAGAATATGGAAATGGATTTATAATGGAATTATGAGGTTAATGAGCCACCTTGAGACATTTGTAACTATAAAATGAGGTGATAAGACCCCATTTTGAAGAACATAATAAATATTTTAGGATGTTTTCTCATCATGGTAAACCTACAAGCACAAATAGTCACCTAATGCTCATGGGAAAAGGGTTCATTTAGACACTTTTAATGTTTTTAATTGATGTAAATATAGGTATTTTATTTATGATGGCATAAATTATCTCTATATAGGTTTAAAATTTCCAAAATTAGGTACCAATGCCTCAAATGGCCCATTTAAGACACCAATTCACTCAAGCAACGCATGAAAGGAGTAATGGTGACTATTGTAACTTCCATATGACCACATTGTCCTCTTCATGGCCTCTCTTATGCCTATATTATTATATCTCTCATGAATATTCTATATATTTATGAATTGAGATCTTTGTTTTCATCCCTCGGCTAGTTGTAGCAAAGTTCTACCAAAAATTGTACCTTGTGCCTTGAATCAATAGAGAAGAATAATTACTGAACTTTTATATTTCTCTTAGGGTGTATTTTCATAGTTTATTTACAGAATTTATGAGTTTCACTTTATTTTTTAGGTCCTTTCATTCACTAAATGTCATACTTCTAATCTATGTAGGTTGTATGAAGTGTCGATAGGTAATAGTGTTCTTAAAGTGTTGATAAACTAGTAGTATCTTATGCAGACCTATATCCTTAGACTTAAAGTTGCATACTTTATACTTGGACTTCATATGAAATATGCATGCCTAGAATTATGTTAAGAGGTCTAATCAATTGTTAACCTTCATTGGATTCATAAGTGTGTCTAAGGAAAAATCAAGAGAGGACAGTTAAATATTGATGCATCACCACTTTAGTGTAGGTTTATTTCTAGGTTTTCATCTTTACCCTTTTCATCCCAATAGAATTAGGTCTTATAAAGATAATTCAAGTTGATAAATCAAGGGAGCTAGCTCCATAAGCTAGAGGTTTGACCTATATTATAGGTATCCCACAAGCTTTAGGTCAATCCCTTGTTTGAACAATATTATTCAAGAGGGTGAAACTTGGGTTGATAACACCATCTACATGAGAGGGTTAGACACACTATTAGTCTAATACAAGATATTCATAGGTCTTGATCCACTAAGCAGGGGTGGGCAATGATAGAATCAAACTTAGATTGAGTTATTAAGCAACCCATACATGGGGATTGTGCAATCCATCAACTTAGTTCAATTTATTCATCAATTGATCACTATATACATGTACACACATAAGTTGTCACTGGGTTTATGCATTGGTTCATGTACCGAATGATGTGTATTCATTCCTTTCCTTTCTCTTATCTACTACGCCCCTAACCTATCACATGTATGAGGATAGTATTAGCTGACTTGTGGCTTACTTATCCCTCTTTGATGTTATATTACATTTATCTATGCTTTCTTTTGATTAGTAGGTTGGCCTATGGAGTAATCATGGCCTAGATAGAGTATATATATGAGGTAGTGGGTAATTATTTATCATCATATTGTGAATTCTACTCTTATTGAAGCTTGTGGAGGTTGCCCCCTCGAAGTGCCTTATCTATTATAATATATTTGGATATATTTCAGTCATATTTGGATATAATTTTGCTATTCTTGAAGTAATTTCATTACAAGTGGTATTAGAGCTATGATTTGGGCAATCTTGTGGGCGAAACACTAAATTTTTTAATTTTGTGATATATAAACAAGGTTGATAATTTCTCTCCAAAAATTTTCTTGAAGGTGAAAAATAATAAAATTAAGCTTCCATTAAAATTTCAGCTCATTTTGATCTATTTTACAAAAGTTATCGCTATTTTATGTTTTTTCAAAAAATTGCTCTATAGTGCGTAATTCAAAAAACTTTTCAAAGTTATTTACATTTTTAGAAAGATTAGAAAAATTTGGATACGGTATGTTCTTTGTGTATTTTTATTTGAGGCTGATATAATTCCAAAATCGCTTGGTCAAAGTTGAATCAAAAGTGCCAATAAGGGTCGACATCGTAAAACCCTTCTATGGCAGGTCCACAAACTTAGGGCTGAGGAAAGGGTGCTGAAACTCTAGGTAAAACTCCTAACAAGGAAGAAATGGAGTCAAAAGGGGGAGGTATTAGACCCTTTTTACTAGGGTTTTCTGACATAGATCACAAAGTGAGCCAGTTTGACTATAGTGTGCAAGGCATTCAGAGTGAGGTACAAGGCATACAATCTAATATGCAATCCATAAAAGATAGTTTGGGAGATATCATGACAGATTTGAAAATTAATTAGTCAAATAATCAAGCAAAATCCATTGCACAACCCCACTAAGGTGGTTCTCCTAACCAGTCTACTTCAAATCTAACTCCATGGCCACAAAGGAACCTATTACCAAAGGTGGATATGCACAAATTTGATGGAAAAGATCCACTCAATTGGATCAACCAAATGGAGATTTATTTTGACCTACATTATATTCTAGGTGGACAAAAGGTTACCATGGCATCTTCGTATCTTGAACCTGATCAATTCATTTGGTATCAATGGTTGTGTGCTCAAAAGAAAAAGATGACTCTCAATGTCACCTAGTCAATTTTTATAGAGGAGCTGCAAGTACACTATGGCAATAGTGTGACAGAGAATTAATTTAGCCAACTGGCAAAACTGAGACAAACTAGCTCCATCAAGGATTATATTCATCATTTTTAGAACCTATCCTTATGTGTGGAGACAATTTTTGAAGTAAACTTGAATGACCTATTTTTGGGTGGACTCAAGGACCACATTCAACATGAGGTACACATGTTTAATCCACTTAAGATTTTTGATGCTATTATCATGGCATGTAGAGTTGAGGAAAAATTCATAGCCAAAAATAAGTAGCCATTCACTCACTTCAAAGATCGTAGCATATCGTCACCAACATTTCCTCCACCTACTAGATTGACCCCTCAGCAAATTGAAGAGAAGCATGCAAAAGGATTATGTTTTGGTTATGACAGCAAGTGGAGTAAAGGACATAAATGTGCTGAGAAGAAATTATTCTACATTGAGGGACCCAATGAAGATGAAGAAGTAGATGATGCCTCCAATGATGATGAGGAAGATATATAGGAGGTACCTAAAGATTCCCAACCTACAATCTCTTGTCATGCACTTGCAGGGATTAGCACTCCACAAACTCTTAAGGTGGTGGGTTTCCTCAATAAACAAAAGGTGATAGTGTTGATTGATTCAGGGAGCACACATAACTTTATAAACCATAAGTTGGCCACTCGATTGAATTGTTTCATCTACCTAGCACCAAAATTTTAGGTCATGATTGCAGATGGTGGCATAATTAATTATTCAGGGAAATGCCATATTATTAAGCTTATTATGGGTGGGTACAATCTCAACTCTCCTATGTTTGCTATTCCTATGGGTAACACAAACATTGTTTTGGGAGTCCAATGGCTCACAACCTTAGGTACCATTGAGATGAACTTCCAAGAACTATTCATGCGCTTTCATTCTGAAGGTAAGAAAATTAAACTACGTGGATTACATGCAAAATCTCCACAATTGATTAGTTCACATCAAATGACCAAGATGATAAAAAAGGGGGTAGAGGGATTTATTGCATTATTATGCTCCATAGAATTTCAACCCACACATACATCTACACATCTTGATCTACAGATAATTCTTGAGGACCACTCATCTATTTTTGGGGCCATGCCAAAAGGACTACCACCAAAAAGAGAACATGATCATGCCATTCAACTAATTCTAGGTAGTCAACCACCAAATATCATACCATATAGATATCCATATGCACAAAAGAGTGAAATTGAAAAGATGGTCCATGCGATGCTGGAGGTAGGGATCATCAAGCATAGCCAAAGTGCATATTCATCACTAGTGGTCATGGTGCGAAAGAAGGATGACACATGGAAGATGTGCCCAAATTATAGGGAACTCAACAAGTACACCATCAAAGATAAGTTTCCTATTCCAGTAATTGATGAGTTGCATTGTGCTAATTATTTCACAAAATCAGATCTTCGCATGGGGTACCATCAAATTAGAATCAAGGATGAAGATGTTCATAAAACTACTTTTAGAACACATGAGGGCCATTATGAGTTTTTGGTAATGCCCTTTGGTCTTACAAATGCACCATATACTTTTCAATGGTTGATGAACACTATTTTTAGGCCTTTTTAAAGGAAATTTGTGCTAGTTTTCTTTGATGACATATTGATTTATAGTCAGACATGGGAAGCACATCTATAGCATGTGAAACAGGTGTTGATAGTTTTGGAGAAGCACCAACTTTATGTGAAGCCCTCTAAATGTGCTTTTGGAGTATAGGAGGTAGAGTACCTTGGTCACATTATTTCCCATGAAGGTGTCAAAGTTTATCCCTAGAAGATCAAAGTGATAATGGAATGGCCCATGCCAAAAACTCTCAAAAACCTTTGAGGGTTCTTTAGACTAACATGTTACTATAGAATATTTGTGAAAGGTTATGGCAGCATAGCAGCTCCACTCATTGCATTATGAAATAAGGATGCTTTCCATTGGAATGATGATGCCACCAAAGCATTTGAGAAATTGAAAGTAACTATGTGCACCACTCTAATTTTGGCTACTCCAGATTTCTCACAGACATTCACTATTGAATGTGATGCTTCTGGATCTGGATTTGGGGCAGTACTAATGTAGGAAGGAAGACCCATTACATTTTAAAGTTGTCAATTCAAAGGTAAGAATCTACAAAAACCTATCTATGAGAAAGAAATGATGGCTATTCTTCATATAGTTAAACAATGGAGGCTTTATTTGATGGGTAGACACTTTAAGGTGAAAATAGATCATGATAGTCTCAAATACTTTTTGGAGCAAAGATTATCATCTGAGGAACAACAAAAATGGTAACCAAAATGTTGGGTTATGATTTTGAAATAATCTACAAGAAGGGTAAAGATAATGTAGTAGCAGATGCACTATTCTTGACATCTATAGTGATCTTCCTAATATGGATAAGAGATAACCTTTTATGCCTTTCACTAGATCATCTCCCTTGAATCTTACCTAATATGATCAAATCCCAAGAGCAACCCTTAAGAGTTTTCCATATTTTAATGGGGATGGTCCTATTAATGCCATTGACAATATTAAGAGCATATAAAACATTTTTAATAAACACAACATTACCCAAGTGAATTTGGCTATTTTATTGTTGGCTTTATCCTTAAAAGGCAACGTTTTAGATTGGTATGGTACCTTAGCTTGTAATTCAATTAGCTCATGGGATGAATTGGGATATTTATTGACTAATAGGTTTGGGGAGAAGAGTGAATACCTATCCCTAGCTGAGTAATTGACTACTATGAAGAGGGTACCTCATGAATTCATGTAATATTTTAATACTAGATTCAAAAAAACATGGGATAGGATCCTAGCTCTTGTGAGACCTACCCCAAACTATGCATTTTTGTACTTATTGAAGGTATTTGATAGTGACATTGCCATGATGATTCAATCTATGGGTGGAAACACATTGTCTATTGCATATGGCATATCCATAAATGTTGATAATTGCCTTGACCAATCAGGAAAGATAGCCCCTACACCTCTAATTCCACTATTCCCTAATTTGCATTCTCCTAGTCAAGGTGCATTGCCCACTTTAGCTCCTTTGCCTAACCAAGAAAGGACTCCCATTACTCCTTCAAATGAAATCCATGAAATCAAAATCTTGCTTCAAATTATTATAAATGAGTTAGTTTCCCTCAAAAGACAACAAGCCCAAATTTATAGACCATACCAATCTTATAACCAGTTTGGACAAAACAATAGACCACCTTTTCAAGGTAAAATGCAAGGACAAGACCAAATCACTCATACTAGGCATCTTCAAAGCTATAATTTAAATTATCTCTCATCCTCTAAGGCCATTTTTCCCACTAAAAATAATCTATTTTAATAAAAACCATAATATCCATCTTTTGAACAAGGCCAAGAGCATATTGCTTATGCAAATGAGATGCACAATCAAGGCATGGTAATGAAAGATAGTCAATATTTCCAAGTTTAAAATTTTGAAATATATATCAAAGGAGGGGTGGGAAATTGATAACATAAAACTGATGTTACCCTCATAAATCATTTGGAGGGTGAGTTTTGTGCCATTAATTACTTGGGAAATACAAGTAATCAAAATATTATTGTTGCCTCTAATACTAGGTCAAAAAAAAGGGTTGTTGATGAAGCTCAAGGAGATAATCAAGGACCTATTATGACTCATCCATCATCTCCTATGGTAATTTGTTCTAATATATCTCCTAAACTATAATAAAGTCATATGATTTCAAATTTTAGGATAGCTGCTATAACTCTACCTCCACAAGCTACATCACAAGGTGCCAATGGTCATAAAGAAAACCCCAAGGTGAGTAATCCTTCCACCAATGTGGTGGACTAGATGAATAATATTCATATTAACATATCATTGTGGGATTATATAACATTAATAGGTTATAAATATAAACTCTAAAAGGAATTGCATGGATTGGGTAAATAATTTGGCCCATCTAGAAATGACAATGTGGTTTTGGTCAATGGAACTCAATCTATAGATGGTCAAGTGAAAAAAGATGAGAACACTCATCATTTTTACCTATATATAATTATTGGTGATTTATTGGTTAATAATTTTATTATAGATAGTGGAGAAATCACATCAGTTATGCCCAAATGTATAGCAGATAAGCTAGGCCTCAAGTATGAGCTAATGACTAGAGGAGTTTTGCAATTGGATGGATCACCAACCAAGACTTTAGGGGTATTTAAAGGTTTTAATTTGATCCTTCATGATTTTAATAATTTTTAAATTCCTCATGATGTGGTGGTGGCATATTTTCCTCCCTATTTTTCTCTTTATTTATCAAGAGACTTTACATCCAATATAGGTGGATATTTGGTAGCCAATTGGTCCTACATGGTGTTTAGGACAAAGTATGGCACTAAAGTGAAGATCGATTCATAACCTAATCATATATATCAGTTATAAAATTACTTACCTAAGGTGTCAAATGATAATTATTCTATTATTGATGAAGAGGAACTTCATAGTGACCAATCTCCATCATCTTCCCTTGAGGGAGTTTATGATTTGTTCATAGATGAATGGGGAGATGAGCACTATGAACATGATCCTTAAAATTTTATTGAATAATATGGTCTTGGGGTATATTATATGCATGATAAGGAATATTTAACACGTAATTTTATGAAATCAAGTGAAGATGTGAATGGCTTATGACAGAACTTCTTTGATGGGTCTAGAAGCAAGATTGGGGCAGGTGGTAGAGCAATGTTGGTTTCCCCTTCAAAGGAAAGGTATTTTTCAACCTTTAGATTCCAATTATCTTGAAATTTTAATTTATTAGAACATGAATCCCTTATTCATGGCCTTGAATGGGCTAAGAAAATAGGCTTCAAATAATTACAAGTGTTTGGTGATAGTGAACTTGTTGTCAATCAAGTTAGAGGGTAGAATTTGAAAAAAAACTCTTTGCTTAAGTCCTATAAGCATAGAGTGTGGGATCTTGTGGAATATTTAAAAGCCTTCAACATCAATTATATTTAAAGAGAAGATAACAAGCATGCTGATAGGTTGGAAGCAATTGGATCTTAGTTTGATTTTCCAAAAGGGATAAAAGAAGACAAGAATCAACCTCATCTAAAAGTGATTGTAAGGCCCTCCATACCAGATAATGTCACTAATTAGTAGGTGTTTTATAGTGATAAAAATATCAATTTTATACAAGAATAAGCTGATTTTTATTTCAAGAATAAGTCTAAACTACAACAATAATATGGAGGGTAGATTGTGCAATTTAAGTCTAACAAACTCCCAAAAGGCCTAGTTACTCTTGAGAGCATATTCAATGATGATGACCATCTAAAGAAAGGGAAGGTAAGAATATATAACAAGTAGGAAAACTTTGATAAGGTTTATATCTTTAAATATAAATTGTTTTCACTTTGGAAGGTATGTACTAGTGAAGAGAAGCATGCTTTCATTGAGTTATGTAAAGAATTTTCTGATGTCTTTGCATGGGAGTATAGTGATTTAAAAGGTTTTGATCTAAATCTAGCTCAAAATAATATATATTTAGATGAGAATGATAAGCCTATTAAGTAAAGGTAAAGGCAAATCAATCCCAATATTGAGCCTCTCATGAGGAAAGAACTCACAAAACTAATTGAGTCCAAAATCATCTTTCCCATTAAGCATTCATCTTGGTTGGCAAACCTAGTACCTGTTAGGAAAAATAATGGAAAGATAAGATTGTGTGTTTATTTTAGGGACTTGAATAAAGTGTCTTTGAAGGATCATTACCCACTCCCTTCCATTGAACAAATCTTGTAATTTGTGGCTAGTAGTTAAAGGTTTTCTCTCCTTCATGGGTATTATGGGTATAATCAAATTCTAGTGAAGGAAAGTGACTAATATAAGACAACCTTTACTACTAAATGGGGTACATATTCTTATAGGAAAATTATAGTAATATTAAAATTCCTTTCAAGTTTTCTAAAGTTGGATCTATTTTTCAACATGCAATGGATATGACTTTGTAAGGATTAATCAATGACATTATATTGGTATATCTTGATGATGTGACAATTTTCTCCAAGGAAGCAAAAGATATTTTGAAGCACCTAAAATATATTTTTGAGAGATGTAGATAGTTTGGGATCTCTCTAAACCCAAATAAGTGTGTGTTTTATATCCATGAAGGCAAACTACTAGGACATATTGTTTCCAAGAAAGGCTTGTCTATTAATCTGGAAAAGGTGAATGTCATCTTAGCATTGTCTTTTCCTAAACATAAGAAGGGTTTATAAGTTTATTTGGTAAGATCAATTTAATTAGGAGGTTTATTCCTAACTTTTATAATTTTTTCAAACCTCTAACATCTATGGTAAGGAAGGATGAGATATTCACTTGGACAATGAGGAAAGAAAGTTTTGAAGATATCAAGGAAGCCATTGCCTAAGCTCCTACTCTTGCAAGTCATAAATTATCCAAGGACTTAAATTTGTACACTTTTGGTAATGAAGAGGTGATTTATATCATGCTTATCCAAGAAAATGATGAGAATTTAGAATAATCTATTGCCTTTTTCAGCCAAAGTTTAGAAGGCTATGAAATAAGATACACATATGTTGAGAAATAAGTGCTTTCAGTCATAAGGAGTTTAAAGAAGTTTAGGAATATGTTGTATAATAATAAGATTCACATTTTTGTTCCTCATCCTAGTGTGAAATAAATTCTATATAATAGACACTTGAATGAAAAGAGGGCAGGATAGATCACAAGGGTGATGGAATATGATGTGGAGATCAAAACTACCAAGTTAGTGAAAGGAAAAGGACTATGTGAGCATCTCACTTTAGACTTGAAAGAGAAAAAATAAGTTGTTTTAGTACTTCATGATGACTTTTTTTATAGCTACACCTTCATCTATTAAAAGTTACACACAAGACATGATGTATTTCCTTTAAATTGGTGAGTGTCCACAAGGTCTTGATAAGGCCAAGAGAAGGTACTTTAGGCTATAATCCATTCATTATGTACTTGTTGATGAAGTGATATTTAGAAAGGAATTTTTAGGTGTGATTTTGAGGTTTATTAATTCAGATAAAATTGACAAAGTATTATTTTAATTCCATGATAGACCATTTGGTAGTCACTTTTCTCCAAGAAATACAATTGCTAAGATGATGAGGGCTAGTTAATTTTGGCCTAACTTGTTTATTGGCACTCATTATTAGGTAAGTAAATGCAAAAAGTGTGATATTTTTTATGGAAAACAAAATCTAGGTACCTTTCCTCTTCATCCAATCCAAGTTGAGCAACCCTTCATGCAATGGGGTTTGGATTTCATAGGCCTAATCAATCCACCTTCGAGTGCTAGGCATAAGTGGGTGTTGATAGCCATTGATTATTTTATGAGATGGGTGGAGGATATAGATCTTAAGGAGGTAGATGAAAACTTAGTCTTGGACTTCTATGAAGGTATAGTAACAATATTTAGATCCCCTTCAATAATAATCTTAGACAATGCATTAGCTTTTCTAGGAGTAAGGACAAGTGAATGGGCTTTAAAGCATGGTATCTGTCTCAGCACCTCTTCCAAATACTACACCCAAGGGAATGGACTAACTTAGTTGAAAAAAATAATCGAATAAGGATCATAAAGATAACAATGGAGGAAAATCAAAGGACTTAGCATACCAAGTTTAAGACAACCCTTTGGGTTGATAGGATCACCCCAAAGAGAGAAATTGGAAACTCACCATATACACTTATCTATGGAAGGCAATCTATACTTCCTATCTCACTTGAGTTACCAAATTTAGATCTTACCTATCAATTATAATTGATGGATAATGATAGCATGGAAGTCAGGTTATGTGAGTTGATGGAGCTTGAGGAGATAAGAAATCAAGATATGCACACCATGACAACTCACCAAGAGAAAATAAACAAGTATTTTGATAATAAATCCATGTCGAGGAGCTTCAAGGTGAGAGATATCATTTTAAAATGGGATGAAGATAGGGCCAAGCTGGGAAGACACAAAGTTTGTTACTTTGTGGAGTGGCTCATATGTGGTCAATGAGATATATCTAAAACATTGTTACTAAGTTTCTTCTCTTATTTTTTACAGAATTTCTTACTTTCCTTGTGTTTCCTAAGTGCTTACACACATGTGTAAGTTGTCTTATGTCTTGATTTGTTTTGTGTCTTGTTCTTGTTGTGTGTTATGTCTTAGTACATGAGTTTTCCTTCTAATCTGGTATGTTGTTCATGGTTGTTTTGTGTGTCTTTAAATGTCTCCATTCCTAATGTACTATTTAGGCTACTAGTCTGGTTAGTATAGCAGGCATACTACCCATGTAAATCACCAATTTTTTGACCAAAGTTTGGCCCTTCAGGTTAAAATTGGGCACCCCTATTTGAAAATTTTGCCTTTAGATCTTTTAGGGGTAAATATCATGTCATAGTGTGATCTTAAGTTTATTCAACTTAATATGAATGCTATTAGCTTTAATCAGTTTGTTATCTAGGTCATTTTACTTTCTTTGAGTCATGCTAATAGGTCTGAGTAGAGTTTAAAGAACATTTTCAAAGTGCTAGATCTTACATACACAATAGTTGTAGAGAAGTTGAGCGTGTGGGTTTGCTCATCCTAGTTCATAGTTCCTATGTACTAAGTTTGAGGTCCTTCACCAAATCACAAGAAAGTTTGTTCATGTTCAAAGACTTTCTTATAAAAAAAATTTGGACTTAGTCATTTGAGCTCAGCCATTCACTTCGGGTTTATCTTGGTTTTCAACTTCAAGTTTTCATAAACATAAGACTTTAGATTTTACTATTATGTAGATTTAATTCAGAGGAGATATTCCATACAAATCCCACAAAAAAATTACAAGTGTTCATTATTTTAGTTTTTTTGTTTTAGGTTTTTTTTTTTAAGTGTTGAGAATTATTTTTAACATTTTGTTTGAACAATTTCCTCGAAGGACCTTTTTTGGGCTAAGGGACCATTTCAAAAAGCTGAAGGGGTCATCTTTATTTTTTCAAAGGTAACTTTTAACTCAGTTCAAAGTTTTTGAAGGGACAATTTTCCTTTCAGAAGGGTCATTTATAAGAACTCTAAAGGTCCATTTCAGAAAAATTGAAGGGGTCATTTTCATTTTCTCAAATGGCACTTCATCTTTTCCAAAGGACACTCTACAATCCTTTCAAAGGGTTCTTTTTTGGAAAAATGTTCCTTTCCAAAATTTTTGAAGGGTACCCCTCTATAGAGAAGTGAAAAAAACACAAAGCCAAAAGGACACTTTCAAGATTTTTAAAGAACTAAACAAAAAAGCTTGAAGGAATTCTTTTGAAAAAATTGTCTACAAAATTTGTTCAGGAAAATTGTCTACATTGAAAAAGAACTAAGGCATAATTATTTCAGATTTTTTGTTTGAAGGAATTACTCAAGTAAAAATTTGCATGGAAATTTACAAAGATTGTCTGAATGATTTCTTTGGGAGAAAGTCCAAAGGATAAGTTAAACAAAAAAATTTGGAAGTTTTTATTGGGGATATTTTTTGAAGGATAGGTTCACTAAAAATCCAAAAGAAAACAAAAAGAGTGCATAAAGGAAAAAGCCCTAAGGAATTATCTCTAAAAAAGTGGCTGAGATAGATCTTTCGAAGGACACCTTTGAAGCCAAGTGCCCCAAAAAGTTCCCTGAAGACATCTTGAAAGCAAAAGTGTCTTATGTAGAGGTTTTGAAAGGCCACTTTTCATGATTTAGAGGGCACTTTCCATATTTAAAGATCACATGGAAAAAGGTCCAAAAGAAATTTAAATCTGAGGAAAATGTTCTAAAGGAATAAGGAAGGTGATGGCCCCATAAGCGTCAACTTTAAACTATAAAAAATAACCATTAGAGTCAAAAAAGCTTGGCAAGAACCTAAGGGAAAATATAGAGGTAACAAATGGCAAGATCCCAGGCATTTGGTGTAGGAAAAACAAGTAAATAATAAATAGGTTGATGGTTCAAATTTATTGTTGAAAGTTGATCAAACTAAAGAGCTCCCATGAAATCGACAAACATAGGTGTCTATAAGATGGTTGGCAATTAAAAAGGGTATTCTCTAACTATGATGATGAGTCTCATGTCCATTGAATAGTGTTATGTGTTATTTCCCCCATTTTAAGTTTTAAATGCTCTTGGATGGTTTATGATGGAGGTAGTTACCTATGCAAATTTTGGAGGTTTTGTGCCACTTTTCACCATTCTTATGACTGGTTTTGAATGAGTAGACTCCTAACATGACATGAATCATCTCACCCCTATTTCACATGCAATTATAACTAATATTCTTAAGGTGACACATGTCTAAGTGACCTTTGGACTTCCCTTACTTGATTCATTTCTCAAAAGCTATATATATGCATTCTTTTAGCTCTTTGAGTAGCTTCCGCTGGTTATTGGGAAAACTCTAGCTATATTTGTACTTGAAGAACTCTCAAAGAAATATACAAGTTTTATTGCCACTCATATGTTGCAATATTGAGAAATGACTTGAATCTTATTGGTATAGTCTAGTGAAGGATTATCTTTTCTAGCTTGTACTCTTGATGGTCTACCAACTTGTAAAAGGGAGATTATTGTAGGTCTTTTCTGGTATTATTTTCTAAGTGTAAATATATCCTAGAATTGGTCCATGATTATATCCCTCTTTGGAGTCATTCATTCCTTTCCCAAGAATCATATACCTTCTTGAATCTAGCATATGACACATTGATGTAGTAATGAATCCTAAGTTATGAATCTTGCATGAGAAACACCTTATTTGTCTTTAAATAGTGGTTTCAATCAACTGAGAGGACATTATACATTGGTGCATCACCCTTTCATTGTTTTAGTTGTTTCTCTTAATCCCTTTTCATATCTAAATTATTAATTAGAGAGTGAGCTTTAAAGGTGCATCAACAGGAGCTATCCCCTTATCTAGAGATTCATTTCTCAATATTGTCACCCACATCAAGAGAAATGTCTCCATGGTGCCACTTGGATGATGAGATTTAGGCATCTCCTCAAGGGTGTGAATCTAAGTGTCAATAGATATATCTCACATAGGAAGTGCAAAGCTATTATATTAACCATAAATTACTAATTTTACTTATAATATTTGTATTATAAATCACTCGTTACACTTTCATTCTATATATCCAAGGCTATACTCATTCCTTAAAACATTTAATAAGAAACTTTACTTGAAAGGACTGCATATAATATTACCTAACACTATCCAACCTATTCTACTATAAACCATAGGAATAGATAATCCTAAAAAAATTATTTTTATAACCATGATGTATATACTTGGCATCTAGGTATGTCAACCTATATTCTATTTCTATTTATTCCATGTACCTGAGCCCAGCTATAAATAGAATATCTTCATAACAATCTTGTAGAATAATTGTTAACAAAAAAGAAACTATGATCCTTGTCCACATGGTATGTCCATTTATGCAATTGGTTAGTGTAAAAATTCCCTAACTAACATTCTCCATCTGATTATAGGTCCTTAGGCCCACCCATGTAAGAGGAATTTGAACTACCCATGTCAGGTAATGACCATTCAACAAATGTTTGTGGGAAATATTGAACCAACTAAGTAATCACCTATTGTTCTTTTTCACCAATATCTGATCTAAATGAAAGGTGAAAAAAATTTCAAGACTTTGAACTTATTGATGAGGAAAGTGAACTTCCCCATCCATTGGGGCCTAAAATAGGTTTTTACAAAAGGACTTATCTTTTTTTTACTTTTCACCTAGTCCAAAAGTGCCTCATAGAGGCTTTCACTAATGGACCTCAATGTTTGATTTTATTTTTTATTTTTATTAAATAAGTTCACCATAACTCCAAATTATACAACATAGTCTAATATGATCTCAAATCCTTGCTTGTGGCCTCCAACAGGAAGACCATCTTTAAGGCCTAGGAAATATAAATGCGCTTCTTCATTTTAGAAATCATCCAAAGCTATAATATGATCTTGTTGGTCCCAATTAATTAGTTTAGGTTAATAAAGGGAAAATTAGAATTATAATAGGATGTGATATTAAGAATGACATTGGTATAGAAGAGGTTCATATAATCAAGCTCATTGTAGATACTATAATAAGACTCCATCATTATTGGGATCAACTTTGTTAGACTATAAAGTAATGTTACTCTCAAAATCTTTGGGGTCACCCTAGGTGGTTTGTATCTAATACATTGAGTACCTTTATGTTTAATTATTGATACTAGCTCAAGAATACCTTATTTTTTATCACCAATCCATTTCCTTTTTTGTCATATTATTCCATGATCTAGTTAGGAATATGATATTCAACACTCTAATAAATCATCATCATTGTATAACTAGGAATCATTTGAGTTGTTGGTTTGTTCAAGAGTTAGTGAACTCTTTTTTCCAAATAAAGGATATCCTTTGGGATGAAATTATGTCTTTCTATGCCATTTCATCTTAGGCCTACCATGGTATTTAGGATATTTTGGAAATTTGGCAATGTGGAAAGCATATTTAATGTTATATGCACCAAAACCTTTATCTTCAATATTAAAGTGGATAGAAATCTGGGAAGGTGGAGTAGTATAAGTGGAAGGAAGGTCAGTTAGATCAATGTAATTAAATTTAAGAGATTCAAGAGCTTTAATATTGTCCTTTTTAGATGAATGATCTATGCTAAGACAATTTTTGTATTAACCATACTCAGATTCCAAGTGTATGCAATATTAGTATGGCTACAAGTCACTAGGAATAGTGACCTCCATTCTAGAATGGGGGTTTTTCAAGCATTGGGGTAGTATATAAGGGATTATGCGTAATTCATGGATCCAAGGACATACAAGAAGCAAGTTGTAATATAGATCAATGTTTATGACATGGTAGAGGATATCATGGGTGATGGGCCCAATAATGATAGGTAAAAAATAGTTCCCTGTGAGTCTCTTTCTACATTAACATATGCATTAATAGTAATGGTGTCTTGCTAAAAATATAATAAAGTATACCTAAAATCTCTTATCAATTTTAGTGAGGCTATATTTAGGCTTGAATAATTTTATATGAGAAATTGTTTAATCTTGTGGCTAGAAATAATGGCTTAAATATGAAGAGGGTTGTTGTGTATGGGACCAAGGAATGATATGTCACTTTGTTCAAGTGTAAAATATTGGCCTAGGAATAAATGCCATACAAGTGATTGGAAGTTAGTAGGTTCAATATAATTTTTTAATTTGGATTGTTGAATATGATCACATAATATAGTATTATGAACTTTTGATGTATGTGAGAGATCTATAATATAAATATGTGTAGGTGTCTTGTTTAATTATTCACCAAGAATATACTACTTCTCAATGGAGGGATGAGACCATTTGTATTTATAAGTCAAATATCCTTGAATAACATTATTTATGGAGGAAGGTGAAGGACCTTAAAGTTTAACCTTCATCCATCAAGTTATGACATTAAATTTTCAAGTTGGTGAAGGATTACTTGAATTAGAAAGACACATAGGACTTGGGATAGTGACCCATGGATAGAGAGGATGAACAATACTATTGTGTGTTGTAAAAAGGATACTAGGATATGAAATAAGAGGTCTTAAAATGGATAGTGTAACACTCTGAGGTGTGCTCAATAGTTGATAGGGATTAATTTTAATAGTAACTACATGGTTGTTAGTAATATAACCTACAACATTATTGCAGTTATATGGGACAACATGGTAGCTAATTTGATTGGCTTGGGAACCTTGACCTTGATTATAATTTCCATGATTTTTAATCTAATTTTAATGTGTCCCTTGATTCTAATTATATGGCTTTCATTGATTTTTGGATTTATGATTTTAAAATGGGTCCTTATAAACACCCATATTCATTTTAGAAGTGGAAGTAACATTATCCAACTTGATGTCACCACACTTAAAAATATCTTGAATGAAGTGACTTAATTGCATGCACTTGTGAATTTTATGACCTTTGGAATGATGGTAATCATAATATTCATTATTTTTATACAATTAAGGTTTGGGTTGGTATTTTGGAAAAGAATTTGTATTTGGCCAAATGACCATGTTAGCCAAAACTAATTTTTGAAACAATGCTTCAATAGGCTCACCGAGGTCACTAAATAATATTTTTTGATATTGATTATTTCATGAAGGTGGTCTCTATAGTGTAATATATGGATTAGGTAAAGTGTTTGGGATAGGTGTGGGTTTCATTGTTTACACATCATGATTTTATTACTTCATTACCCACCACATTCTTGTTTTTATTAAAGACTTTGTGAACTAGGAATTTGACTAAGAAGAGGATATTAATATCATGTTAGTGAATGAAACCAAATAAAAAACACACTAAACTAACATATTTATGCCTAGTTACTAGGGTGATCTTAGTAATAAAAAACTAACAAGCACAGCTAAAAATTAAGGAAAAATAAGAATTCTTTAACCTTCCTTAGATGCTCCAAATACCTTTTTAGTAGTGGCTTACTCGGTTTTGTGCTCATGAAGTCCTTGGCAATGGAAGCTTGACTGCCTCCATCTCTCCTTGGCATCTTTGGATTTGGCTTGGCTTGTCTTGAAATCAATTTGGCATGGTAACACTAATTTGAATGAAGCTTTTGGAATCAATCATACATTACAACTTTTCATAAATTAATCTTAAAATTATGTTCATGGTCTCTCTATTTATAGATTTCTAAGAATGTCCAGAATCAACCATGATCATCCATCTCAAGATTGAGATGTATGTTCATGGATTAACTGAATTATGTAATTAAAATCCATAATTTTCCTCATCATGTCTTTGGAATAAGGGACATTAATGAGGAATGGGAGGTAATAAAGAGGCATAAGAAACCCATAATCTTGATATTGGTGGCATTTATGGCCTAGGGATGTCTTCCCAAGAAATGAGGTCACCTGATGATGTAGATATTCAATATTCATTTCTAAAAACAAAATTTTAACAAGTTTTCATGGAATTATTAATTAGTACCTGATTTGTATTAATTATCTCTTAAGCATGATTAAGCACTTTGTGCACAAATTACTCAAATTTATCAGCATGCATTGTTATTGGTTCAAAATTTGACTAGATTGGAATTGGAAGTAAATTTCTAATGCATTAGATTAGTTATTCCATTTAGGATGTTTCCAACACCAAATAATAAATACATGCATCTCATATAATAAATTTGATAGAAAAGAGCAATCCAAAGCACCCAAGTGCAAAATTGGCATTTTGACTCAAAATGATCTAATCAAAGTTAGTTGGTGCATAAATTGCATTACCCCATTTAGCGATACCCTAGCCAAAATTGGAACTTTAATATGTCAATTTAAACTCATTTAATTTGCTTTAGTTTTTCTAGGCCAAATTGTGCACTTTGGTATAAATTGGTCAAAAGCCTAGTTGGAGGTCATTAGTGGCTAGATTTAGGTATATACAATTTACCCCTATTTGGGAAGGCATTACAAGATATAAGCATGGTAACATCTTCTCAAACAATGAAAATTTATTATATGCCTAAAAATTTAATGATGATACACTAACTATATGATGGTTTGCCCCCTCAAGAGAATGGTTGACACAAGTAGGTTGACAAACGGTCCCTCAATAAGAAGCAAAATGAGGGGACTAAAGAAAGGAAAGATGATGGGGGTGAAAACACAATTATTTTGAAAAGGTAGTTAGAATCATTAAGAATTTTTTTGGGATGGTATATAATGGTTTTCCCAAAGGCAGTTATAATCATTGAGATGATGGAGTTGCCCCAATTAGGATAGACACAAGATAACAACATGCCCATATATGGACAAAAAAAATGGTGAGAACAAAATGATTTTCCCAAAGGTGATTACAATCATTGAGAAATGTGGGTGGGATGGTGTATAATGATTTGCCCATAGATAGTTATAATCATTGTACCTTGATTATGGAAAACATGATAAACTTGGCTGAGGATGATGATAACTTAACACAAAGGTTAATGATAAATTGGAACAACCTAATAGTAGGGAGATGCTCATCCAAACTAATAAAGGTTAAAATTATTTCATGGTTAATTACTTTATTTGGGATATGATTGGGACTGAATCAAGATGTTGGCACCGAAGAGATGTTGATGCCACTATTGCTGAATAGACTTCTTGAAGTTGAGGTATGTTGTAGCATGTGTTGGTAGGAATCATGGTATAACATCATGAGGACTTGGATAAAATATGCATGAGGACTAACTCCCATAATCCAATACTCAATATAAAATAATGCACCAATGATAGAAACTATGATGACAATGTAAGCATATGAATATGGTAGATTTAATAGTAAGTGTGGGCAAGGAATCACCCAATGAACACACATAAACTAAATGAAGGAACTAGTGTTGAAAGTAAACAAACAGGCACACAAATAAAACAATAAATAAACACTCAATAAAAACCATAAGAACATCACCCCTAAGAAATAGTCGATAACTTAACAAATGAACAAAATGGGGGAATAGAAGAAAAGAAAGGGGGTGGCCAAGCTATATCCATATCCACTAGGCAAGTGGACACTACCTACATGGTTTCATGGATGTAATATCCAACAAAAAATTTAGGCCAAATGTAGTTCTCCTAGGGAATGGGAAGAAAAATGATAACTGGTGAAAATAAATAGAATGGATGTGATAGAAGAAGAGGAATGGTCTTGAAAAATGGCAAGTGCATGAGAGAAAAGGCCAAAAAGAATGGGGAAGTTAAGTGACAAGTGGTTTGATTTCAACTTAGTAAAGATTCCCATAATACTTAAGGTAAAGAAATGGTCAATGTTGTTGGTTTTTTATAACGATTTTACAAATGTTTTTGGAATTTTTTGAAGTATCTCAACTCGAATCAAGAATGATGAAACATGAAATGGTTCAATCTCATAAAATGGTGATAACATTCAAACTTAAGTTTATCACAAAATGGTGAGAGTGTGGCAAGGGGGTGACTGAGCTAACCTCAACTAGTATCAAGGGCTACCTACATAGTCCTAGAGTAGGACCTCAAGTCATTACAATTCTAACCTACAACAGAGGAATTCAACTAGTGTAGCAATCAATTGAAACAAAATAGGCATAGGTGGTAAAAAGGCATAGCATGCCATAGGAAGTGGCAAGTTAGTACATCAAGGCTCAAGAAACAAATGTTGCCCCTAGTTTGCCCATAGGCGGCTATAACTAGAACATAATGGCATGGATCAATGGTACTAATTTTCTCAAAGATGGTTATAATTAGTATCAAGACTGGTTATAAGAAATGAATAACAAATGAAGGATGTACCTACTAAAACTTATATCATACTACTCTAAAATATGATCTCTATTTAAAGTACTTGAAACAACTGATGAGATTGATCAGATTCCTTAATGCTAAGAATGTGTAATGAATGGCAAAAAACCAAGGTCAAACAAGCTAGTCTATAGAACAAATTTAGTTGATAGATCGAGAATGTAAAGTGGATATGGCTAAGAGGATAGGTAAGAATGATATTTTTACAAATAAGAATAGTGATAAAATGGCATAACTTAAATGGTCCTTACAAATAATACACCCTAGCGCTCAAGCATAGTACCGCTTGAGGTAAATAATATTCATTGGTTCAAAAAGTTCATCTCCATCTGGTGTGACAATCTTATATGTCCTTGATCCATAATCTATAGTAATGATGAAGACCCTATCTAGTTTGGTTTGAATTTACCTTTATTCTTCTTCTTATCTATTGTATTCTTTTGGTTTTCTTTAAGAACAATATCACCAATTTTAAATTTTCTATATTTGACATGTCAATTATAGTGGTTTTTGAGTTGGTTCTGATATGCCTAAAGATTGTTAAGCATAACTATGCATTTTTTCATCAAGTAGGTCTAGCTCTACTTGATAGTCATGATTATCTAGAACATGTTTGAAATATGTGTAATGAAGGCAATTCAACCTCAATGGGAAGGATGGCTTCAGTACCATAAACAAGTGAGTATGGAGTGGATCCTATAGGAGTAAAATGATTGTTATTGTATACCCAAAGGGTAGGGAATATCTACAAGTGCTAATCATGACTGGTATCATTGAAAATATTTTTGAGAATATTGATAATGGTTTTTTTTTATGCTTTGGCTTGGCCATTACCTTGAGGGTATTATGCTATAGAAAAATGTTGTGTGATGTTATATTTGATACATAGATGGTCTACATCCTTGTTTTTGAATGATCCTCCATTATCATATATAATTTCATAGGGGATATCATAGTGGTAAATGAGATGGTTGAATATAAATTTGGAAATTTTCTTTCTAGTCATGTAAGTGAGGGGTATAACTTCAACCCACTTAGTGAAATACTTAGTAATGGTAAAGATATGATTATGGTCATTATATGAAGTAGAGTTGATCTTCCCAATGAGGTCAAGTCCTCATGTAGTGAGTGGCCATGGTGTCAACATTGATTTCATAGTTTGTGCTAGGGCATGAATCAGATTAGCATCTCGTTGACATTTGTCACACTACTTTACATATGTAACTACATCTGCATCTATTTTGGGCCAATAATAACTTGTATACAATAGATTTCTAGATAGTAATACCCCACTATAATGAGCTCCACATACTCCTTCATGAACTTCTCTTAATGCTAGTTTAGACTTTGTTGAAGTTAAACAATGAAATAAAGTTCCATCAAAACTATGGTAGTAAAGGGTGGATCCAAGTAGAGTATAATGAGTGGAATGATGAATAAAGGATTTGGTTTGTTTTTGAGATGGGTTAGGTGGTATAAATTGGTCATGAAGTTAGTTTTAAAGGTTCAAGTACCAGATAGAATTTGGACCAACAATATCATAAATCATTACAATAGTTGAAGGTTCATGAGCTAGTGTGAATAACTTCTCAACAAGGATCTAATATTCTCTAGCTTTGTCTATTTGTTGAATCAGAGAGCTGATAGTAGCCATGACATTTGTAGTTCTATTACTAGACCTTGGTATATTCTCAAATTAGATATTTGTAATTTTCTACTTAAGGGTATCGACCATAGCCTTATATGGAACCAACTTGTCATCTTTGGTCTAAAAATAGTCTGTGACCTAATTGATGATTAATTGAGAATCACCATGAACCTTTAGATGAGATATATTACATTTTAATACCTATCAAATTCCTACAAGGAAAACTAATTCTAAATGATTTAGGGATTAGATCCCCTTGTGGTGTAATAAATAAAAGACCTGCCCCCAATCCATGTGTAGTAAATAAACCATCAAAATATATCTTACAATGTTTCTCCTCAAGAGGTGTGTTAATGATGATCATTATGGATTCATCAAGAAAATGAAATGTGAGTGGCTTTGTGTCTGTAAGGAGTGCTTAAACAAGTTGATCTATAAAGACATATCCTTTGATTGCCTTTTGACTGACATACTCTATGTTAAACTCACTAAGAAGCATGATCCATTTGGCCATTCTACCTTGTAAATAAATTTTAGATAGTAGATACTTGAGTGGATATACTTTTGAAATGACCATGGTCTTATTGTTCAACATGTAATGGTGCAGTTTTTGAGCTATGAAGACCATAACTAGACAAGCTTTTTCAATAGGCACATAGTGGTGTTCATATGTGACCAAGGTATGACTTAAGTAGTGTACTTCATGCTCTTTTCCATTGTCATCATGTTGAGCCAAAATTTCCCCCAAGGCATTATTGGTAGTTGATAGATACAACAAGAATGACTTCCTAGCATAAGAGGTAACAAAATAGGTGGATTAACTAGATAGTCCTTGAGTTGTAGAAAATTGGTTTGGAAGTGGTCATCCTAATGAAATGAAACTCAATTATTCAAAAGATATGTAAATGGATGACACTAGTCTACTAATTGAGAGATTAATCATCAGATTGATTGGATCTTGCCCTACAAACTATGGAGTTGCTTCAAAGTAGTTAGTGGTGACATCTTGATTATAGAATGGACTTTGGCTAGATCAACTTTAATGCCCCTATGAGACATAATGAAGACAAGTAAATTTCCTAAGGTTACTCCAAACACACTTTTATTTGGATTGTGTCTAACTTTATACTCTTAAAATCTTTTAAATATCCTATGTAGCACTGTTGGATGGTCGACCTTGGTTTTGGATTTTTTTAATATGTCATCGACATAGTCTTCAACAATATCATGCATCATATCATGGAATATGATAGTCATGGCCATTTGATATGTAGATCCAACATTCTTAAGACCAAATGACATTAATTAATAACAAAATGTTCCCCATGGAGTGGTGGATGTTGTTTTATGTTGATCTTCTAGTGCTATTTTGATCTAGTTGTATCCTGAAAAGCCATCCATGAGTGAAATCATTTCATATCCTACTGTGGAATCAATGATCATGTCAATATTAGGAAATGAAAAGTCATCCTTAGGACAAGATTTATTTATGTCTCAAAAAATTAGTATAGATTCTGATTCCTTTAGGATTTTTTCTAATAGTTACAACATTAGATATCCATTCTGAGTAGTCAATGGACCAAATACATCCTGCTTCTAAGAGTTTTTCCAACTCTTTCTTTACCAAGATAGAAATGTGAGGATGCATCTTATGTAGATTTTGTTTCACCAGTTTGGCATCAAGATTGACCATAAGATGGTGCAAAACCAAGGTGGGGTCCAAACCTAGCATGTCAGAATAAGCCCATGCAAAGATATATACAAATTATCTCAGCAGAGATGTAAAGACTTCACATTCCTCCTCAGTGAGGGAAGCACCTAATTTTATCCATTTTAGGTTTGATAGAGTCTTGATGTTTACCTTTATTTATCTTTAAGGGTTAAACCATCTTCTAAGATAGTAGATAAAGTCTTGAACTATTGGACTATATCAGGGTCCTCTATTAGGATTTACTCTTCAACATCTCCTAGGCATGATGAATCTAAGTCCCCCAATGGGAGATCTGGCCATGTGATAAAATTAGTTAAAAATTCTTGAAGAATTAGATCAAATACTTATTTCACAAAACTAAAATTAGATCCATAGGCAAGTTCATTATTGGTGGTCTCTTGGTTTAAATTCAAAGAAGAATGAACACCCCCATCTAATGGTGCTTGAAACAAGTTTTCACCACTAGACTAGCTTTTATCTTTACTTTTTCCCTAGTTATAAATCACCTCAAAGAGGTTTTCACTTGGGGAACTCAATTTTTTATTTATTTGTTTTTGGCTAAGGGTGTTCATCTGCTCTCCAAAATAGGCTTCAAGATCTAGTGTAATTGAGAATCTTGATTTATGATCTCCCAAAGGAACATTGTCTTTAAGATCTAAAAGGTCACAAAATGCCTCATCATTCTGAAACTCATCAATCAACAAATTAGATTCTTGTTGGTCCTAATATATTAGTTGGGGATAGTATAATGGCAATGGGTTGTGACAAATGATTGGGGTAAGAGTCCATATGGTAGTGTTGTCAAATAGGTTAGTCTCAGCTAGGTCATCAAAGGTGAGGCTATGATCAAACTCTATTTTGTCATCACCATCGTCATCATCACTAGCCACCAGTGATAGAACTTGAATAAGATATCTAGGGTCACCCTCAGGTGGTTTAAATCCAAGTTCATAGGGTCTTTTGTACTTAATCATAAAAAAATGGCTCAATGGTTCCTTTTTGATTCAGTTTGAGGCCTCTTCCTTCATAATCTTGATGTTTCATGATCCTATTAGGAATAGGATACTTTGCACTTTTATAGCAATTATCTTGGTTGTCATTATACAAACATGATTCATTCCCTTTAAAAGGGTCTAGTTCTAGGCCAGATGTTAGTACAATCATGATAGGTCCCTTATCTTTGTTCTTTTATTGCCAATGCATGTGTGGGGTTTTTTAGGTCACCCAAAGGTCTTTGGATTCTGAGGAAGATTGGAAATATGGAAGGTATCATGGGTCACATACTCCCCTAGGCCATTATCTAAAATGGTGAAATGATTGGAAGCTTTAAGAGGTGGTATGTGAGAAAGGGGATCCAAGGTATTAGGATCTATGCAATTATCCTATGGAGGATCAATAAGTATGGCATTTCCTTTATCTTGCTTAGAACTTAGATTTATATAGTATTCATAATTGTAGCTTTAAAAATTGGCCTCAAGATGTTTATAGTGTTCATATGGGTGTAAATCTCTTGGAATATTCACTTCCATCTCTAAGTGGGAGAACTTGATACATTAGTGCAATGTTGATAAGACTGCATGAATATCATGTAACCAAGGCCTACCTAGAAGCATATTATATGACAACTCAAGATCAATCACATGGAAAAGTTTATCATGGGTTAAAGGCCTAATGATATTGGTAAGCTAATGGTGCCTTGTGATTCTCTTTCCTGATTATCATAGGCTTTTATAGTTATCATGTTTGGTTGGAGATATACCATTATGTACCCAAGAAGCTTGATGAGCTTTAGAAATACTATGTTGAGACCTAATCTATTGTATATAAGGACACACTTCATTTTATAATAATTTATATAAACTTCTATGTACAATGGATTATTATAGAGTAGGCCAAAGGAAGCTATATCACTTTGGTTGAATGTGACTTGTTGGGCTAGAGTTAGGTGTCCAACCAAAGCTTGAAATTTATTAGGGGATATGTCATTGGTAATAGTGGATTGGATTAAAAACTCATTCAAAATATTCTTATGGATTGTTGATGTTCACATCAAATCTAAAATAGAAATTTGTGCTAGTGTCTTCTATAATTATTCCATAGTATTAAACTTCTTGTCTTGGTCAATGGTGAATGGTTAATTTCGAGGCTGAATGGTTGGTTGGATAATAGGAAAAGTGGTAGATGGTTGTAGACCTGGGATAGTAATATTTGACCTCTGAGTTGTGATTATATAATTAGGATTAGATGCTAGACCATAATTTAAAAAAAATGTTGGGAATGGTGTGGGACTAGATAGGATAAGTCTTGGTTGTTGGTGTACTTGTATGTGGTCACATGGTAAAGGTGAGTTATCAGTATATGGTCCAAAAGTGGGAGTCCTAATTTTTTGGTTTGCTTGTGTGCAATCTCAGGTCAAGGAAGGATTATCCATGTAATTTGGTTGAGTGGTATTATTTAGAAATGGTCCAAATTGATTATTACTCAATCTAGGATTAATGGAGATGGTATTAATGCTAGCCCTTGTAATATGACCTACAACCCTATTGTAGTCATGTGCAACTAAATGGTAGGTTTGTTGGTTGTTACCATTCTAACCTTGGTTTTGTCCATTATTATGATGTTGTGGGTTTTGTTGTTGATTTTACTAATTCTACTAGTTTGGCCTTTGATTTTGATACTGTTGATTTTGTTGTTGCACTGGCCAGTGTTGTTGTTAATGATTGTTATGTTGTTGCTATGTGTTATGTTGGGGAAAGGGGTTTTGATAAATCCCAAGAGTTTTATTATAGGTGGAAGCACCATTATCCAATGTTATCTCCCCATTTTCCAACATATTCTCAATCAAATGCTTGATTTTCACACATCTTTGTAGATTATGCCCATTGACTTGATGATATTCACAAAATTCATTTTCATGGTACCAATCAGGATAAGGAATGCCTTATGGATAATGATTTGGTATATGCCAACTTATCATATTAGTAATGGAAAGTTTTCAAAATATAGACTCAATAGGTTCTCCTACATCACTACAGACACGATGCGTAGGCATAGTTCTCCTTGGAGGAGGGGTTTGTAATTAGTAAAGGTTAATGTATTTGCTACATGGGTCTTAGTTGTTGTGCTTGTGACATTGGTTGGAGAGGTTTTTGGGTAGGAGTAAGCTAAAAAGGTGGTACAGATGATGTTTGCACTATTTGGACATGATGTGACTCAGTGATTCCATTACCCACAACATTCCTATTATGGTTGAATTACTTTGGTCTATCTTGGTTATTGGCCTGTATTAGTTATGATGATTGTGTTGAGATTAGATGTTGGTTTTGGCCACTTCTTTGATTGGTACCTTGATTCTATTTAGTTGGCATAAGCTTGATGATCTCTTTATTAATAAGGGCTCACTTAATCAATAGGATTTTGTCAATGATCTCCTTGAAAGTATGTGTACATTATAATTCCATATGATAAGCTATCTCACTATGCAAATTTTTCATAAACACAGTGGTTAATTGTTTATCTAGTAAACTATGGTTGAAATAGATTTTAAGGGCTCTTCATCACTATAGATAACTTGTAAAACTCTCACCATCTTTTTTCTTTGTTTGTGTTAAGTCAACCAATGAAATATCATGTTCGAGATTATAAGAAAAGTGTTACACAAACATATAAAAAATATCATCAAAATCTGTTACTGAATTCTTGAGCAACTTTAAAAACCACTCCAAGTCTTGTCAAGCCAAGCTCCTTGGAAACAACAACAAAAGGTATATATTACTATATGCCACCAACTGACATGAGATAAAGAACTCAGTTAAATGGGCCTTAGGGTCACCCTTCCCTTTATATTTTTCAAATTTTGGTGGTTCATATCTTAGAGGAAATGGTGTCTATAAGTACTCCATATTGAATGGATAAGAACACACGTCATCCAAACTAAATTTTTTAGTCTATTTCTTAGCTTGAATGGTAGAAATTACATCTTTCATCTGTTGTAATTCTTGAGATAAGAAACTAGAAGGAACATTGGTTTGAGAGAGAATATTGGTTTGGGTAGACAGTTGGGAGGTCCTAAGTGGGAAACTTTGACCAAGGTATGATGGATATATCTATTGGGGTATATTGGTTTGGTTGGGAAATAGACCAAGAATATGTATATGTGGATTAGGATGTACTTAAAATTGTACATTTGGTTGCATGATATTTTAGTTTGGGTTGGTGATAAAGGTTTGACTTGGAGATTTTTTATTTAGAATGGAGGGATATAACTATACTATGCCTATTGTGGTTGAAAAGGGACATGATGCCAACTAATCAAACCTTGCTATTGAGTGGGAACTTGTGGACCAAGACCCTGTCTCTAAACTTGTGGCACATTTTAAACCAATTGTTGTCTAGTAGTTACCTAAGAAATATGGGAGCCTACTTATTGCATTAATCCCTTTGGAGAAGTGAAATTAGGTTAAAGATTTGGTATCTATCATTGACCAATATTTACATTTTGTTGACTAGTCAACATTTGGTTTTGGATTGGTACACTAGTCTGTGATTGAGGAGGTATATTTTCCACTACCTGACGAGGTGGAACATTAGTTTTCCTTATTGAGGTGGAAATATATTTGTCCTATATTATGTTTTTAAACTATATTATTCCTATTGTTGTGGAATACTACTCATCACATATTGAGGAGTAGGATTCATCACATTTGGTTGTTGAGGTGCGACATTGGTTGCTAGTTGACTACCTAATCCTATTGGTCTCACACTTGATGAAGTAGCTAGTTGAGGTTGGGATGCAAAAAATCCTACTCCCTAAGATGATGGTATACTCATGGTATTAACTATAGGCACATGTTTTTGACTAGTTATTTATGATTTAGTACTACTTTGAATTGGATTAGATGTTGTTTGCACATTGTCCACTATATTTGGCTCACTATTCTACATAGAAGTAGAGGACACTTCTTCAATAACAGGCATATGCAACAAGTCATCTACCAAAGTGTTTTATATGAATGTGTCTAAACTCTGATTCTCTTGACCAATTGACTTTATCAAAACTCTTGTTGAAGGAATTAAGTCAATAAGGGGTTTTCTCACCATATTCATCTTATTAAAATTGCAAGCTATAGTTAGGTAGGTTTGATATGCTATCTATATTTGATTAAAGTGGTCTTCCATGATGTTTTTTCCAATTTTAGGCATATTAAGGTCCTGATATGTTATTTGGACTAGAGTGAAAGGATAGCTAGAAGAATCATGTTGATCGTAAATGATATTGTGGGGCATTCTTACTAGGCTTGGTAAATTCTCATGAGGGAAGTCTATTAAAAACTTGGCCCTTACCTCTATGGATCTAACTAAAATATCATCTTTTTTCTCTAATAAATGATGCTCAAACAAAAATAAATCATATGTGGAAGCTGTATTAGTATAATATGACTGTTTAAGAATTGGTTCATTAGCTATGGGTATTGTAGCTAGGTATTATGTGGTTTTTTCTTGGTCTTATTCTAAATAAGGTGGTGTATCAACCAAATAATTAGCCAATAGATAATGGCTTTGTGCCACTAATTGAGTATTATAAGAGGGATAAGAATCCATCTCATAAGGAATATTATCTACATAGGGGTTTTGCACCATTTTTTCCTACACAACCACATTTCTAATCCCTAGATTATACATGAGTCTTCTATGAGTGTAGGAATATATGTTGGGATCCATAGTCAATGCTTTGCGATAAAAGGTCAAAGAGTTATTCAAAATCTAAAAGGATAATGTCTAAAATAGATGATGTTCAAACATGGTCTAGATTCATCAAAAGGATCAAAAAGGTTTATGCAAATATTTGTGAGAAAACAAGATAGCGTGAAGTATCTAATGCCTCACTATTCACACAAAGATGAGCAAGTAAATAGACCAAAAATTGAAATGCCAAACTCTAAGGTTGAAGTGTTTCAAATCAATCTAATCTAGGAAATTAAAATTTGCTAGGTCTTTTGGCTAAATGTAGCCTCAAAATATAGGCTCAAACAAGGCATGTGCTAGGAATCTTGGCCAAACCGTGTCAAAATCTAGACTTTAAAATAAACATGATTTTTAATTTAATGGATTTGAAACACTTCTAACAAATACTAGGCATTTGATTCTTGTACATGCACTCGATCAACTAGGTATAAGGTATGAAACAAAAGACACTTTAGAGATAGTTTATTTTCTCACAAATAATGGTATAAAACATGGTTCTTTTGACAAATAATGTAGACAAAAGTGAATGGTATAAATGTGCTAGATAAAGGATAAAAAAAAGTACACTCAGATTGGTCTGAAAATGTAGGAACAAATTTGAACTCTATGTAAGAGGGTCTATGAAACAATATCTGAAATGTTTTAGGTAGTGTAACAATGCTAGACTACCCAAAAGATGTGATAAAATGGTTTTTTCAAAAACTCTCTAAGGCAAAGATAGTTTCCCACAATTTTGACAACATAACACTATCTTTCTTAACTTAAATGTTGTGGTGCATATACTCAAAGTGCAAGTGTTTAGAACAAAATGACTTAAGTATAATAAGTGGTGAATAATGATCATGAGTTTTAAACACCCTTAAACCTAAATTTGAATTTGAACCTAAGTTCCCTCAATCTTAGTGCAAATGGTGAACCCACTTAACACATCAACCCTATGAAATTATAAAGGTACAAATTTGAATTTAGATTATAAATGAAGGACTTAAATAATTTTGGCAAAAGTTTAGAATCAATTGGGTAGCATAACTATGCCAAAGTGGATGATATGACTCTCTAATGTTTTATGAACTTTGAACAAGGCAAATTGATGATTTCACAAGGGAAACATAACACCTCTTTATTCAAAGGAAAATGAGGACCATGTGTTTGGTTTGCATCATTTGTTTACACCAAGTTTTGAATCCAAACAAGACTTTAATCTAGGATAGAATAAGTAATTAATCACTCTTAGATCCTAAACTGACAAGGTTGCTTTGTATTATTGGAATCCATCAATATACATCATTTGAGAGGATTTTAAGTGTTCATCCAAAAGTAAATGTACATTATATAGTAGGGTTTTTACACCCGCCCTTATCTCAAATGACAATACTATGACATGGACCTTGAGGTGCACCTTGCACCAACAATATTTTTGTGACAAGTGGGGATTTATCTAAGATCTACAAGTTTTTGAATGTTCTAGGGGAGTAAATTACACAATGATTTTCATGTCAAACAATGCAAAATAAAAGCAAAGATTTTGGATCCATATCACTTGGCTTATTGTAGAAAGGTTTTTTTTTTTTTGAAACCACTAAATCTTGTTGTTCACTTAGTGTAATGTGATGTCTAAAGTGCCACTACGTCTCATGCGTAACTCTAATATAGATCCAAATGAAGTCAATGCCAGGAAGTAAAACCCTAGGTCAAAGCTTACCTAAAGAACTTGTGGGAGGTAATAATGTCCCCATTTCAATCCAAGTTTACATGAAATAAAGAAAGAATAAAATAGAAATACTTTAGGGTCATTTTCAAGGTCACCCAATACTTTTACGAGTTTTTGGGGAGTGCTTTAGATGACGTTCTTTCTATGCCTTGGACTAGGAAATTTGAAAATAAGGAAAGCATTTTTGATTCCAAGGGTTCCTTAAAGGGGAAAAATGGAAGATCATACATGAAATATCCTTGTATTTTATGAAAATAAAGTGCTAATTGAAACAATGAAAACAAAATTGATAAATGTGTTCAATTTTAAGCCCAAATGAAAGATTTGGTGGTGTTCATTTGACCCCTTGGTCTTAAGATTGTGAAATTTGAAACTAATGCTTAAAAAAAACTTATTTAAGCACCTAAATGTTACATTAAGCACAAAAATAATGTTTCTAGTTCATTTTAAAAGCATGCCAAATATGTCTTAATAACATGTTTTAACAAATTCCAAGTGCATTGGTTACTTGTCTACCCTTAAGGCATAACCCCAAAATTAAATATGTTAGGTTAGATAATTTTAGCATAAATATAAATAAAATATTTTAAAAAATATATATTAAATATATGAACACTTTCAAACAACAAATTAGAAGGCTGAAAAATAAAATATAACACATAACACATAAAATCCTACACATAAAATATAAAAGCCTACAATTAGTATTTTCAACATAACTTTTAAAATATAAGTTGGTTTACTACAAATTTTTGAAAAAATGTCAATAACTCTAGGGTGCACATCTCTAAAAAATGTTAAGTCCAGAAATTCAATAAAAAAATTTATAAACTCTGTTCTAACCTGTTTTACCATAAAAATAAAAATAGAAAGTGACAGTTACTAAAATAGATATAACTTCTAAAATATAAAGAATTTTTTTGTGAAAGTTTTAGAGAATATAAATGACATATTTATCTATATGAATTAAAAACTTTAGATAAAAATATTAAGACTGATTTATTGGCCATTTTTACTCAAAGCAAAAACAACAAAAAAAGACAATCAAAACTATGAAACACAAAAAGTGTTTATGGATTGCGCTCTCATGAAGATTGTCCCACCAGGTGTGCCATTATGTGAACTAGGAATTTGAATAAGAAGAGGAGATTAGTATCATGTTAGTGAATGAAAAAAAATAAAAAACACACTAAACTAAAATCTTCATGCCTAGTTACTAGGGTGAGCTTAGGAACAAAAATAAATGACAAACATAACTAAAAATTAAGGACAAGAATTCCTTCACCTTCCTTGGATGATCCAAATGCCTTTATAGTAGTGGATTACTCAGTTTTGTGCTCATGAAGTACTTAGTAGTGGAAGCTTGGCTACCTCCATCTCTCCTTGGCATCTTTGGCTTTCGCTTGGCTTGTCTTGGAATCAATTTGGCATGGTAACACTAGTTTGCGTGAAGCTTTTGAAATCAATTTTGCATTATAAATTTGCACAAATTAAGCTTACAAATGATGTTCATGGCCTCTCTATTTATAGATTTTCAAGAATGACTAGAATCAACCATGATTGTTCATCTCAAGATTGAGATGTGTCATCATGGATTAATTGAATTATGTAATTAAAATCCATAATTATCCTCATCATATTTTTGGAATAAGGAATGTTAATGAGACATGGGAGTAATAAAGAGGCATGAGAGACCCATAATCCTAATATTTGTGACATTTATGGCTTAGGGATGTCTTCCCAAGAAATGAGGTCACATGATGATGTAGATATTCAATATTCATTTCTAAAAACAAGTTTTTAACAAGTTTCTATGGAATTATTAATTAGGCCTTGATTTGGATTAATTAGCTCTTAATCATGATTAAGCACTTTGTGCACAAATTATTCAAATTGATCATAATTCCTTGTTATTGGTCTAAAATTTGATTGAATTGGAATTGGAAGTCAATGTCAGATGCATTGGATCCATTATCCCATTTAGGATGTTTCCAACACCAAATAACAAAGACACATTTCATACAAGAAATTTGATAGAAAAGAGCAATCCAGAGCACCCAAGGGCAAAATTGGCATTTTTACTCAAAATGATCTGATTAAAGTTAGCTAGCCCATAAATTGCATTGCCCCATTTAGTGATACCCTAGCCAAAATTGGCACTTGAATATGTCAATTTCAACTCATTTAATGTGCTTTAGTGTTTCTAGGCCAAATTGTACACTTTGGTAGAAATTGGTCAAAAGCCTAGTTGGAGGTCATTGGTGGCCAGATTTATGTGTCTATAGACTTTAGGCTTCTCAGATACACTTTCCCATGCTTATAACATAACTTGATCTTTCACTTGATCTAAGAATAAATATTAATTATGCCTTTGTATATAAATACCTTTTTAATTTTCACTCCTTGTAGAAACTATAATTTCATACCTTGTATATGATTAATTGGGTATAATAAGACCATGTTTTTATTCAATCCCCTAAATAATCCCTATCTTAAGGTTTAGTATATTTACCATTGATAACTCAATAACTTACTTTTACTATTACTTTTCTATCCCCCCTAACCTCATAAATCCATTAATAACCTAGGGAATCTACCTCTGAACCACTTTACCCTTGTATAACTTTATTACCAACAAATTCATGCTCACTAAAGACTAATTTTACCTACGGTTGAAAAAAACCTACCAATTCAGGTTCATCAATTTTAATTCTTTGAATCAGCATCAATCCATAAGTACCCATCTAACCTTTGCCTTCTAGACCTAAAAACTCTAAACCTTGAATTGATGCTAGATTTCTTGGAGAATTAAGTTCTTAATGTCACTCTATTTAAATTATGTTGCATTAAATTTGCATCCACTATCACAATCCTGAAAGACTACTTGCATTCGTGAGAAAGATTTTATTCTATTTACAACGAAGTCTAAGGTAAGTAATCATATTTATTTCTTTAATTTCGTATCAGTCTTTCTACTTTTATCTACTTATATATTCCTTATAATACCATACATATCCCTCAATATTTATTTATTAGTCTCTATTTTTATATTTGTTCTCTATTTTTATTAAGTACAATTAGAGAGAGAATTGATGTTGATTCATTCTAAATCAGCACCAATCCTAATAGGATTGACATAAATCTACTATGTTTAATTTTTTGAACATGAGACCTTTAATATTAGATCCTTATCATTAATCCTTATTGATATTCTATCATTTTAAATATGGACTTGTTATGTAGATGACTATACTAGGTATAGTGCATGTCATAATGAATATCATTGATCTTCCCAAAGTATCCCAACCCTTATTTGTTGATCAAAGTGACATAGCTTTCAAGATAACTCTCTATGTTATTATTTATTATTCCACTTTTGAAGCCATTGCTAACCAACTTGATGTCATATAGGGTGATGTAAATATTGTTATGACTTATTGGGATGAATATTTTACTTACATTGATAGTTTAAATGAATATTGAATCTTAATCATTATTATTATCATATCTTTATCTATTATAGTTTTATATGTTGTTTATCCACTTAAGGAAACTCACAACTTTTTGGAAATAGTTTATAACTAGGTAGCTCACCCAATTATCTATTAATCTATTTTTATCCAAGTTGTTTATATGTGTGCAGGTTATTCTTCCTATCCAAAAAGAAGCTCCCTCAATCTTTGGATTCAAGAAGTGCACAACATCACCTAATCACCAAATATTCATCATAAACCCTAATTTTTATTTGAGTTTTTATTAAGTAATTTAATTTAAATAAAAAATAAAAAACTACTATAACGTTCTGAAATGCTTGGTGGGACCCCTAAGGTGAATCTATCTATCTTTCTCTCCTTTTCTCTTATTTGTTGTCTTCATTCGAAGAAAATCCAAAATTGTTTTTTCCTTATTTTCTAAAGGTTTAAAATAATTTCATACATTTTTTACTTGCTTAGGTAATGCATATAGAATAATCTAGGTGGGTTACATTTATCCTAGGTGTCACTTATTTCACACACAAAGCAAACCACTTGCATAATAAAATCATTAAACATTGACATAAGGGAACTGATTGGGATTTCATCACCTAGAAATAACCTTCTTCCCTACTATCCCACTTGGATTTCACCATCAAGGGGAGAACCAACTTAGTATTTTGAATGAGTATAAACCCTAGTTTTTTGATAAATACTAGCTAAGCACCTGACACCCTTACATTTTTGTCTGTGAAGTGAAGAGATAGGCCCAAATAACAAAATAAGTATACATTCTAGTACAGAGATATTTTCAAGCCTAAACAAACCTGAAACCATCTCTAAATTGCCACTTCTTAGGACCCTTGATAACCTTTTCTTTTATTTTATCACACTTCAAAGTTAAAAATTAAAAAAAAATAGGTACGTCTATAGCATGTGTATCTTTTCCTTTTCACTAAATATGAGATAATAAAAAAGACTTTTATGTGCTTTTTATTTCTTTCTTTTTTCTTAATCTCTACATGGTTTTGATGTGACAATAGTTTCTCAAGCAAATTGAACCCCCAGCTTCATCCTCATCCATGAAGAATTATCTTAGTCCTCCTAATGCCCTTGAATCCATCGGGGAAGGTATTCCTCAATATTATACCTAGGGCGATCCTAAATTCACCACCATATTGGATATCAACCCAATCACACTTAACCATTATCTTAATTCCTAAGCTATACACATCTCACTTTCCCCCCATACGTATTTTTACAATAACCCCTATGACATGTATTTAAAGGAAGGTGAAGGGTTTACCACCACCATGGTGTCTTCCTATAACAATCTTCCTTTGACTAGTTTTGACACTAACACTATGCAACCCTTAAAAAATTTGCCTTTGATAACATCTTGTGTTTTATCCAAAACTAGTACCCAAAATCAAAAAGTCACCATGCCTTAGAATACATCTACTTAGCCTATTACTGCAGTACTTTAGAACCTAGCTATCTTAGTCCTAACAACCATTCCACCTATCCAAACTAGTTTACCTTTAAATCCTTAGACTCAACCTTTGTGATAATCCCCTGTACGTCAACCACCTCAATACTATATCCCCTTGAGCACCCAATCCATATCACATATGTAATCTATTGGGTCTACTTATATCTCCTTATAAGTCCCATAGTATGTGGTGGCATCTCAACCAATCATAACCACATCAGTTGTTTATCCTTTATCCCAATCCTTTTCCCCTCAACTTCCTACATATCAAATCCCATAATAGAATGTTTTAGGAGGTATCCCTAAATACAACACCTAAGAAAACCTTATGAGCACCCTTATGAATAGGATGGCTAATTTGGAAGCCTCTTCCTCTAAGTAGAAAAACATGCTCACTTATGATCAAAATTGTAATGAACCTATTAACTTAGTAGTCCCCATTATACCTTACCCTCTATAGTGAGAACTTCCAAAGTTTACCAAGTTTCAAAATAAGGAGGATCCTTAGTAACACCTTCAAGCATTCAAACATGCTTGTTATATTATAGTACATGATGGCATGCTTCTTTTAAGGACCTTTCCTATGTCACTAGTAGGACTTGCCCTAGATTGGTACTTCTCAATTCCTCAACATTCATTATTCTCCTTTGGGAAACTAGCCCAAATTTTCTTTGAGAAATTTTCTATTAATATCACAAGAAAATTCACTATCACCAGCCTCTATGCCATTTGATAGTTTGATGATGAATCTATCATTGAATTTTTGCTAGATGGAGGAGTCTCATAAACTAACTCACCTTTTCCATTCCACAACCTGAACTAGTTGAATTATTTGTGAGAGCATGTGCTAAACATATCTCATCAATGTTATGGGTTTAATGTTTCAAAACCTTTGATGAGGCCTTTTTTATTGGCCTGTAAATTAGAAATTAGAGCCCTAAAAGAAGGAAAACTTAAATTACAAAGTAAAAACTTCAAACCTAAACCCTCTAAAAGGACTAATAATAATAATAAAACCAAAGGAGATATTAATGCCATATTTGTAAAATCAACACCACCATAAGCAAAAAGTCAATATAAACCCTCCACCTCTCAAGCATAATCTTAAAAACCATTAACATCTTTTCCCTCAAAATAATATACACCTTTAGGAGATTATTACATGTCCATCTTAGATAAGATATTAAAGGCATATTTTATCAAGCTTCCTCTTGTAATACCTCTCGATGATTCTTGCCCTAAGCCTAGCTAGTTTAGGGAAAATGACTTTTATAACTTTCATCATGTAATAGGTCATGGTATTAGTAGGTGTCATTATTTCAAGGGTTTAGTACAAAACCTTATAGATAAAGTGGATTTATAACTAAATAACCCTAATGTGTCCCCTAATCAGTTTATAGACATTTTCAGATAGTCATTCCCTAATCACTCTTCCATTTCTAATTCTATGCAGGCTAATTCATGATCCACCTCAAACCATGAAATTCATGTAATCAGCATGATCCATGATTAGATTCTACCTAAATAAGTTGATGGTAATTATATCCTGAATATCCTTATAGTAGACATCTTCCAACCATCTAAGCTAAGTGAATATATCTCATTCTTTGGGATCCACTTAAAGAATAATATATAAAAATATTCAAGATGATCAAATAGAAATAAAAAAGGAAAAGAATACTGAATAAAAGGATTTCTTAGACATTTCATAAGATACACATTCCATTCCTTGCATCATTTTAATACCTACATCTAGCATAACCATCCCCTCTAGCTTACTACCTCCTAAGGAAACTATCATATTACCCAAAACCAGCTGAAGACTAGTTCCCCAGATTTCTTGAGAAGAGATAAACCTTATAAAAATTAGGGTAAAAGATATAGATATCAAAAACAAAAACCTCAAGGTCCTAAGAGGAAAATCTTTATAGCATCTTCCCATTAGGATTGAACTCCCTAAGGAGGATATCCCCACTACCCCTGATCAAATTCAAAAATGGAAAGCACCACTACTACCTATTCAAACAAAAATATTTATATTAGCACCCCATCCTTTAGCAAGACTGAAAGCCACTATCATAAAATACTCTACTAAAGTGCATGTCCCATCACAAAGGGATCTTCCCATCATGACTATGCCAATATATAACCCTTTTAACCCTTATTATCTATAAGGTTTAGGTGTAAGGGCTTATCCTAAACATAAATTACCTATTGTAAGAAACATTCAAACAACTAATTCAAAAGGTCAATCTTTAAACTCAAAAACCTCTTCCCTATTGATGCCTTAGAGGATTGAAAAGCCTGGTCAAGATCCATTAAAGGGATCTTATTTTAATATCCTCAATCAACTTCTCTAGACCTCCCTTATCACTCTACCACCTATAAACCCCATTAACCCTCATATTCAGAAGCTAGAGTGGTATTGAGAAAACAAGAAATACACGTACCATAGAATAAAAGGTCATGACATGGAAAGTTATAACATGTTAAAGGTTGTGATCTAAAACTTATTAGAAGAAGATGATATTTTAATGGAATAGATAGATCATGACCATCCTCATAGTTAAACTACTAGGGTCACATCCACCTCAGGAAGTAACATACTACCAATAGTATCATAATGAGGTATAAAAGAAGATAAAAACTTTGATAGAGCTTAGTATCAACCTTTTTTTAACCTTGAAGATGTGGATGATTATGAGAATGTAGCAAATCCTCCTTTATTTAAAATAGATGTAGTTCACATAGCTACGTGATTCCAAGCCTGGGGTCATAAGACCCATAATCATGAAAAAGCTAAATTGACTATTGCTACCAAAACACTAACTCTTATCACAAATAGTCCTACAATGCCTATTATAAAACCTAAAAAAATTATTTTAGGAAAATCACAAAAAAATAATGCTTTAGAACTCATATAGATATATGTTCTAAAATAGCTTCATCAACTCCTGATCAAGATGTCTCTATATGAACTTGTCCAAAATTTTCCATAACATCATGAGGCCATGCGGGCTATTGAGATACAAGTTAATGAACCCCAGCCTCTATTGGCTTTCATCACATCACTTCAAAATTTGTTATCCATAACATTTCATGATTCAGAAATACCACCCTTATAGCCTGACAACCAAGATCCTGCACTATTTATCACTAACTAGATTGATCAAACTCAAATCAAATGAGTAATGATTGATAATGGTGCAAGTATAAATATCATATCTTCTCATGCATTTAAAAAACTATAGATACCTAAAATAGTTAAATCCCAATACCCCACCATTTTATGAAATTTTAATGATATCATCACCCCTACATTAGGAATGGTAGTCCTTCACATTAAAGTAGGAATGCATATTTTACCTAAATTATTTTATGTAATAGAAGGGGATTTTCAATACAACATCCTATTAGGTCATCCCTAGATATTTGTTATGCATTATGTTCCCTCCACCTTGCATCTATGTATTAAATTTGAACATGAAGTTAAAATCCATAATGTTCCCACTAATCCCCATCCATTCAAAACTTTCAATCTCACCTTTTGAACAAATGATGTCTTAATACCATTGTAAAACACTACCCCATCATCATCCAATGAGGCATCAACTATTATGATAATCCCTACATCAAGGATTGGTAAGGAGTCCATTGATTTCATATTTAAATAACTATAAATTAGATAATATCAGTTATTGGCACTCAATACTCTCCCCACTCCCTAGGAATATGGATGTATAGACAAAAAACATGCATATTGTCCAAATTTAAGAGAAATTATTCCATAAAAAACTATGTATAAATAATCTTCAGGACTTCCATCCTGTTAACCTTTGCAATACCATGTACAAAATATGCTCTTCAAACTTGGCAAAGCAAATGCAACATCTTTTAGACAAAGGCATTGGGGAGAAATATGTTGATTTTATGGCTGGAAAACAAATAATAGATGGTATCATCTTGGCTCATAAATCAATTAACTCCATCTCTATGTCCAAAAGGTAGGGAATGTTCCTTAAGTTAGACATGGTGAAAGCTTATGATCGGGTCTCCTGGTGCTTCCTCATGTTGATTCTAGAAAGGCTAGGTTTTAATTAAGATATAAGGAAGATCATTTAAAATTACATATCCACTCCTAATTTTTTTGTCATCATAAATGGAATCCAAAAAGGGTTCTTCCTTGATTCTAAAGGACTAATATAGGGAGATCCCCTCTCTCTATACCTCTTCCTTATTGTAGTAGAAAAATTGGGAAGGAGTTTGTTAAAGGTCCGCACTCAAGGATTGATCAAAGGAATTTTAGTGGGACTCAACATCGAGCCTATCATGCATGAATATTTTATAGATGATACCATCATCCTAGGGTAAGCCTCCATGGAGGAATCCAAAGGCTTGAAACTCATCTTAAAAAATTATGAATATGTTTCTAACCAGTGCATCAATTTTCATAAAATCTCTTTTTCATTAACACTCATCTCATTTAACTGAAAAGAATTGTTAAAACCTTGCAATGCCAGGTAGGCAAATTTCCAAAAAGTCATTTAGTAACTCTAATATTTGAAGGAAAAATGGATTTTGAGATTTGTAACCCTCTCATTGTTTGAATCCAAAGTAATCTTATAGGTTTGAAGGGTCACCTTTTGATATAGGTAAGGAAATACTAGCTACTCCAATACTTTATACAGAGTATCCTTATATACCAAATGTTTATTTTTAGGATACCCTCCAAGCTGGCAACTAAAATTGAAAAATTCAAAATAATTTTTTATAGAGAGACACTAAATATAGATTTAGGTACAACCTCATTTCTTTGGAAAAAGCCTATCTTCTTAAGGCAAATATAGGACTGGGTCTTAGAAGCATAAAATCTATGAATATGGCCCTACTAGAAAAAATGGGTTGGAGACTCATGAAGGAAGACAGTGAATGGGCAAGAGTTTTTAAAGAAAAATATGTGGAAGGGATGGAAGATGATGAGTTTTTAAGGGAAGAGGGTCATGTGGATGGATCCATATTCTAAAAGGTCATCACCAACTACAAGGATATTCTGATTAAAGTTTGTTGATGTGGGTTTTATGCACATCACAGTGTAATGAGGTACCCTCTAATGTTTTAGGATCTTAATGGAGGTAAACTCCACTTTAGGGCATGAGTTTTAGGTGTGTGGTTTTAATAACCTATTGATGGAATAGATGATAGGGTACGCAGGTTGTTGATAAGGTTTTTGGATGGAGGTGTGGTTCATAAAGGGTAGTGAATGTATTCATGAGTTGGATGGGTGGTTGGTTGCTAATCTAGAGTCGGTAGATATTAAAAAAACTTAAAATGGAGTGAAGGGTAAGGCATAAAACAAGGCTTTGTGGTTTTTATGAATCACTTCCTTGGATGGTTTCTAAAAGGACAAGTGCTTTAAAAACTTATGCCTATAGCTAGCAGAATTTTTCACACACACAATCAGACATGGATAAGAATTATAAGGAAATAATGATGCAAGAAATTCATAAGCCTTAGGCAAAGGTTGTTCCTTTTATGGAAATTATTACACACCCTTAATCAAGAAATTATGGTTCAGGCTAGTAAAGTATTTGAGGTAGCTTTTGCACACACATAGAAAACTACATCAAAGAAAACACTCATGCACATTCAAAATTATGAATCAATTTGAAATTAATTATCCTAATAAATACATTTACCAATATTTTAATATCTATTACACATCTAAAAATTACTACATCAATTATTATAATCAAGAATCCATTCATATCTATTGCACACTAAAGATTATTGAAACATAAAATCAAGAATAACAACTAATTACATAGAAATTTGAAAGAAAATACTCAAATTTGATGTTGCTCCTATATTCAAAATGCTCTAACCAAAATCTAAGTTGGATTATAATTTTTTAAATAGATTTAGGGAAGGGGTCACCTCATCATTCTAGTTCATGTAAGGTCATTACATGTGATAGTCAGAACTTGAGTTATAACTATAGTCCAAAACTATATAAAAGTCCACTTACAGTTATCAGTTTAAATTAGCCTTTGCCAAATATATGCAATGTGTGCATGTATATAGGCACTTTTTACAATTATAGCTCAAATTTCATGACAATACCTCCTTTTATAGGTTGTGAGAACAAACTGTTGATATTTTAAGTTATCAATTTTTAAGTGAACTCAAGCATATGTCCAAGACAAATACCACTTTACCAATGTTTTAGAACCAATCAGACTATTGTTAACTATGAACAATCTAATTAAACTATGTATTGCATACCATCTATCCCTTTATATAATATCCCTTTGGAAGGATTTATAGGGCCTTAACTTGAAATAATTGATAGTGTTCACTTAATTTACCTTTGAGATTCCATGTAACTATAGCCTTCTCTTGTTTTGTTACTTGATCTTTACTTCCATATTCACTAACTATGTGTGTTCATATTCTTGATCTAAATTTAGCTATGAGACATAATATTTGATTGAGTCTAGTGTCTTTAAAATTTTCACTATCAATTCACACCACTCAATATTCTACATGATGGAACATGAGCATGTCACTTGGTAGCTCTATAGGCCTTTGTAATCTTTATAGTCATAGCTCAAATGTTTTTATGCCAAGTGGTAGTCTTTTTCTAGTTTTAGGACTTTTGAAAAGTCCTTACTTATCTCACACCATCAATCATCTATGCTCAAGTTAAGGTGGTTCATATATCTTTTTTATGTGACTCATTAGCTCTTATGAGATTGACACTTGTCACATTTTCATTCCTTTGAAAAGTCTCTATCGATCTTGCACCATCATATCAATTGTATGGATTAACTCTAGTTGTCAATATTCTTAGGCCCACTAAAATTTGAATACAAATAGTTAATTTAAGATCTTAAATTTCACATCTACACCACCATCAATGATGTTCTCATGAGTGTTAATGATTTCCATGCGATCATCATAATTTAATCCCCTATCATTTTCTTACTAATATTAAATTTGTTCTTCATGTGATTGTCAAAGATGTCCTCATGACCATTAATGACATCCACATGACCATCAAAATTTAAACATGTGTTTTTTTAATTTTTTGAGCTTAATTTAAAAATCTGCATGACTGTCAAAGACATCCACATGACCATCAAATCAACTTAACTCCCTGTGAGCTTGACACTTGTTATTTCTGAGTTTGCTCTACTCTGCAATCATAAATGAAAATGACTTAGCATATACATAACTTAGGTCTTTTGATTTGACATACGGTATTTGGGTTCCTTTTACATAGGGAAATTATTTTGAGCTTTTTGTCTATAGTATGTATATCTTTGGGGAAATTGTTTCAGATAAAATGTCTGAGGCAATTATCCCAAAGACCTATTTCATTGAAATTTTTTTTTGCTATAACAAAAATCCTGAAGGGTATGTTTAAAAAGGTTTAAGGGTATGTGCCTTAGGGGTCTATTTTATTAAATTATATTGGCAAGATTATGCAAAGGGTCTAATTCATAGGGAAAAGTTCCCATGACAAAAAGATTGAAGGACCTACTTTGTATGGCAAAGTGCCCTTGACAAAAATATTGAAGGATATAACTCATAAAGAAAAGTGCCCTTGAAAAAAAATGTGAAGGGTCATTCTAAAAAAGGTCAAAGGGTATATTTAAAAAGTTTGAAGGGTATATTCAAAAATTCCTAAGGGTAGGTGTATTTAATTGGATAAAATGTCTGAAACAAATATGCTAAAGACCCAATTCTATCAGATAAAATATCCAAAATAAATATGCTAAGGACCCAATTCTGTCAAATAATATGTATGAAACAAATATGCCAAGGAAAAAAAAGCCTACAACAAAAAATTTGATAGAATAAGTCCAAAAACACAAAACATGACAAAGACTCCCACAAGGCATAAGTTTAGGCTCATACATAATAACAATGCCATTTTTCTAAAGTATGAACAGCTAATAATTAATCTTTTCCCAAAATTTACATAAACATATAGAAGAGAGGCTCAAAGTCAAGACCATAGTCTTAAAAAAGTGGGTCCCCATTTCCCTATGGGAAAAGGGAGTGTGTTGGGTACAACTAATACATTAAATGGAAAATTAGAAATGGTGAGAAGATTGATTTTTTGGAAGACACCTAGTTGTCCACCACCCCCCTCTCTTCACAATAGGATTGGAACAATTGTTATATGGAATTCAAGTAAATGTGGGGCTCAAAAGCTAGAGACTATTGGGTGGTGAACGAAAGATATAAATATTGGAAATTAATCCCCACTAAAGGATACATAGGTGAAGTGCAGGTGATCTAGTACCATAATTCCTTTATGAGTAAGATACACATTCCTACATTATCAAAGGAAGATCACTTCATATGGGCTGATGAAGATAGTTGTATGTACTTGATATCCTTAGGACATGCCAATGATCTTGACCTTGAAAGTGAATGGAATTCTTGGAAAGATATTTGGATTAAACATATAACACCCAAATTCAGCTTCTTTTTTTAGTTAGCATCATAGGATAATATCTTGATAGTAGATAACCTAGCTAAAAGAGGAATGATAGTCCCCAATAGATGCCCACTATGCATAAATGTGAAGGAATCAGTCCACCACTTATTCCTAACTTGTGCATTTAGTTCAAAATTGTTTATTTGGATGTTGAATAAATTCAATCTTGTTTGGGTAAAACCAAATAATGTATTTGATCTCATAAATTAATGGAAACCACCCTGTAATCTCCCATCCCTAGAATTCTTTTAGTTCTTATCTCTCCCACGATACTTCTAGAATTTATGGAAGGACCAAAATGATAACCTCTTTTTAAATAAAATACAAAGGCCTAAAGGGGACTTTCTATGTCTCTACCAACCTATCACTAAAAATTGGAAAGATTTTCCTCCCATAGACAAAAACCTAGCACCTGTTTCAGCAATAATTGATCTTCATCAGCTAGGATGTGGTTTAAAAAGTAAGTTCCCCCTCCAAATATATTATTCACAAACACACAAAATGGAAGGCTCCACTTTCAAGTTGGGCTAAATTGAAATTTTATGGTTCTTATAAAGGAAACATAGGACTTGTAGGTGGGGGAGGAGTCATAATATATTCACAAGTTTTGTTGATTATCACCTATATGGGGTCTTTAGGAACTCTCACCATGTTGAAACCAAGGTAGATTATTGGGGCATCCAACTAGCCTCCAACTTTAATATTGAAAGAATCATTATTGAGGGTGACTCTCTAAACATAAACATACTAAATGCTCTAGATGGTAAAATAATCTCCTCACATATGATAAAAGATACCATGGATGATGTTAAACAACATTTGATAGCCATGGTACAAGTCTAAACTATGCACACATATCATGAAGGAAATGGTATGGTGGATATATTCACCAATATAGGAGTTTAAATCCCTCTTTTAACTAGATGGCATGAAGGAAGCCACATCCTCAATAGCATCCAATTGGTGATACATAATGAAAATACAGTGAGCTAAGAGGGATTTTATGTTGACACACGCATGAACATATCTCACCAAGAGATGTGTTTTAAATATTATGAATTCCATTATCAAATAATGAGGTGGATTTATTTCCTAAGTATAAAGGCATCGTGCTTCCCAAGCCTATTTTGAACCATTCAAACTAGTCTATTCTAGAACCTCCTAAATGCTTGTCTTGGGTTCACTAACACAGAGCTAATGGGGGGAGATAAATAGAGATTAGAGCCTACCTCCTATTCTAAGGTGCATGGATCAAATAAAGTCTAAAAAATATATAGTGGGGGGACTCACATAGCTAATTTTATGGATTACTGAGTATGATGTTGATGTTATAAAAGATTTCATTATTGGATGGAATACACATCTAGTGGTGATGTAAGAAATTAAGATTGAAGTCACAGATGAATTCATAGTTGAGACCATGGGCATGTTTTGCAAAGGGAAGAAGGCTTACAAAGACTAGACTAAAAATAAATAACTCCTTCAGTGTTTATTTTGCATGAACATGTTTTTGAAAATGAATACAAGGATTTCCCCCAAATTGATCTCCCATAACAATGGCTAAAGTTTTTCCTCTAGGTGATGAGATACCTAAATCTTAAGGGTAAGAATACTTTAATTTTATCCCACCACTTTTTGTTATTAAACCTTTTATAGGGTTATAATATTATCCTTTTATTTTGCCTATTAAAGTCTTTAGAATGCACAACCATTGCCTACCAAGTTAATGAATCCAACCCCATACCTCATTAAGGACTTATATTGTTGTTGGTTAAACATGGTCAAACACTACAAGGGAGGAAGCACCCCCTAGAGGGGTCTTCCATAGAGGATTACTCACTAGAGGAGGACGCAACCTTAGGATCCTGCCACCCCTCTGCTAGTACCCCTCAAGCTAGCCTATCCAAAACCCTTATTTTTGAACTATCATTAAAGTTGTTTGTCCCCAAGCCCAAATCAGTTGTCTTGAATGAGGGAACCTCTATGAAGGTCACTGGGAAGGAAAATTTTCTCCTATTTGAGGAGATGAAAAATAATAAATTTTAGTTATATATTTTTAATTATAGGGTGCAGGAAGTTAGATTGATCCTAGCTATTATTATTCAAGAATGAAATGCCTTGCACAAGTAAGAAAACATGATTGTTTACTCTTTTTTACATTCCAAAATGGTGAATAAAACCCTTATTGAGAAACCACTAAAGGTGATGGACACCCCCCACCTAATATCCCTGATTTGACCCCTATAAAAAAACCCTTCTGTAGGTACAGGGACAAAAATGGCTACATATGATCCTCCCCTGAGATGATGCTAAAGGACCCGATAATAGGATGAGGGCCAAAATTTCCAAGAATAAGTGGGGAGTACCTAATAAGATATCTAAATATGATAAGGAACCACTAGATGGTCCCCCCTATTGATCTATTTTCATTGTTTTTATTTCACCAACTTAAAGGTTATCTAACTAGTTTTTTGTTTTTTTTTTAATACTCAGCCATGGTGGCTTGTTACTTTTTTGTATAATAATTTTATGGTTCTTATATCCTTATAAAACTAGGTTTTTTACCTAATCAAATAAAAAAATTCAAACCCATGAATTCATCCTCAAATAAAACTATGAGTGCAAATTGAAATAAAACCCCTAAAAACACCTTTCATTACTATAACACGCACAAAGTTGAGTTTTTATAACATAATTACAATGAGATTATAATATTTTATAACCTTAATTTAATAAATAATATATAACATGTAAAAAATAACATGCAAATATTATGACCATTTTATTAAACTAAACAACCCTTATGCTTGAAACCCAAAAGATAGTTTATCTCATAGATGTAGAAAATCAAAAACTATTTCTTGACTACATGTAAATAATACATTCAATTTTATTTACAAGAAACATCTTCATGCAATTCTTAGCCCAAAGTTTTATCATTTCCCTTTTTTTATTTTATGTACAGTCTAAGATTAAGGCATGCACAAAACAAAAATAGTAAACATATTGAATCTTCAAAACCATTGATAATCTTCCAATAATGAAAAAATATTATTAATAAATATGAATATATCTATTATTTCATCTTGTAAACCACAAAAGACTATATATTCCAAGTGAATGATGTGCATGCAAGAGAGATGAAAAATGGTTAACAAAATAACCTTTTCAATATGCATTACATTCTAGAAAATACTTTTCATATTTGTCGATAAATTTGAATGATCCTGAATCAAGTGAGTCCAAGCAAATTACCTAGTTTAGCCTCAAAGGCCAATTATGCAAAGTGTAAGTTATTATATAGAGCTTGATTCAAATGAGATGTAAATTCAATAAATGATAATTTTACGGTAGACATGTTTCCTAATGCATAACAAGGTGGTTATATCTAATGTGTCCTCTAAGTTGCCAAATAATTGAAACCTATAGATGGTATACTAAATGAACAATGTCAAACAATGCATCAAAATCAACAAAAATGATTTAGCAAGTCCAATTTTGGTGAAATCTCAATTCTCTTCCAACATTATATTATTAACAAATAAATTGACAATGTACTAATGATTTAATTCAAATATTTCCATGTACACTAAAATCTAATATGCCTTCTCTATATCTTATGCCTAGATTTCTAATGCTTTTGATATTATATGCCTCAAAAACCAATGTATGACCACATGACCAATTAAAACATAATAATTGATATAGAGTTTAGCAAGCTAGGTCATGATTAATATATTATAAGAGCTAGATCATGAATAACTTTAAAATTCATGCAATAATTTGATAACAAATTATCAAGTATGAAAAATAGTCTCTCATTTGGAAATCAAATGAATGTTATAGATAGTTATAAACCCTAATTTTAATGCAAATCTTGAAAAAATAATCTACACATCAATACAAATTATCAATTGAGTTCACCAACTTCCACCTGCATTGCAAAACTATTCAAGAGATCAATAGCACAATCAACACATGAAATTGAATACTTATTGAAGAATCTATTAGCAAAGGAACACTATGAAAAATATTCACAATCAAATGTGAATGGCATATAAATATATTATTCCCTAATATTACACTTCTAAAATAATTATGAAGACATCATTTTCACCCTTTTATGCATAGAAAAGCTTTTTATTAAAATTTGATCATAAATGTTATGAAATGTTTGATTCACATTAAATTATGTTTCAAATGTTAAAACAAAATCAACACAACTTTATGTCAAATTAAATCATACACATAATAAATAATTGTTAAATGAATGTAAACAAGTTGGTCCCCATGAAACAATTTTAACTTTATGGCACAAGCTATCATAAGTGAGATTTTGAAAAATTGTAAGGTTTAAATGAGAGGTGTTGAAATTATTTATAACACTAGTAACCTTTCTAGCCAATTTCACATGTGAAACTAGGTTGTAATCAAAATTTTAAATTTTAGAGAATTAGGAGATTAATCTAGGCTAATCATTTCCTAAGCAGCTCTACGCAAACCCCTTATACATATTTTGAATTCAAGGGATGGATTGTTTGACAAACATGGCATGAATAATGGAAAAATTAAAATAGGTAAGCTTGGGTTGGATGGAAATCACTACAGTAGCCTAATACACTGATTCTGAAAAAAATAATGTTTATACCAATAGCAATTCAGTACTTATTTTATTATAAATGATTAATCTAAAACTTAAAAAATATTTAAAACTTTGATGAACCATATTTAATATTATATGATTAAATATATTTCATTATTCATAATGATGACTTCCTCATAGTTTATTGATGGATATCCATAACGAAACTAAACAAAATAGGAAACAACAAGAGAAAACCAAAATAAAGCAAAACAAGAAAGAAAAATAAATAAAATAAATGAGGAAAGAGAGAAAAGGTAGCTAATTAAATATTATATTCAAGTGATGACCATTGTAAATACCTAAAAGTGGCCACCAATAACCTCTAACTAAGCTTCAAACCAATTTCTATCAAACATTGCAATTTAGGCTAAAAACACTAAAATGCGCTAAATAGTTTGAAACTATCATATACAAGTGCTAATTTTGGCCAATGTATCCCTAAATGGAGCAATGCATTTTATGAGATAGCTAACTTTGATCAGCTCATTTCAAGTCAAAATGACATTTTCACACCTAGGTACTCTAGATTGCTCTTTTCTACCAAATTTCTTGCATGAGACATATGCCCTTATTATTTTGTGTTGCTAACATCCTAAATGGGATAACACATCCAACACATCTAACATCACCTTACAATTCTAATCCAACCAAATTTAGAGCCAATAATACAACATTCTAACTAATTTGATTAATTTAAGCACCAATTTCCAAGATTTGCACCAAATTTGATAAATCATATTAAGACTAATTAATTTGAATCAAAAGCTTAAGTTAATTTTCCATGGAACTTTTTGAATATTTCATTAATGAAAATTGGTTTCTAATATCTACATCATGAGATGAGGTCATTTATTGGGTGGCATCTACAAGCCTTAATTGCAAAAAAAATTAATTAATCCCTTCCATGCCTCTTTAATGACTCTCTATCCTAAATATTTATAAGGGCATTTATTGATTTTAGCCTCCAAAATTGAATGGATTGTTAACCAAACATATTCATCTTGAGATGGATGGTTCAGGTTCATTTTGATCAATTACAAAAGTCTATAAATAGAAGGCCTCACAACCATAAACAAAGAGATATCTTGGTGTAAAATTATAATGCCCAAATGATTTCAAAATCCATTTGATATAGTGTTATTATGCCAAATTATTGAGATAAGCCACAAGCCAAAGCCACAAAGCCAATGGTGCCAAGATGAGGTGAAGATATCCAAACATCCATTGTCAAAGACCTTTGAAGCACAAGCCAATCAAGCCACTCTATGAATCATTTGGAAGCTTCAAGGAAGGTTAATGAATTATTCTTTCATGTTTTAGTTGTTATTTTCATATACATGTATGTTAATAATCTCCCTTAGTGTCTAGGCCTAAATATGTCATGTTTGTTAGTGTGTTATTTTCATTTTGATTTCATTGTGAAACTAACACTTGATCTAACCCCTTCTCTTGAGTCAAATTATTAGATCACATAATGGCATGCCCAATGGGACTCAATGCATCCCATGTACCAAAAAGATCAATGTGCGGGTCTTAAACTAAGATTTGGAGGCTTGAAATGTTTTTAAATTAATTTTATAACTTTGTTTGGCTACATTTCATCTTTATGTGTTTACAAAAGGACTGCTAATGGTCAAGTATAACCGATTATATTTAGGTCCAACCATTGATGGTTGGGTTGTAAAGGAAAACATGTTTTAAAAAAATCATTCATTTTAAGCATTTATTCAACTTATTGCTAACAAATTGAATCTTTAAGTCTTTGGATTGGTTATATTTTGTGATATAAAAGCTTTCCTTTTAGAAATTTATTTATAACAAGTTAACAAGTTTGCCTTTTATCTAAGAATGTTTATGTCTTTAGGTTGAAAATTAATCACCAATGGTTTGGTTTCAATTATTAATGGTTGGTAAAGCATTGACAACTAATGATTAGGTAGGAATCATTAATGGTCAAATAGTGATCATTAAGTATCACTGTATTTTTGAAAAACACAAACCTGAGAGCTTACTTTTCAAGTTTTCTTATCTCATACATAAAAGAGCTTCTAAGCTAAACAACATTCTGAAAATTTTATTTTAGGACCTACTTGAAAAGTGTCAAATCATGCTTAATTAAGTCTTTTTAAACCTCTTTTGGATGCTTAAAAAGAATTAAGAATTTCTATTTGATGCTTAAAGGAAAATTTAGGGTGTTTATTTTAATGTTTTTTAGTTTTTATTTAATTTTTTTTGCAACTTAAAGGCAAGGGACCAAATAACACCATGAAATCTTTCAATTTAGTGTTTTAAAATTGGACTCACTTCAAAAAAATTTACTTTATGCAAGTCATTTCTTGTTTGCTTAGTTATAATTATTTGTGAAAAAAGGAAGTTGTGTGTGTATTCTCTCCCTCCATCCCCTATAGGGAACTTGTGGGATCAAATTTTAGTATTTTCAATGCAAAATTATGCCTTAGTCCAAAGGCATAAAATAAATGTTGTGAAGGCTTTCCCCAAGACCAGCATGGCTTTAGTAATCTAGAAACAACCATAAATCTCTTTTACTAACTTTTTATTTTATGCATTTTGACTTGTGAGGGGGACTTCATTACCTCACATAAGTTATATAGTGAATATTCGACCCGAGGCTTCATCTCTTGGTATAATCTTCAACCCCTCTCCATGAGGAAGTATATAAATTGAGATCCCCTCACTAGGATGGTGGTTTGAGAAGTTAAACCATCTCTGTTAGTAGACAATAAGCCCAGGATATTTGACCATATTGGACATCACACTACACTAAGTGAGTGATAGATTTAGTGGTTGTAAAAAAGGAAAAAAAATTTACAACAAGACATATGATATAGACCTAAATGATGTGTTGTTTCTCTTGTTTGCTAATGTGAAAGTTGGTAGACATGAGATCCATCTAGATGTGTAAAACTTATAGTTTTTAGTCAACCCCAATTTTTCACACCCTTGATAGGATTTAGGACATTATGATTAGTTGCATTTGGTCACTTATCTTTTATTTCTTGGTGTTTTGAGACTAAAAATTTATGTTTAGTTAAACCATGTCAAAAACCAATTTTGTCACTCTTTTGTCTAAAGAGGTGTTATGCTGTCTATTTTACACCACACTTGTGATTTATATTTTTTTATAAACTTATTTGTGTGTGTGTCACTTGATTGAAATAGGTACCGTTATGATGCCTAAATCATTATCAATTTTATGCCTTTTGAGTCTTTAAAATAAAACATTGATCACATCATTAGAGCATGCTAACACCATTATGCTTCTTAATTTGTTTTAAAACTTGTTTACCTTGTATCAAAAACCATTGTTTCAAACCATGTCATGTATACCACTTGGATCCTTATTTTGCATCATCATTCTATCCAATCTTTTCTAGCTTGTTTGGTCAAATCCTAGTCTTCAAAAGTTGAGTCTTTAATTAACCTTGTTAAGTTCAAATTCAAACATTGATTTATTTTTGTTTAGGCCTTTCTTCATAGGGGTTGATACATAGATATTTCTCTTTCATGTTGCATAACTTTAGTTAATTGATTAACCAATTTTTAAAACTATTATTTATTTGTTATTAGAGCCTATCATCATCATTATTTGTGCCTTTATTTTGGAAACATAGTCTTTTCTCCAGGTGCCTTTTGCCTTATGGATTATACCAACTGATCATGTTTATGTTTGATTCTGTGTGTTAGGTTTGTGTCAAATTTATTCCTAACTTGTTACATTAAATCAAATCACATCATGTCTTTGTTTTAAGTCTATATTTTGATGTTGTTTGGCCAAAATTCCTAGTATATCCTATTTAAGCCTAGATTTTGACTTTGCATTTGGATAAAAGACTTAGTGACTCTTTTCCCTTTCCTAGTTTAGACCTTATTTGGAATAATTTGGCCTAGACTTTAACATACCAATTTTTATTTAGATGCTTGACCTTTTATGTGTATGACATTTGACGTTAGACATTTGAAGTTAGACTATTTTATGTCAAGTTTTAACACAAACCATTTTAGAGATATGGCTCCACTTTCAAACCATTTTGGAGATATAGCTCCACCTTCGACCAAGTTAGATCAAGTTTGAACTCTTTATCTTTTGTATATTATTTTTAAGATTTTGTATAACTCTAAGTCTTTTTGTTTTATAGCTTTCATCATTGATGTGAATATGTCTAACTACATTTATGGTGGATTCATATATAATCCAAGTTATGGTGTAATGGTCAGATAAAATGGCTTTGTTTTTTATGGATTTATTCAAGACCCCTTTGATGATAACATGGTTTGTGAGATGAATTTTTATCCACCTTGAAAAATAAAAATTAGGGACCAAATTCAAGACCTCAACTGGGATGATATGGTTGTTGAGGAAGAATTAGGTACAGACCTCTACAGTGAAAATGTTGTTTGTGAGATGGATTTTTATCCACCTTACAATAATCAACCTAGGGAACAAAGTCAAGAATCAGCTCACAATCCAACTCAAAACCCTAATGGGGATGATATGATTTATGAGGAAGACTTGGATGCTTTGGCTTGGGTGATCAATCACCCTCCACAATTCCCCTAACTTATTCTTCCAAGACCTTGTCCTTGGGATTATTTGAGCTACCAAGCTCCACAACATCCAAGGAATACCATTTCTATTCCAAGACCTCATCCTTTGACTTGAATGAGAAATTAATCTCCATGATGCCCTACAATTTCTATTATAGGACCTCATCCTTTGGCTTATGATAACAATCAAGCTCCACAACACCCTACCATTTCTATTCCAAGACCTCATGCTTTGGCTTACACAAGCAATCAAGCTCCACAACACCCACTCATTATCTAACCATTGGCCATTATTCATCTTGTTTCAATCATTCCTCACTTTAAAAAATCTCAATCTGTCTAATTTCTACCTCAACCAATCCAATCCAAACCTCAACCAAACCCATTAAAACCCCAACCAATCCAATCAATACCTTAACTAAACCAATCATTTGAAGACCAAGATGTGTTCAAAACTAGTGTTTCAAAACCAATTATAAACCAAGGCCAAGAAAACCAACCATTTATGATAAGTCAACCTATCATGAATCTCCTTATTTTCATATGCCTATTTTTAAAAACCCTCCCCTTGATGAGTGAATCTTTGAAGAGTTGTATCTTGACCTTTGTCCTATTATTGAAGAGTCCCACTCTAATTAAGTAGTTTTTATGGATCCCATTATTCCATCATAGGCCATTACTTGTTCAATACCAAACATTCAATAAGACATCATTGTAATAGAGTACCCATTAGATGAAGAATCAGAGTTAGAGTCAAGTTATATTCTTAAACCAACATCAGATTTAGCATCAAAAGCAAAATCAACATTAGTCTTGACATTGGATTTAGAGTCCATTGAGTCAAAATCAAATTCAATAATAGAGTATGTTTGTGGTTATTACAACATTTTTTATACATACATAGTAGATCAATATCAATACATTTTTTATCCTGCTACAGTTTTTTAGGATGATTACTTTAGCATCAACACAAGTTATCCTAGTATATTCTATGAGGATTATACTACCTCATCCCATTCCATTAACACCAATCAACATAGACATATTATTTACATTACACCTCCCACAAGTGTCTATTGGGACCAAAAAAATAACAACTTGTTGAACTGCATCCATGGAGATATAGTAGTTGAAGAGCAAAGAGGCCAAGACCACATTCATGCAGAAAAAGAACAATCTCCTAGTGAAACCTTTTTAAATGCACTAGGGGAAAACCAAAGTAAAAACTCATCATCTTCTAGTGAAATATTTTCAGAGAAACTAGAAGATATTCAAAGTCAAAATTCAATGTTCCTCGTTCAAACCTTCTCAAAGGCATTATGGAATAATCAAGACAACTTCATTGGTGAAAACCTATTTAAGGAACGAATAACTGAACACAAAAGTTATTCACCACCTAATGAAGACATTATTAAATATCAAATCAAAATAGCTTCCTATCTACAACCTAATCAGATGGTACTCTTAGGCCCAAATAATAGAAGAATGCGGTGGTCTTATTGAGAGAATATTTAGAAGTCTTTGGCCCTACCACATCTAAAGATATGTCGAATATGGAATTAGAAACTTTATGTGTTCCTAAAAATCATGATCTTCATTTATTTTCCAACCATTATAAATTTAATTATCAACCACCATTTCATTTCCCAATCAAACATATCAACCAACATTTATCCCTATTTACCATCTATGGCCACACTTTCCTTTATAAAGGCTACAAAGATACCTTGTCATGATATTTGAAAGAAATAAAATAAATGGCCAATGAATATCACAACAACATCATTTCATCCAAATTTTCATTGAGTTCTTTATAGAATAACTATTTAGATAAGGTGTGGGTTAGCAATTAACATGTTTGAGTATTTTGGTTGTATCATTTGTTGATTAGGATGTGTATCTCCACATCAATAAGAATAATAGAATTAAAAACCATACCCCAACAAAACACATCCACAACCAATAACCATCATCAACAAAAAACATGTACCATACCATTTTTTCATATCCATTTTCCATTATCACATATGCTTTTGTCACTATTGCATACCTAGCCATTCACCTTACCACTTGGGGGCAACCCTCTCAACATTATTATTTATCATTATATCATTCTATCATCCTATCACTATTATATCATTTATCCAACCTAACATTCTATTATATTGATCTAACATGTTCTGATCATGTCCTATCCTAACTTATTTGACCTTGGTTCATCAATTGGTTCTACTTTCAAGGTAAAGAATCAGATTAGTTTCAATAGTTGTTTCAAGAATTTTAGACAGAGATAGTATTTTGGAGCAGTGAGATAGAAGTTTTGGTAGTTTCATCCTTAATTTATTTTTCCCTTATAATCATGTTTGTTTATGTAAGCCTGATTATATCCACCTACATGGGCAAGTCAGTGTTCATCAATCTCACTACTAATTATAACCACCTATGAGAAAACTAGTATCATTGATTTGATAAGTTGTATCCTAGTTATAACCACATATGGGAAAACTATGGGTAGCTCTTGTTTATTTTCCCTTAACCATGACAACTTAACATTCCTATGTCATACTATGTCATTATGCTAACTATGCCTATTTTATTTGAATTGACTACTACACTAGTTAGGTTCCTTCAATGTAAGGTGGAAATACTATGACCTAAGGATATTTTAGGATTATGTGGGTCACATTTGATTCATGTTGAGGTTAGCTCAATCCCCCTTTTCCATCATTCTCTCACCATTTTTAAAGCATCAATTCAATTTTTTCACATTCTTGTTATTTTATGAGCTAGGGCCATGTAGTATCTCATAATTCGTAATCCAGTTGAGATGCTAAAAAAAACATTCATAAAAAATTCAAAATCCAAAAACACTTTATTTTAGAGTAATTTTAACTTATATTTTGTGAAAGGAAGAAGAAGAAAGTAGATACAGATATAGTTGAAAAACCTATTTGATTGTGCACACATTGAATTAGATGATTGTGGAGAGCTCCTCTTTAGCTTGGGAGGATGACCTAAAAATAAGATATAACTAAAGAAAATGGTTGGTTAGGTAGATAGTTGGGTGGATTTCCTAGCACTAGCTAGATCCTAGAAGTAAGATCTTCCTTGAGGGATGTCAATCCAAACATTTTAAGTAATTAAGCTTCAAAAATATAAGATAAAGTACTTACATCAATAATTAAAAGGTACTAAAATTTAATATAAGAAATGCTTAATAAAGAAATAGATTAAAATTGTCTAATATAGAAATAAGCAGATCAATACTAAATTCTAAATAGGTTAGGTGTGCTTATAAAATAGGTTGGGGGTCTATGAACAGGAAGATGAAAATAAATCTAGATTTTGAGGGTAAGTGGGGAAAATAGCTTGCTATTATTTTCTACCATAGTGACCAGCAGTGATTGATGTGACCATTAGTTATTTAGGTGACCAATGGTGGTTGAGCTGACCATCAATAATTGGATAGATCATCGATGGTCAGGATGACTATCGATGGTTACTATGTGATAGGTTTGGGTGGTAAAATATTAGATTAACAGGGTCACATAAGACAATTTTGGGAGATGGGTTTGTGCTAGGCAATAGTAAAATATAAAAAAGTAATTAAATAATGAAAAGCAAATACTTAACTTATCATAAGTTGGTTAGATAGATGGTTGAGGCAATTTTCTTGTTGGTGGAATCTGGCATGATTTTGGTAAAGTAACGATAATTAACTATCGATCAAGGGGTAGTGGTAAGTCATTTCTCTATCATGATGGTTGGATCCTTAGATTACTAGAAGAACACCTACAAGAGAAAATTTGGATGCAAAAGCTCTTGATAGTTCTGGATGGATCCATTTTCACCTCCTACTCCTCTCTTCTTATAATCAAAGGAGAGGTGTAATAAGAAGTTAATAAGGGGTCCAACTTATTACCTAATTTTAACTTTAGCATGCATAGGATCATACAAAAATTAGATGAGCTAGTTATAAAAAACAAAGTCATAGTTGAAGGGTCAGTTAAGGTGGTTTAGGTGGTAGAACTAGATTATTGGTGGTCAAGGTGATTGATAGTCACCTTGATCATCGATGGTCAGGGGTCAAAGTTAGGGTTGGTAAGAAGTTAGGTTTAGTTAGTAGGTCAAATTAACTAGTGCTAGGCCTAGTTTAGGGTTGAATAGCCAATGGTTGGGCCCAAGGGGGTCCTAAGGTAGTCCAAGGGAATTTTAACATTCATAATCATCATGTGTGGATTTTTGGTGTCTACATTTTTCCCCTTTTTGTTATGTATTTTATATCAACAAGATGCAAAACAAAAACAAATTGTGGGTCAAAGTTTAGGTTGCCCTAAGTATGGGAGGAAGTGTTTTCCCTCGAATTAGGAGTTGATGAGGTAAAAAAAATTAGGTATGGGTTTGATAAGTGGTGAAGGTGATGATCAAAATGGGTGAATGATAGGTTGGGTACTTGAAGCACAAATGCACGCATGAAGGGAAATAAAGGGTATAAGAGCTAAGATCATGCATAGACTAGGTTGTCATAATTGGTAAAAATAAAGGTTGGTGCTAGAAGGATAAGTGACAAGTGGACTACATGACCATATTTAGGCATGGTGGCTGGGTACACTCATAAGTGTAAGTCTCCTAGGTAACGTGAGTGTTTCTATGCATATCCAAGGTAGGAAGTACTCCTAGGGAAAACACAAATTAGTTACGTGAAGTCATAGGTATCCTAAGTAAGAAGTGCTATTGAGAAGACACAAGTGGGTCTAGTATGCATGAGGTAGAAAAAGTTCCAAAAAGTGGTCAACATGGTAAGTGTTATCCTTATAGTCAAAAGGACCAATAAAAGTCATTGTAAATTACAAGCTAGCTAGGTTAAAATAGACCAATGGCAAGGTGACAAGGTGGTTGAGGTAGGTAGAGAAGGTAGTCTCCATGGGTGGGTGCTTTGACTTAGTTTTGTTATTAAAAGGTTACTCAGGGTAAGATTAAAAGGGTGAACAACTTGATTATTGATGGTTAGGGTACGTAAAGGTGACCGTCAGTGGTAATCTTGACCATCAATATTCAATGTGTAAACCCTAAAAGGTTAGAGGTCAAAAGCAAAAAGGAAATTCATTTTAACTCCTTTAGATTTTATGAGTTTTGACATTTGGTGCATTTGGATTTTTTGTGTTTTGACATCTACTATATTTGGCTTATTTGGGTAAGGTTTGTCGATTATGACTAGTAGTGGGTTATTAGTTACTAATTTGGATGTGCGATTGGGCCAAGTATACCAAGCTAAGATGTAGCATGGATATAGATGAGGATGAATAGTGGGTTCCTAGATTGCTCTTCAATAATGGTTAAGGAATGACGTAGGTGGCATCTTCAATTGGGCGTTTAGCTTGATATTGTAATTATACTTGTATTTACTATTAAATTTAATTATTGGGTAGGCAAGGTTTAGAAAGCTTGACCAAGTTGTGCCTTAGGGGTAGGGTTTTGCTCATTTTAGTTAAAATGGGTGGGTGATTCCCAAAATGGAATGGGTAGGTAGGTAGGGCAAGCTAGGGGTGGGGTGGAAGTAGAGATTTTTTGGTATATTAGGTGGGATAGGTCTAGGAATTTTCTACCAGTGGTCACACATAGTGACTGTTGGTGGTCATCTTGATCGTTGGTGGTCAACAACCACTAGAAAAAGGGGTACTTGATTATCAATAGTCACTATGACCATTAATAGTTAGTTAGGCTTGGTAAAATGGATAAAAGGTTGTGTTTAATGTTTTTAAAATTTGAAGGTTAGTTTGGGTATGTGTAATTCTAGATGTTTTGAAGTAGTTAGGTACTGGGTGGGTTGGGGTAATGTTTTTGGGTGACAATGGGTAGTTAGTGCAAGGTAAAAGAGGTTAGTTTTGGATGTAAATATTGGTAGTGTAATGGCCAAATGGGTTAAGGGTAGGTAGGGTTGGTTAAGGAGCTAATCCCATAATCAATCATATTATAGATAATTAAGTCTATTTGTTAATGAATTATGCAAGTGTGGGAGTAGATATAGCTACAAAATCAAGTACCTCACATCTTTATAAAGATTGACTATGGGATTACCATAGTAAATTGGGCACATATGGAGGAGGTTAGTCTCAGAGTGATGTGACATTACCAACACATACTATGAGATGTAGTGATGATCATGGCCCTCATCAAGAGATGGGATCCAACCATGAACACCTTTCTACTAAACACTAGTGATATGACTATCTTACCTGAGGATGTGTATAGGATCACTTGATTGCCCCTTTGGGGTGATCTGATATATCACATTGAATAGGAGGAGAAGGAGGAGTGATTAAATATAATTTATGGATATGACTATGATTATGTTATGTGGCATGTTGGAGATTTCAGCTACTCTATGATCTATTAGAGGGTGAGGGATGAGAGGAGACTAATAACCATGATGATGATGGTTGTGTCATGCTTTAACCTAATAGATTTGAGTAGTAGGAGGTTTCCCTATCTACTGTTAGATGTGTTAGTCGAGATGATTCTAAGACACATTATGTTTAAATGGATACCTATGCTACTTATTTAGATATATAGGAAATAGTGGGACTTAATAACTAAAAATAGGTATGGCATTAATGCCATACTTATTCTACACTATTAGGCTTATAAGCACATCTAAGTTTTAAGGCTAATGGGGATATCATGGGTGAGGTATGCACACACACACACACACAAATATATATATATATATATATATATATATATATATCTTGGTTGATTTCATGTGGTGGAAAGATGACTTTGTCATGTCAAGTGTAGGAAGATGAGCTCATGATGTAGATTGGTTTAGGGGTGAAATAGATGCATTGGTGATCAGTGATGTTACTTGGAGGCCATATGTTGGGTTTTCAAAGTGGGTTGCATATAAGAGGCAAAATTTATCCCTACAAAGTTAGAGGTGGATATTCATCAAGCAAGATGGGGAGGTAAAGCTTATCCCATTTGATAGGGTGCAAAGATAGTTTGGCATAGTTCAGGGTATCCCAAGCCCATTTATTAGGTATAGGTGAGAGGATGCAAAGATACTAGTACCTAAGCCATATCTAGTATAGACCTTATTGGATCATGAGGAGCTATTAGTGAGGCCAATGATTAATTATGCAAGTTTTATAGATAGTTACCCTGCATGATACTAGGCTTTATATATGGTAGTGGATTTTGATAGAGATGATGGTGGCAGGTAGCCTATGGATATAGAACCAACTAGTAGACATTAGCAAGTATAGGTTCAGGGGGTTTCCCTAAATGCATAGGTAGGAATGGTGTTAACCATTATATAGGCATAGGTTGTAGTATTATAGGGTTAGTTAACAGCTTTATAGGATCAAGTGGCTATACTGACAAGTGATAGGGATTAGGATAGAGCCTCATTATCCTTGGTTACCTAAGAGAGAGACTCCTTGAGATAGGTAGGAGGATTTAAAGCACCTAAAAGACCACTGGATACCATCCCCATGGCATGATACCTAGTTATAGTGGAGGAGTTATGCTAATGTGAGGCTATAGTCCTAAGGTGTTATCCTAATGAGCCCTAATGGGGTGAGTATAGAGCTAGTTTTGTAGGTAGTGTTAGTGTGGTAACACCAAGGTAGTGGGATACTTCTATAGTGTACAAGTAGGTACTTTAAGGGATAGGCACCAGGACGTAGTGGTGCTTTAGGAGATAGTGGTGCCCTAGGGGCATAGTTTGATCATGTTCATGATATTTTATATGTTGTTGTATATCATTTTGATACCATCCTACAAGCCTATGTGGTGATATGTATATTTTGAGAGAGAGAGAGAGAGAGAGAGAGAGAGAGAGAGAGAGATATTGGTGTATACATTATGATGTTAGACTCATGATTTATATAGATGAACCTTATTTATTGCTCATGATTTATGATGTGATTTGATATATATGATGTGATGTTTATATTTAACATTGATGATGTTATATTTATTATGTTCATGTTATGGATATGGATGCTGATGTAGATGCACCTAGCTGGTGCATCTAGGCATGTAATGAGATGTATCGTATTTTATGTTCATATGATATGGATGTGATAATGATGTTCATGTTGAAATGGAATGATTACATGGTTCCCATTTTATATTTAGACATGTGTTATATATGGTTTATTACTTTATTGTGCATGGATGCTTGATTTTGACATGATGATGGGTATGCTAATAATGTACCCTTTTTGTTCTTGATACATGTTGATATGTTGTGGTTATGATTATGGTTATTATTTCTTAAGTTAAAACACATAAATTAAGTTAAATCACAACACTACTTGTGAGAAAGAGAATATAATCAAGAGATCAATGTCTTAATGAGTATATCAACTAGTCATGACAGGATAAGAAGAGGACATGATGCTTATTCTTTGGAATGGACTAATACAAACCCAAAGTTAGATTAGATTAAGGAACATAATCCCTTCAAATGATTTTCATTAGCATTCATTCATTGGTTAAAGAGGTGTCTTGATTATATAATGTCAAGTGAGCTTAAAAATCCCTTGATTTATAGTGTATAGAGGGAAGATGGATAAAAATAGAACCTTATTTTGAGACTAGCATGTCTCCTCTGGAGGCTACCCAAGATTCAGTATAAATAAGTCTATGTCATACAAAGTGTATAATGATTGATGTGGGAAGTCTACTCATTAAATCCAATTGTGGCTTTCAAAATTATTTTGCTTATGAGAGCTGATTGCGGCTTTCAAAATTATTTTGAGTTTACTATTGCTTGATAATGGGTCTCTTGATTATTACTTAAGAGGGTTGCAAGAATTTGATCGATGTGGGAATCTTCCAAGAAATTACTTGTTTTGACAAATGTTTTACTCATCCATCCTTCAAGGGAGTGGTATAAGTTTATATGCTTTGTTTAATGCTTTTGATGGATATCCTTTAAGGAAGTAGTCCACGTTACTTTGAGAAATTTTGAATATCTTTTAAATATCTATCCTTCAAGGGATTAATCTATGAATGCTAGGAATGACCCATGATTGCCATTAATTTGGATTTTGCTTTTTGCTTAGTGTGGTTATTTTTTGACATAGACATGCTTATATAGGCTTAAAGGCTCACCTTTATGAAGGCAAAACTAAAAGCACAAGAAGGTTGATTAGGTTTAAAGAGGTTTAGGTGACAATGATCATGGGAATCCATCCTATGAAAAGGGGTAAAAATTACCATGAGGATCATGCCATGGGTAGAGTCATGGTACCCATTATTTAAGATTAGGCTATGATTATGATGGATAAACACATGATCTAGTTTTAACTAGTTTCCCTTAAAATATGGAGATGAATGTGGTGTGAAATAAAGGGATGAGAATAAGTTAAACAAAAGGTGAGTTTGACCCTATTTAAAAAAATAAAATATGCATATGAAAATCATTAATGGGTTTAGGTTCTGGGTTTCCCTCAAGAGAGGATAATTGGTAACCACCTGATCCATAATTATGGGTTATAATATAATATCCAAGCTAATTGAAAGAAAAAGTGTCCCACTTTATTTTATCTATATAAGTGACATGTTGAATTTCCTTTAGGATGAGATCTCCAAAATTTAATTCTTGCATTCTAAGGTGTTTTTTATAGGCATACTTGATGCACTCTTGATAAACATGAAGATGGGTGAGGGTGGTTAAATGACACTCATCAAGTAGCTCAAGTTGGTCTAAATGGTGTTGATGATAATCATCTTTAGAAATGATATATTTCATAGATATTCAAAGAGATGGGATTTGGAATTTGAGAGGAAAGACAACATTTACTCCAAAAACTAGAGAAAGGATTAGTACCCATAGGTGTTTAAATGCTAGTACGATATGCCCATAAGTAAAAATGGATATGAAATTGCCAATATTAACTAGATGCATTAACCATTTTAGTAAGCATGTTGTTGAGAGTTTTGTTAGAGGCCTTAGCCTATCCATTTGATTGAGGGGATAGGGTGATTATAAACTTAACTTGATACCAAACACATTGCAAATACCTTGGAATTGTTTGTTCTTAAAATATTTTCCATTATTGGTGATTATTTTGTGAGGAACACCAAAATAATAGATGATGTAATGGTTGATAAAGTCAAAAATATTTTTTTCTTTGGTTGAGAGTAGAGGAATAGCCTCTACCCATTTGGTAAAATACTCAGTCACAATGATGATAGAATGGTGTTAATGTGAAGAATGGGGGTTAATTTCACTAATAATATCTAAACCCCATTACGAGAAGGGTCATAACTTAGTAGAGATACGAAGAATATGGATAGGTGCATGATGTAAATTATCATGTTGTTGATACTTAACACACTTTTTCACATAATCATAACAACCTTGGTTAAGGGTAGGCCATTAATAACCAATGTACATGATGCATTTAGCCATGGTGAGGCCACTAAAGTGTCTCCCATATATCCCATCATGTGTTTCCTTAATAACATGAGAGGATTCATGACTATGTAGGTAATGAAAGAGGAGACCATCAAATCTGTGTTTGTAAATAATTCTCCCCATAATGGTATAACATGAGGTACTCTAGATAAATTCCCTGTGAGCATTCCTTAAAAGACCATAAGGAATGATGACAAGGTTAAGATAGTTAAAGGTCTACTAATACCAAAACCAAAGATACAGTTGGGTCTTTTCCACATTAAAGATGGTGTGAGAGTTAGGTTTGATGTAAGAAGGCTAGGTAAGTCTATGTATAATGACAAATAGCTTAGAATCAAAGGGTACATATGGGATCTAAGAGGTAAGGGAATCCATGGTGTTGGAAAAATTATTGGTAGATCATAGGGTGGATTGGATATGGTAGTGTTTAAATGATGTTAAGAGTTCATCAACTAGTTATTAGTACTATTATAAAACATCATTCTTATACTAGTAAGATTTGTTTATTGTTTTGACTCCCAAGGACAATGTAATTTGAAGGCCTATGACCAGGGCTTCATATTTAGCCATATTATTGGTACATTTAAAATCAAGATTGAAAGACAAAGGAAGAGGTTCACCATGAAGGGGAATATGGATGATACCAACTCCCCTACCATGCTAACACTTTGATTCATTAAAGAACATGGTCACTTGATAGGTAACGTCTCCCTAGGAGAGGATCATGATGGACTCATTGGGGAACTCAAGAGGAAGAGGTTAGTTATCTTCCAATGATGCTTTGGCCAATTGGTCAATAATGACTTGCCTTTTAATTGACTTTTATTAAATAAACTCAAAGTCAAACTTAGCTAAAATCATGATCCACTTGGCCATATGTTAGTTTTAGTATGGCTTAAAGTGCATTTACTTGAGTGGGTCGGTATTGGTTATGAAATAGGTTTTATGGTTGAGGAGGTAATGGTGAAGTTTAGTGGCTACAAAGACCAATGCTAGGAAAAATTTCTTGGTATGGGTGTACTAAGTCTCATACTCCAAAATCATATGGCTAATGTAGTAAACTACTTGTTATTTGTGTTGTTCATCCTAATGAGCAAGCATTACCCTTATGGAGTGGTCGGTGGTGGAGATATAAAGGTAAAAATGTTTGTCATCCTTGGGAGGGGTGAGGATAGGTGCAGATAAAAATTAATTTTTGAGTGAATCAAAATCCTTTTGACAATCATCATTCCACTTAAAAGATACATCCTTCTTTAAAATGTGGTGGAAGTGTTGAGATCGGTCTGAGAGCTAGGAGATATAGACACATGAATTGGAGCTTCCCCTGCAAGATGCAAAGTTGTTTAATATGGTTAGGAGGAGGCATGTTGAGTATTACTTTGATTTTGGTTAGATCAACATCAATTCCCTGAAGGGAGATGATAAAGCCAAGGCATTTACCTAACAAGACCCTAAAAATGCATTTCTTAGGGTTAAAATAGACATGGTAATGTATGAGTCATTCAAAGATAATTTTGAGAACAACCAAATGATCCTTACAATATTTAGATTTCCAAAGAAGGTCATTGGGATAGTCTTTGATAATTTTATAGAAAAGGTCATGGAAGATGTAGGTCAAAGCATGTTGGTAGTTTTCCCCAACATTATTTAGTCTGAAATGCATGCCCCTATAGTAGAAGGTCCCCCATGGGGTGATAAAGGTAGTTTTGTGTTGATCTTAAAAGGTAGTTAGGATCTAATTATAGCCTAAGAATCCATTTATAAGAGATAACATCTCATAGATGGCTATAAGATCAACTAGTTGGTCAATTCTTGGTAAAGGAAAGTCATCTTTTGGGTAGGCAAGGTTGAGGTCATGAAAGTCCACACAAATGTGTAGTCCCCCTATGGATTTAGTGAAATGAATGACATTTGAGACCCATTGGGTAATCAATGGGTTGAATGAAGTTGATAGATAAGAGATGTTGAAGATCTTCTTGGACAAGAAGGGTTATTCGAGGGTACATTCATCAAAGTTTTTGCTTGATAGGTTTGGCATCATTTTAGGTGACTATGTTATGGGTGGAAATGGAGGGGTCAATGCTAGGCATGTCATTGTAAGACCAAGTGGATGTTATGTTGTGATCTTGAAGGAAGGAGGGGAAGTCCTAAAGTTCCTTAAAATTTAATGATTGGACATGTTTAATAATGTAGGGGTTATTTAGAGTGCCCAAGTTGATATCTATGGTGGATTCATTCAATATGATTTAAGTCTCAGGAGGTAGAGATTTGTGGATGGAAGAATTAGGTACACCAAGATAGGTGAGAATAGAATCATCATCCTAACACTAAATGGTATTAATGGTAGGAGAGTCATGTCCTATCATCTCAAGATGGGTAAAAGGGATGGTTACAATTTCTCCTTATTTTTGATAAGTTAGGGGTCCAAGGCTGATCATGTTGATGAAAAACAAAATTAGGAGGGATGATGTTAAAATCCTCCTATTCTGATGATAAGGGAGTTAGTGAGGATGGGATCTCCTCATTAATTTTGGTGGTGAGAGGTGAGTCAATTTGTTGGTATGGTAGAAATAAACCTAGGCCATGTTTCTCATGGGGTTTTTGGGTTTTAATGAGAAGCAACTCATATGGCCCTTATTTATATTATCCAAGCAAAAATCCCTTCTAAGCACACCAATGAAGGTATGTTTTGGCAAAAATTGATTTATCTAGGTAGGAGAAGTTGGTGGTAAATGGTTGAGGTGAAAGAGAAGTGGAAAAAGTGCCAAGGGGTTTGTAAATTCTCCCATAGATGAAATGGGTTTGATAGTTTGGAGGTCCAAGGGAAAAATGGCTCTAATATTAGGGTCATACTCAAGTTGGTGGTCAAGTTTCCCATACCTTTTGGAGGATGAAAAGCATCAAGGATCAGGAGGTGATATTCCCCTAGTGAAATATGTTAGAATGTGTATTACAAGTGATATGTGCTGGAGATTTGGTCTGAGGGGATGGATGAGCTAGTAGATGCCTCATTGCTAGAAGAAGATATGGGTTCATCCTTCATGGTTGAGGGCTTGTCTTTGGTTGATGAGGGTATGCTAGATGGAGGTAAGAGGACATCATTGGGTCAATAAGTCATGTTACACAATAAAAAGGGACTTGGGTTAGTTTGTATAGTGACAAGCTAGCCTTCATGTTCAAATTTGATACAATGATGAAGGGTAGAGGGTACACAACCCATAGAGTAGATCTAAGGTCATCATAGTAAAACACTATACTATAATTCACCTTACACTATATAAAATAGTTATGGGAACATGCAAGGTCCTAGATGGATATGAAGGACAACAATTCCTAGATTAGTGACCATGGTATCATTGAAGGAGTAAAGGAAGGCCAAGGTTTCAAAAATGATATTGTTGGTAAGTTTAAATCTATAATAGGCATGGGAAGAGATGATGTTAATTTTTATTACCATATTAATCATAACCCATTTGACATGGGTTTGGTTGATGTAGGCAGTCATGAAAAGAGGGGGATGTGGATCATCAAGATGGATAAAAGTTATTTATGAATCCGTAAAGGTAATAAGGTTAGAAATTTGGAGAGCACCAACAAAGGTTGTCAAAGGTTTAAGGTATTTAGGTTGGACCTTTATTGATTGTAATGATTCTATCATTACATGGTGATGATGAAGTGAGGTAGAGATCAATTCATATAAGCTCATATTTATTGGGGTTTGGTGAAGTTTTTTGAGAATCACTCTCCTACTTGATTCAGAGGGGTTGGATTGAGAGTTACCCAAGATAGATACCTTTGGCTTGGTTAAAGGTGAAGGTGCTTGATTTTGACTTGGTTCAGAGGTAGAAGATAGGTATGTCTACAGGATGGACACTTTAGCCTTCCACTTATGTTTTTTTATCATGTGATCATGTGACACATAGATGGTATGGATATAGGGAAGAGTTGGGTTAGGAGATTGGTTTGGTTCCTTATCACTCTAAAGTGAGAGTGGGGAGTAGGTAAGTGTTGGGTGGTGGTTTTTGGTTATTTGATTAGTACCAAGATTTTGGGATTTTCCTTTGTTAATAGATTATCCTCATCATAGATTCGATGGATTATGGTTTGGAGAGATTTGTAGTTATCCATGTCATGGTCAAGTGTACTATGATAAGAGCATACTTGGTGGCCATTATACCAAATGGGTTTTGGATGTAGAGGGTCAAATGTCTTGATAGGAGGTAAGGTCAAACAATAAGTGTGAAATGACCTTTATAAAATAGTTGAGCCAGACTCAGCTAAAGGTGGTGAGGGTTTAGAGGTTTTAGCCTTGGTGGTGAGATGGAAGTCTTTTTAGAAACATGTTTGGCGATAGGAGATTTGGGTAGGGTAGTGTTCTCTGTTGATGGTTTTGGTTTTGGAAAGGTGGAATTTGATAAGTTAGAGGTAGGAGGATTCAAGATAAGTAGTTTAGTTATTGATGGCTTGGTGAATATGGGGGTGTCAAAAAGTAAGTGTGCTAGTGTAACCAATAACAATGGTTGGGTTTTGGTTGTGATAGTTAGCTTCTTAATCAAAGTGGAGGCATGAGGCCCTTAAATAGAGGGCAAGGTTAAGGGAGGTAAAAGTTTGGACTTCTAGCCTTTTTGTGGTTTTACATCCTTGATTGATTTGTTTTGGTGTTTTGTTGTTTGTTTTGGTGAGGTTAGCTCCACTTTTATAGATGGATGATTAAGGCTTTATTTATGGAAGATGCCAAGGTTTTTGGTTGGTTTGGTGGGTTTGGTTGGAGAGGATGATTTGATTATTTGGGATTTAGCCACATGTGATGATTGAGAAATGGTTGGGTTGGTAGAGGTTTTTATTGGTTTGGTTGATGAGATAGGGGTTTGGGTAATAGAAGTGGTGGGTTGGTATGCCAAAGGTGTGGTTAGAGGTTCTTGTTTGGTGAGGTAAGGGAACCCCAATTGTTTCCAAAAGGTGGATCAATCCACATCAAGTTTGGATATAAATTGTAACCTCTAAACTAGTCTATAGAATGGTTTATAGATTGATCTTGTTCCCTAAGAAGTGGGATTGACATATAAAACCATAGGCTGAGAAAGGGGGATGGTGACCTTGTCCCTTTCCTCAATCAAAAGATGTAAGGTTTCAATAGGTATGTCCTTTGTGGGAGGTGTAAGTGTGGTGGTTTATTCCTTAGGAATGATGTCCAAAGGGGAATTAAATTTCTTAGTATTTGAAGGAGAAGGTAATGTGGTAATGGTGGTTTGCTTTGATATGTCAGTTGAAGAAGGGGATAATGACTCCACTACCTCAATAAGTGGAGAAGGGGAAAAGGTTACTTCCTTGGTTTGGGTCTCCAAAGGAAGATAAGGTAACTCCACTACCTCAATAAGTAGAGGAGAGCAAAGGGTTACTTCCTCTATTTGGGTCTCCAAAAGAGGAAAAGGTAACTCCACTACCTCAATAAGTGGAGGAGGTAAAGAACAGGTAGATTATGTGATAGGTTATTCAATAATGAGCATGTCAATAATCATATTGATAGTATGGGCATCATGAGAAGACTCCAATTTATTTCTCTCAATTTTGGTAGGTACATGATTTGGAAAAGGTTATCTTAAAATGTCAAGGATTTGGTTTAGAGGTGAATTAGGGTTATCTAATGCATGTTTCCCCTTGTTAATGAGGGTTTGGACAAATTCTTTTGAGGTATTACACCTACTAATGTCATGCCCTACTACCTAATGGAAATCACATAGGTCATTCTCATTATACCAGCTAGGTACAGGATGAGAAGAATCAAATTCATGAGGGGGCTTGATGGGAGGAAATCGTATGATATTATATTTCAATAACTTCTCCAAGACTAAAGCATAAGATTCCCCAAGTGGGGTAAATTACTTCTAATTGTTTCAATTTTGGTTTCTCATGTTTTTATTTAAGGAGTTAGAAGAATTTGATTATTTGACAAATGGTGGAGTGGTCTTAAGGATAATTGCATTATAAATTCCCTTGTTATTATAATTGGCATTGGTTTGATTGCTTGGTTTAGAGGAAGAGGCCTAATTGGTTTTGTAGGTAGATTTTTTGTTTTTCAACTTTAACTTTCCTTCATCGATGGCTCTATTTTCTATCATACACACCATGGTAAAATCTTCATCAAAGGTCCTGAAGCTCTAAACATGCAACGTAGAAGAGATGTGCTTGGCACATGCCTAAACAAAAATTTCTATCAGTTTAGTTTGGGGTAAGAGAAAGAAATTTGATTGATTAAGCTTCTCTAATAGGATACAAAATCAATAATATATTCATCATCAAATTATTAGATAGAGTAAAGGTTAGTGATGGAAACCTTCTTGGAGATATTTATTCAAAAGTGATTTAAGAAAGCTTGGGCTGGCTAAGTGAAGGAGAATAGAGAGTGTTTGGTTATGGCACTATACCAATCCAATATTGGACTAGATAGGGACATGGGGAAGGTATAATTAAGGAGGGTATCATCATAGGTAATCAAATAACATGCATGCCTAAATTCCTTGATGCTTTGTTGGGGATCCTCCTTTAAAACTTAGAAAACTTGGGAAGTTCCCATTGAGGAGGATATAGTCTGATAGGAATAGATGGGTGAATGGGTTCATTAAAAATCTAGTCATATGATAAGATGTTGTGAGCACCAAATATAGATGACTCTAAAGTAGTCATATTTTCTATGATCATTTTCATTAGATCTACTTGCATATTGTTGTTTTGGTTGGGTGACATATTGGTAATTGGTAGGATATGTGAACACAGGTGGTTGGGTAGATGCTATGTATGGGTAGGTGGATGTAGGTGGTTGGATAGTAGATAGAGGTATATGCCCTTATATGTTAGGTATGTAACCCAAGTTTGGTGCAATGGGAACCTATTGGGTAGAATTTATGGTTGGGTTGGTAATAAAAGGAAGGGAAGTGACCTTTATACTAATTGGTGGTAAGGTGAAAGGTATAGACACTTAAGGTTTTGAAGTGGGGTAGTGGTTAGCAGATTAGGGGTAGATAATGGAAGGTTGACAATGCTAGTGGTAGGTATTCCCATGGTGAGGAGAGTATAGGTGACTAATGGTTGGGTTCATCCTAAGGTAGAGGAGTTGTTGTTGAGGGTGGAAGGTATAAGGGTGTTTGTAGGTTGGGTAGGTTGGTTTTTGATAGTAGTATCAATTGGATTATTGGTAGATAAAGAGGCTTGGGTAGTTAATGGTTAGGTGGTGACTATGGAAATAGAAGTGTTTCCCATAAGGTGGGAAGGCATGCCATAAGGTGGGTCTATTAGTGGAGTCAAAGTAGGGGTATGATGAGGCATGATGTTAATATAATGGTGAAGGACCACATGATTGTTATCTAAGAAGGAGACAAAGTCTATATCTCCTTAGGGAACTTCTTGAGGGAAAGGAGGACTTCTCAAAGGATGAGTAGAGTTTTTTGGTTTAGAAACTGACTCCATGGATGAGGAGGTAGAAGAGTTTGATTGGCTTGGTGATGGGTTCTATTTTACTAGGTTCCTTCATTACTAGTGAGTTAGAAGCATATAAGATAAGGGAGAGAGAATACATAAACAATCTCACCACTCAAACAAAGAGAAGGAAATAAATTATTAGGCAAAGAAATCACACTCTAAAAAGTACATTAAGTCCTAAATTCCTTTTTAGTATTTCTTTTGGCTTATGCCTTAAGGTCTCAAGAAATTATGTGACTGATATTGGTTTGTAGAGCGAGTACTAGAAAAGAAGTCTATGGTTGGTTTTAGGTTGTTCAGGGTCTCAAAAAGGGTTTGTATTGGAAATAAATACATGGCTTGGTATTAGGGCCTACCCCCTCACTTCACACTCTATAGTGATAGGGGTATTGGATGCTTAGCTAATATATACCGATTTCTAGAGTTTATACTCAACCGGAGAGATGAGTTAGTTCTCCCCTTGGTAATGACCTCAAAGTAGGATCGCTAGGAAAGGGTAAGGTGATTTCTAGGTGATGAAATCCTATTTGTGCCTTATCTCAAGTTTTTTGATGTTTAATTGATGTAGGTGGTTTGGTTTAGTGTGTGATGCAAGTGATGATATGATTGAATTACTTTGCCTTAATTTAAACTATGTGAGTTAAAATTGCAAGAAACCAATGTATGTAATTTATTTTAAAATCAAATAAAATTTTAATTTAGTTTATGAGCATAGAATAAGGAGAAGAGAATATAAATGAAACCAAAATAAACTTGAGTGTAGACTCAAGGTCCCACTGAGCATGTCAAAATGTTTTAGAGTAATTTCAGCTTAAATTTCAAGAAAAGAAGACGAAACTAGATATGGGTATGGTTGAAAAACTTGTTTGATTATGTGTGCATGGAATCAGATGATTGTAGAAAACTCCTCTTTAGCTTAGGAGGATGACCTAAAAATAATATATCATTAAAGCAAATGGTTGGTTAGATAGATAGTTGGGTGGATTGCCTAGTTCTAGCTAGATTTCAAAAGTAGGAGCTTCCTCGAGGGATATTATTCTACATGTTTTAAACAATTAAGTTTAAAAAATGGAAGATAAAGTAGTTACATAAATAATCAAAAGGTATTGAAATTGAATGCACAAAATGCTTGCTAAAGAAATAGATTAAAATTGACTAATATAGCAATAAGTAGGTCAACATTAGTGCTAAATAGGTAAGTTGTGCTTCAGAAAATAGGTTGGGGGTCTATGAATAGGCAAATGAAAATAAATTTGGATTTGGTTAAGGGTAAGTGGGGGAAAATAAATTTTTATTTTATACCACAATGACCATCAATGGTTGATGTGATTGTTAGCAGTTGAGGTGACTGTAAGTGGTCGATCTGACCATCAGTGGTTAGACATATTATCAATGATCTAGATGACCATCGATGATTATTGTGTGATAGGTTTTGGGTGGTGAAAGATTAGATTAATGGGGTCATAAAAGGTGATTCTAGGAGATGGGTTTGTGCTGGGTTGATTTTGAAATACAAACAAAGTAATTGAATAATGGAAAGCAAATACTTAGCTTGTCAAAAGTTGGTTGGATAAATGGTTGAGGAAATTGGCTCATTAGAGGAGTTTAGCATGATTCTAGTAGAGTAATATTACTTAGTTATCAATTGATGGGCAATGAAAGGTTGTCTATCTATCATGATGGTTGGATTGCTAGATTGCTAGAAGAATAACTGCAAAAGAAACTTTGGATGCAAAAGTTCTTGATAGTTCTAGATGGATCCATTTTAACCCCCTCCTCCTCTCTTATTATAGGCAAGGAAGGAGAGGTAAAAAAAGACATTAATAAGGGGTCCAAATTTCTATCTAATTTTAATTTCATCATGCATGGGCTTGCATATGAATTAGATGAGCTAATTATTAAAAATTAACTCAAAGTTAAAGGGTTAGTTAAGGTGGTTTTGGTGGTGTAACCTGACCATCGACAGTCAAGGTGACCATTAGAAGTCACCCTAACTATAGATGGTTAGGGATCAAAGGCAAGGTTGGTAAAAAGGCAGGTTTAGTTAGTAGGTCAAACTGACTAGTGTTATGCCTGACTTAGGGTTGAATGACCAATAGCTGGGCCCAAAGGGGTTCTGAGGTGGTTTAGGGGAATTGTGACATTCAAAACCATTATGTGTAGATTTTTGGTGTCTACACACTTATCTTGTCTAAGCCTAGTTTGTTATCCTCAATACACCCTACTGGGGAAAATCCATTGTAGGATGTTTTCTATTGCTTTTATTTTTAGGCTTTATATTTGTTTATTTTCTTATTTATTTGTTTATTTTCTTATTTATTTGTTTATTTTTTTATATTATTTCAATAATATTACCTTGACTCAATTTATATGCAATCATTATATGATTCCTTGTGCATTATTCTTGAGTCCATCCATATTCATAAATCAACATTATCATCAGTGTATTATTTTCAATTATTTATTAGATCTCGAGAGTTAGTCCTTATGAATATTTTGATGAAGTCCTCATGGTGTTATATCATGATGCCTATCATTACATGCTATAATAGAAATTAGCTTTAAAAAGGTCTATAAGTAATGGAACCACAAAAAAATTTCTTTGGTACCTTGGAAAATATTTCCACCCACCTTGATCAAATCAACCCATTGATTATACAAGTTGTATTATTGCTAATAAGGATGAACATATCCCCATTGGTAGTTACAACTAAATCTTTTATATCAATCAATCTCATTATTTTATCCATCTCTTTCATCTCTTTGCATCCTTGTATGACTAGTTGTTTGTGACTTATTTAATAATTAGACCAATGCATCTACATTTGTGCCCACTCATATTTAATATGTGCAATAGGTTATATACTTAAGTTATGATTAATAATCTATCTTATTGGGTTACAATCAAACAATCATCTTTATTCAATCCAGGTCATCTTAATGCTTATAACCACCTATGGGCAAATCATTATTTTGACTTTTATTCCTAATTATAACCACCTTTGGGAAAATCAATACTCTTTTTAAATCAATGCATGCAAGCATTTTCTCATTTGGATTAATCTCACCCACAAATTAATTCCACCTTTCTTCTTACTTCTTATCAAGGGATCATCCATCAACAAATGTGATGGCCACTCCTTCTAGGGGGCATCATCCTAGGCTTTCCAAGACATTGTTGGTAGTTTTTTCTTCAACCATAATCTTATTTTTCACATGCAGGCCTATTTTAATTATTTGAGAAGACATTGTTATGCCTATAGCTTGGAATGCCTTCCCAAATAGGGGCAAACTATGGACACCTAAAAGTGGCCACCAATAACCTCAAACTAAACTTCAAAATAATTTCTATCAAATATTTCAATTTGGGCCAAAAATACTAAAACATGCTAAATGATTTAAATCTATCATATACACATGTTGATTTTGGCCAATGTATCCCTAAGTGGGGCAATGTATTCTATAGAAAATAGCTAACTTTGATCAGATCATTTTGAGTCAAAATGACATTTTCACACCTGGGTAATCTGGGTTGCTCTTTTCTACCAAATTTCTTGTATGAGACACATGCCCTTGTTATTTTGTGTTGACAACATCATAAATAGGATAACGGATCTAATGCATCTAACATCGCCTTCCAATTCTAATCTAGTCAAATTTTGAGCTAATAATACAATTATTTGACCAATTTGATTAATTTGAGCACCAATTTCCAATATTTATAACAAAATTGATAAATCATGTTTAAGCCTAATTAATTTGAATCAATAGATTAAGTTAATTTTCAATGGAACTTGTTGAATATTTCATCAATATAAACTAGTTTATAATATTTACATCATCAGGTGAGGTCATTTATGGGGTGGCATCCTGATGCAAGAGCATCTTAGAGATGATTTCATTTACTTTGATTTTAGGCTTGATTTGGTGTGATAATTGTATGGGAGGTGATTTTTCCTTCCATTTGATTCAAATTCAAATTTTAATATTGTAAATAGATAAATAAGGCCTAATTATGTGATCTAAAAGGCCAATTTTGAGTGTGTGAGACAAAAATAAAGATTGAAGGCTTATCTCAACTAGGATATGAGGTGTTCAAGATCTTCAAGCAAAGTTAGAAGTCTATTGAACCATCTTCTATCATTGTTAGGCTTTTGAGGGTTTTTAGTGTCAATTTCTTGTATTTAGAATGCAAATATTATACTTGTCAATGTTGGCCTAACCAAATTGGGACTCAATTTGGTATGAGAAATATTTTGATATGATTTTAAGTAATCTATTTAGAGGAATGAACATGAATAAAAGTGATTTTAGGAAGATTTTGTTTTGATTTTGCTTGCTTCAATGTGGATTGTCAAACCCTACCTACATAAGACAATAAGGTAAAAAGTTGCATTCAAGGATAGTGACCCAAAACTAATTATGTGATGATTTTTATCAGTAGGGGGCTTTGAGTGGATCCCATGAATATTTTATTTAGCTTTTGAAACTTTATTTTGTACCCTGTAGAATTAATTTTGTCATCACTACCCATAATTAGGGCAAGCTATAAATAAAGATTGTATAGATTAAAAATCTTTAAACTTTTTCATTCATCTTATATTTTCATTGTTAACATCTGCATCAAATTTTAGATCCATACAATATGTTCAGTTATAGGTTATAGCATATCCTATCTCCTAGGAACCATATAGACCCTACAAACTATGTTTTCACCTTTCTTTAGATCTTCACATGTGCCAAAATGTACAAGAAGGTTCTCATAAGTGTAATACAACTATTTAAACATTCCATTAAAGATTGATATTTTTGTTCCTTCAAAAACACCCTACTGTGTTGTAATAGTCCCTTTTTGGAGACGTAATTGGGCCTACTGCATAGTTAGTAACCCCAGTCCATATAAAATAACCACTAACAACTTCTGCATATGTTGTTAAGATCCATAATGGGTATCCAAAACCATTTCCATATAAAGTTTATGATGAATTCATAGGAAGTTATGATATAAAAATAGGGTTTGAAGGGCTACAAGAGAACCTACTCTATCCTCAAGGCAGAGTTTGATCAAAACATTGATATCAACAGGAAAGTCTATTAAATGAAGTTGGTTTAAATTTTTTAGGATAGGATAAGAGTGTAGAAGTATTAGGGAGTGAGTCTAACTAATAATTTGTCTAGGGTGCACCCAAAATCTTATTCTTAGTCTTATGTCTAGTTTATGTAATGTTGTTTTGTAGAATCTTAAGACCAAAAATGTTAATTTCTCATCATCTTTTGTTTTCCATCATGTCAAGAGAGTGACATTAATTAAGAGTCAAAAACATTTCATAAATGGTAAATGAATGTTTACACTTAGGTGATTCAGGCTCATGTCTTAAATGATCATAGGATAATTGAAATCTAGTAATGTCTTAGTTAAATACACCTTTGAATAACTATTTATGTTTTAGTATTGAAATCAAGGAGAAGGAATACACCATTTTGGCATCATATCTCTAAAGAGATTGTGCACAATATCTAGGTTTAGAAGGGAGAAGACAAGCAAGGAGAAGTAATAGATTTGGTGAACAAGGTGAGTGACCAAGATTGAAACCATAATAAGGGGAGATAGGCAACCACCAACACATGTGAGATAACAAGATACATTGATTGAAGAAATGAGCAACCTAAATACTAGGATAAGAGACCTGATGATGGCTCAAAGAAGAGGATTTGATATGGGAGAAGTCAATGATGAAGAAGGAAAACCATCTAAGGAAGAATTGGTGGTAGAAGAGGAAACATGAGAACAAAGATTGATCAAAGCCATCATGGGGGTGACTAAAAATCCTAAGATTGAGGTTCCATCATATGAAGGTAATTTGAATGTTGAAGAACTAATCAATTGGTTTAGTGTCATGGATAGGTATTTTGAGTATGAAGATATTGAGGATGACAAGAAGGTAAAATTTTCAATCACCAAACTAAAAGGCCATGCATCCCTATGGTGGGATGGAGTACAAGAAGAAAGGAAGAGAAAAGGAAAGCCCAAGATTAAAATTTGGGATAGGATGGTTTCTAAAATGAATAGTAAGTTCATACCAAAGCACTATCAGGTAAATCTTTTTAGAAACTTACAAAATTTGAAGAAAAAAGATATGTATGCTAAAGAGTACACTAAAGAGTTTTAAAAGTTGACTATAAGAGTAGGTCAGGTGGAGGATGATGTAGACAAGGTAGTCAGATATATGAATGGGATAAATTTTACTATCCAAGATGAGATCAACCTTCTCATTCCAAAAATAGTTGAAGATGCATACCAATTTTCCTTGAAAGCAAAAGATAAACTTGATAGAAAATAAACAATATATCACAGAGGGAGAGGCAAATCCTTTAGAGGTAGAGGAATACAAGAAACATGCAGATAGATACAAACAACTCAATAAGAAGGAAATAACTCATACAATAATTCAAAAATTTCTAGAGGAGGTTACACTCCAAGAGGAAGGAGACCTTACTAAGGTTATCAAAGAGGAAGAGGCAAATTTATGGGAAAGTGTTTGGAATGCAACAAATATTCTAGTCATAAGTGCTATGAGTTCCTTAATCACCCTTCCACAAGTCAAGAAAGAGGAGTGAATGTTTATCAAAGTGAAGAGGAGGAAGAATTAGTTGAACCAATAATAGCCTATGAAGATACTCCTGAGGTAAGTGAGTCTCTCTTAATGAGAAGAATTTTACCTAAGCTAAACAAAGAAATTGTAGAGCCACCTCAAAGAAATAATTTATTTATGACAACTTGTAAGATTAAAGTCAAATGTTGTAAGGTTATTATAGATATTGGAAGCACAAATAACCTTGTATCAACTAAAATTGTAGAAAAACTAGGATTGAAGAAAGAGGTACATCTTACACCATATAAGGTCTCATGGTTGCAAAAAGGTCATCAAATCTTGGTGAATGAATAGTGTAAGGTGTAATTTCAGATAGGTACATATAGAGATCAAGTTTTTTGTGTTTTTATTCCCATGGATGTGTCTCACATATTACTTGTAAGGCCATGGTAGTTTGATATGAAAGCTATCCATGATGGGAGACAAAATACATACACCTTTGAGAAAGATGGAATCAAGCATACCCTTACACCATTGATGTATTAACACCTTGATGTTGTTGATAAAAATTCTAAGGTGATGTCGATGAGTGGAAAATAATTTATACACCATAAAAATAAAGAGGAGGTAAACTTTGCATCGATTGGTAAGTCAAAAAGTGTGATTACTAGTACAAAATTGAATGAATTGCCTCTCAATAAATTCAAATTATGCTAGATGAATATGTTGATATTGTTTTTAATGATTTACCAAGTGAATTACCAATTTTAAGAAGCATCAGTCATCATATAGACTTGATTCCAGGGACTAACCTTCCAAATAATGTAGCTTATAGGATGATACCTAAGGTGAATGAGGAGATTAAGAACTAAATACAAGAATTGTTGGAGAAGGGGATGATAAGAGAGAGAGTTTAAGCCCATGTTTAGTTATAATAGTGCTAATCCCAAAGAAGGATGGAGGATGGAGAATGTGTATAGACTCTAGAGCTATCAAAAAGATAACTATCAGGTACAGGTTTCCATTACCTAGAATTGATGATTTATTAGATTATTTAAGTGGATCCAAGACTTTCTCAAAGATAGAACTAAAAAGTGGATATCATCAAATTAGGATAAGAGAGGGAGATGAATGGAAAAAAAATTTAAGACTAATGATGGTCTTTATGAATGGTTGGTTATGCCATTTGGCTTAACCAATGCACTTAGTACCTTCATAAGGCTTATGAATGAGGTGACAAAGGATTTCACAGGTAAGTTTGTGATTGTATATTTTGATGATATGTTGGTATTTATTAAAACAAAGGAAGATCATTTGAAACATTTGAGAATGGTTTTGGAGCAATTGCATCAAGAGAAGTTACTAATCAATTTGAAAAAGTGTGGTTTTATGAAGACAAAGCTGGTTTATTTGGGATTTTTGATTTTACCTAAGGGGTTAAAAATGGATAAAGAAAAGGTCAAGGTAATCCTTGAATGGCCCACACCAATAATTTTATATGAGGTAAGGGGTTTCCATAGTTTAGCTAGTTTTTACAAGAAATTCATAAGAAACTTTAGCAGCATTATTGCTCCTATGATAGATATTATTAGGGGTGATAAGAGGAATTTTATTTGGAATGATGTTAATAATAAAAGTTTAAATTTAATAAATAAAAAGGTAAAAAAATAGCCTATCTTATCCTTACTTGATTTGAACAAGTTATTCCAAGTTGAATGTGATGATAGTGGGAGTGCAATTGGGGCTATTTTGACCCAAGAAAGGAAGCCCATTGCATATTTTTGTGAAAAGTTGAGTGATGTTAAGAAAAAATATTTAGCATGTGACCAATAATTATATTCTATTATTCAATCATTGAATCAATAGAGGAATTACCTCATGCCTAAGGAATTTGTCTTGTTTACTGATAAATATGCATTATAATTCATAACTAGTCAAAATAAGTTAAGTCAAAGGCATGCCAAATGCATAGAATTCTTGAAAAGTTTTACATTTTCAATAAAACACAAGAAATGGAAATATATAAAAGTCATTCATGCCTTAATTATAAGGATATTAGTCATGCAATAAACTCAAGTAAACATCTTGGGATTTGAAGACTTGAAGAGTATGTATCAGGAAGATCCAGATTTCAAGGAACCATATGAGGCTTGTATGAATCTAGTGATGAGTGACAAGATTTCATGGATGGAATTAATGATTCAAGAGGGACTGTTGTTCAAGGGCAATTATTTATGCATTCCAAAAATTTCAATGAGGGAGAATATACTGATAGAGAAACATAGTGGCAGCCTAGGAGGACACTTTGGGCACAACAAAACATTAACCCAATTGAGTACATTATATTATTGGACAAGTATGGGTGCTGATGTGAAGAGGTTTGTATAAAAATCTAATATTTTTTAGCATGCAAAAATAAGAAAGCCAAAAATAGGCTTATACCAACCTCTACCCGTTCCTAGCAGGCCATGGGATTTACTGAGTATGAATTTTGTTCTTGGTTTACCTAGAAGACAGAAGGGGCATGATTCTATTTTTGTTGGTGTTGATAGATTATCCAAAATGGATAATTTCATTCCATATACTAAAACTATTTATGCCACTAATATTGAAAAAAAAATCCAAGAAATTGTAAGGTTACATAGACTTCCCAGGATCATTATTTATGATAGGCACACAAAGTTTGTTGGACACTTTTGGAGGAATTTGTGGAATAATTTGGGTACACATTTGAGATTTATTTTAGCATACCATCCAAAAATATATGGTCAATAGGAGCCTTGGAAATATCCTGAGAAGCTTGGTAAGTATGTACCCAAAATAATGGGATTTAGCTCTTATGCTAAATTTGCTTATAATGACTCTCCCAATAGAAGTACAGGGATGAGTTCATTTTAAATTTTTTATGGCATGCATCCTATAGGTGTGTATGAATTGATAAATTTGAAAGACATGGAAGCAAGAAGTGCAGATAGGGAGGAATTTTCTAGTACTATGCAAAGTTTACATGAACAAGTAAAGAAGAAGTTGGAGGAAAGTACCATCAAATACAAATAAAGAGATAATCATAGGAGGAGATAGGTAAGCTTCAATGTGGGAGATCTTGTACTTTCACATCTCAAGAAGGAAAGATTCCCAAAGAAAGAATAAAATAAGCTAAAGGTAAAGAAAATTGGTCTATGTAATATTTAAAAAAAAAATTCTACTAATGCCTATGAAATTGAACTTCCAAAAGGGATTGGAATCTCTCCAATATTCAATATTGCAGATCTATACCCTTATAAAGGGGATGAATAGGTAGCTAAATCACCTATAACACAAGAGGACCAAACAATTGAGTGGGAAGACTAATTACCAAAGGAGTTACCAAAACAAGCTAAGACAATCTTGGATAAGAAAGTGATCAAAAAGATAAGGGATAAAGAATACTTCCAGTACTTGGTCAAATAGAGGGACCAACTAGCTAAAGATGTAACCTAGATGACAGAGAATGATATCATCAAACTAGGTACTAGTGTGGAGGCATTGATGCAGACAAAGAACACTTGAAGATAACTTCTTTTTTCCCCCTTGATAGTAATGATGTAGGAGCATCTTAGAGATAATTTCATTTACTTTGTTTTTATGTTTTATTTGGTGTGCTAGTTTATGGGAGGATATTTTTCCCTCCATGTCATTCAAATTCAAATTTTAATATTGTAAATAGATAAATAAGACCTAATTGTGTGATGTAAAAGACCAAGTTTGAGTGTGTGAGATAAAAATAAATATTGAAGGCTTATCTCCACCAGGATATGAGGTGTTCAAGATCTTCAAGTGAAATTAGAAGTCTATTGAACCATATTCCATCATTATTAGGATTTTGAGGGTTTTTAGGGTCAATTTTTTGTATTTAGAAAGAAAATCTTGTACTTTCCAATGTTGGCCTAACCAATTTGGGACTTAATTTGGTATGAGAAATAATTTGATATTATTGTAGGTAATGTATTTAGAGGAATGAACATGAATAAAATTTATTCAAAGAAGATTTTTTTTTTATTTTGCTTTCTTCAATGTGGACTATCAAACCCTGCCTACACAAGACAACAAGGTGAAAAGTTTTAGTCAATGATAGAGACCCCAAACCAGTTATATTATGATTTTTATGGGTAGGGGACTCTGAGAGGATCCCATGTATATTATGTTTAGCTTTTGAAACTTTATTTTACACCCTATAGACTTAATTTTGTCTTCACTACCCATAATTATGGCAAGCTATAACTAAAGATTGTATAGATGAAAAATATTGAAATTTTTTCATCCATCTTACATATTACTTATTAACACATGCATAAAATTTTAGATACATACAATATATGCAGATAAAGGTTCTAGCATACCCTATCTCCTAGGAACCATCTAGACCCTATAGACTATGTTTTAAAATTTCCTTGGATCTTCACACGTTCCAAAAGGTAAAATTAGGTTATCATAAGTGTAATAAAAATATTTAAACCTTTTATGAAATATTCAGAGTTTGTTTCCTTTAAAAACATCCCATTATGTTGTAACAATCCCTTTTTGGAGACCTAATTAGGCCTGCTACATAGTTAGTAATCCTAGTCTGTACAAAACAACCACTAACAACTTATCCATATGTTGTCAAGATCCATAAGGGGTATCCAAAACCATTTCCATACTAATTTTATGATGAATACATAGGAAATTATGATAGAAAAATAGGGTTTGAAGGGCTACAAGAGAGCCTACTCAGTCCTTAAGGTAGAGTTTGATCAAAACATTGATATCAAAAATAAAGTTTATTAAATGAAGTTGCTTTAAATTTTTTAGGATATCATAAGAGTGTATAATTATTATGGAGTGAGTCTAATTAACAATTTGTCTAGGGTGCACCCAAAATCTTATGCTTAGTCTTGTGTCTAGTCTATGTAATGTTATTTTATAGAATCTTAAGACTTAAACTATTAATCTCTCATCATCCTTTCTTGTACATCATGTCAAGAGAGTGAAATTAAGTAAGATTAAAAAACATTGCATAAATGGTAAATTAATGTTTACACTTAGGTGATTTAGGCTCATGTCTTAGATGATCATAGGATAATTAAAGTCTAGTCATGTCTTAGTTGAATACACCTTTGAATAAGTGTTTAGGTTTTAGTATTGAAATAAAGGAGAAGGAATACACCATTTTGGTATCAGATCCCTAAAGATATTGTGCACAAACTATAGGTTTAGAAGGGAGAAGACAAGTAAGGATAAGTGATAGATTTTGTGAACAAGGTGAGTGACCAAGATGGCAGCTAGAATAAGGGGAGGTAGGCAACCACTAGCACATGTGAGACAACAAGCTACATTGATTGAAGAAATGAGGAACTTTAAAACTAGGATAAGAGACCTAGAGATGACTTAGAGAAGAGGAGTTGATATGGGAGAAGTCAATGATGAAGAAAGAGAACCACCTGAGGAAGAATTGGTGGTAGAAGAGGAAACAATAGAACAAAGATTGATCAAAGCCATCATGGGGGTGACTACAAATCCCAAGATTGAGGTTATAGAATATGAAGGTAATTTGAATGTTGAAGAACTAATTGATTGGTTTAGTGCCATGGATAGGTATTTTGACTATGACGATACTGAGGATGACAAGAAGGTAAAATTTGCCATCACCAAACTAAAAGGTCATGCATTCCTATGGTGGGATGGAGTAAAATAAGAAAGGAAGAGAAAATGAAAGCACAAGATTAAAATTTGGGATAGGATGGTTGCCAAAATGAAGAGTAAGTTCATGACAAAGGACTACCAGGTAAATCTTTTTAGAAAATTACAAAATTTGAAGCAAAAAGATATGTATGTAAAGAGTACACTAAAGATTTTTACAATTTGACTATAAGAGTAGGTCAAGTGGAGGATGATGTAGAGAAAGTATCCAGATATATGAATGGGCTAAAGTTTATTATCCAAGATGAAATCAACCTTCTCATTCCAAAAATAGTTGAAGAGGCATACCAATTTGCCTTGAAAGCAGAAGATAGACTTGATAGAAAACAAATAGTATATCACAGAGGGAGAGGTAGAGGAATTCAAGGAAGAAGGAGACAACTAAAAAAAACTCAATAATAATTCAAAAACACATACAATATTTCAGAAAGTTCTAGAGGAGGTTACACTCCAAGAAGAAGGAGACCTTACTAAGGTTATCAAAGAGGACGAGGTAGATTTATGGGAAAGTGTTTTAAATGCAACAAATATGCTGGTCATGAGTCTTATGAGTGCCCTGAGTACCCTTCTAAAAGTCAAGAAAGAGGAGTGAATTTTTATCAAGGTGAAGAGGAGGAAGATTTAGTTGAACCAGTAGTAGTCTATGAAGATACTCTTAAGGTAGGTGAGTCTCTCTTAATGAAAAAGATTTTACTTAAGCCAAACAAAGAAATTGTAGAGCCACCTCAAAGAAAGACTTTGTTTAGGACAACTTGTAAGATTAAATCCAAATTATATAAGGTTATTATAGATAATGGAAGCATAAATAACCTTATATCAACTAAAATGGTGGAAAAACTAGTATTGAAGAAAGAGGTACATCCTACACCATATAAGGTCTCATGGTTACAAAAAGATCATCAACTCTTGGTGAATGAATAGTGTAAGGTGGATTTTAATATAGGTATATATAGAGATCAAGTTTTTTGTGTTGTTATGCCTATGGATGTGTCTCACATATTGCTTAGAAGGCCATGGCAGTTTGACAGGAAAGCTATCCATGATGGCAGGAAAAATACATACACCTTTGAGAAAGATGGAATGAAGCATACCCTTACATTGTTGAAGGATGAACACCTTGCTGATGTTGATAAAACATTATAAATTTTTTTTGATGAGTGGCAAAGAATTTTTACACTAGATGAAGAAAGAAGAGGTAAACTTTGCATTGATTGGTAAGCCAAAAAGTGTGATTACTAGTACAAAATTGAATGAATTGCCTCAATAAATTCAAAGTATGCTGGATGAATATGTTGATATTGTTTTGAATGATTTACCAAGTGAATTATCACCTGTAAGAAGTATTAGTCATCATATAGACTTGATTTCAGGGGCTAACCTTCCAAACAAAGCAGCTTATAGGATGACACCTAAGGAGACTAAGGAGATTAAGAACCAAATACAAGAATTTTTGGAAAAAGGGGCTAATAAGAGAGAGTTTAAGCCCATTTTAAGTTCTAATAGTGCTAATCCCAAATAAGGATGGGTGATGGAGAATGTGTATAGATTCTAAAGTTATCAATAAGATAACTATCGGGTACATGTTTCCATTGACTAGAATTGATGATTTATTAGATTGTTTGAGTTGATCCAAGTATTTCTCAAAGATATATTTGAAAAGTGGATATCATAAAATTAGGATAAGAGAGGGAGATCAATGGAAAATAACTTTTAAGACTAATGATGGTCTTTATGAAAGGTTGGTTATGCCATTTGGTTTAACCAATGCACCTAGTACCTTCATGAGGCTTATGAATGAGGTGCTAAAGGATTTCATAGGTAAGTTTATGATTATATATTTGGATGATATCTTGGTATTTAGTCAAACAAAGGAAGATCATTTGAAATATTTTATAATGGCTTTGGATAAATTGCATCAAGAGAAGTTACTAATCAATTTGAAAAAGTGCAATTTTATGGAGACAAAGCTGATTTATTTGGGATTTGTGATTTCACTTGATGGGTTAAAAATGGATAAAAAAATGTTAAGGAAATCCTTGAATTGCCCACACCAATAAGTGCATATGAGGTAAGGCGTTTCCATAGTTTGGCTAGTTTTTATAGGAAATTCATAAGAAACTTTAGTGGCATTGTTGCTCCTATGATAGATACTATTAGGGGTGATAAGATGAATTTTATTTGGACTGATGTTGCTGATAAAAGGTTAAATTTACTAAATAAAAAGGTAACATAAAATCCTATCTTATCCTTACCTAATTTCAACAAGTTATTCCAAGTTGAATGTGATGCTAGTGGGAGTGTAATTGGGGCTATTTTAAGCCAAGAAGGGAAGCCCATTGCATATTTTAGTGAAAAGTCGAGTGATGTTAAGAAAAAACATTTAGCATATGACCAATAATTATATGTTATTATCCAATAATTGAATAAATATAGGCATTACATCATGCCTAAGGAATTTGACTTGTTTAATAATAACTATGTATTGTAATTCATAACTAGCCAAAATAAGTTAAGTCAAAGGCATGTCAAATGCATAGAATTCTTGAAAAGTTTTACATTTTCAATAAAACACAAGAAATGGAAATATAAAAAATTTGTTGATGCCTTAAGGATAAGGATATTAGTCATGTAATAAACTCAAGTAAACATCTTGGGATTTGAAGACTTGAAGAGTATGTATCAGGAAGATCCAGATTTCAAGGAACCATATGAGGCTTGTATGAATCTATTGATGAGTGATAGGAGTCCATGGATGGAATTAATACTTAAAGAGCAATTATTTTTAAAGGGAATTAATTTATTCATTCCAAAAATTTCAATGAGGGAGAATATATTGAAGTTAAAACACAGTGGTAGCCTAGGAGGACACTTTAGGCAAAATAAAACATTAACCCAATTGAGTGCATTGTACTATTGGATAGGTATGGGTGATAATTTGAAGAGGTTTGTATAATAATGTAATAATTTTTAGTATGCAAAAATAATCATCCAAAACATAGGATTATACCAACTGCTACCCATTCCCCATAGGCCATGGGATTTAGTGAGTATGCATTTTGTTCTTAGTTTGCCTAAAGCATAGAAGGGGCATGATTCTATTTTTGTTGTTGTTGATAGAATATCCAAAATGACTCATTTCATTCTATGCACTAAAACAAGTGATGCTACTAATTTTAAAAATTTATTTTTCCAATAAATTGTAAGGTTACATGGACTTCCCAGGAGCATTGTTTCTGATAGGGACACAAAGTTTGCTAGACACTTTTGGAGGACTTTGTGGAAGAATTTGGGTACAAATTTGAGCTTTATTTTAGCATACCATCCATAAATAGATGGTCAAATATAAGTGTTCAATATTATCCTTGGAAATATTTTGAGAATCTTGGTAAGTATGTACCTAAAACAATGGGATTTATCTCTTACACACACTAAATTTGCTTATAATGACTCTCCCAATAGAAGTACAAGGATGAGTACATTTTAAATTTTGTATGGCATGCATCCTAGGGGTGTGTATGAATTCATAAATTTGAAAGACATGGAAATAAGAAGTGCAGATGGAGAGGAATTTTCTAGTACTATGCAAAGTTTACATGAACAAGTAAAGAAGAAGTTGAAGGAAAGTACCATCAAATACAAACAAAGAGTTAGTCATAGGAGGAGATAGGTAAGCTTCAATGTGGAAGACCTTGTACTTACACATCTTAGGAAGGAAAGATTACCAGAGAAAAAGTAAAATAAGCTAAAGGTAAAGAAATTTGGTCCATGTAAGATTTTAAGAAGATTTTCTACTAATGCCTATGAAATTGAGCTTCCAAAAGGGATTGGAATCTCCAAAATATTTAATATTGCACATCTATACCCTTATAAAGGGGATGAATAGGTATCTAAAGCACCTAAAACACAAGAGGACCAACTAATTGAGTGGGAACACTAATTACCAAAGGAGTTACCAAAACAAACTGAGATAATCTTTGATAAGAAAGTGATAAAAAAGATAAGGGATAAAGAATACTTCTAGTACTTAGTCAAATGGAGGGACCAACCAGCTCAAGATGTAACCTGGATGATAGAGAACAATATCGTCAAATTGGGCACTAGTGTGGAGGCAATGATGTAGACAAAAAATACTTGAAAATAGCTTATTTTTTGCCCCTTGGCAATAATGATTCAGGAGCATCTTAGAGCTAATTTCATTTACTTTGATTTTAGGTTTGATTTGGTGTGTTAGTTGTATGGGAGGAGATTTTTCCCTCTATGCCATTCAAATTCAGATTTGAATATTGTAAATAGATAAATAAGGCCTAATTGTGTGATTTAAAAGGCCAATTTTGAGTGTGTGAGACAAAAATAAAGTTTGAAGGCTTATATCCAATAGGATAGGAGGTGTTCAAGCTCTTCAAAAGAAATTAGAAGTCTGTTGAGCCATATTCCATCATTGTTAGCATTTTGAGGGTTTTTAGGGTCATTTTCTTATATTTAGAATGAAAATCTTATACTTGCCAATGTTGGCCTAACCAACTTGGGACTCAATTTGGTACGATAAATATTTTGATATGATTGTAATCAATGTATCTAGAAGAATGAATGTGAATAATAGTGATTATAAGAAGATTTTATTTTGATTTTGCTTGCTTCAATGTGGACTGTCAAACCTTGCCTACACAAGATAAGATGGTGAAAAGTTGTATTCAATGATAAAGACCCAAAAATAGTTCTAAGATGATTTTTATGGGTAGGGGACTTTCAGAGGATCCCATGCATATTTTTTTTATCTCTTGAAACTTTATTTTACACCCTATAGAGTTAATTTTGTCCTCACTACCTATAATTAGGGAAAGATATAACTAAAGATTATACAAATTAAAAATATTGAAACTTTTTCATCCATCTTATATTTTCATTATTAACACATGCATCAAATTTTATATTCTTATAATATATACAGATACAGGTTCTAGCATACCCTATCTCCTAAGAACCATCTCGACGTTGTAGACTATGTTTTCACCTTTCCTTGGATCTTCACACATGCCCAAAAGAAAAAGTAGGTTATCGTAAGTGTAATATAATTATTTAAACCTTATATTAAAGATTAAGAGTCTGTTTCCTTCAAAAATACCCCATTGTGTTGTAATAGTCCCTTTTTGGAGACCTAATTGGGCCCACTGCATAGTTAGTAACCCTACTCTATATAAAACAACCACAAAAAAATTCTCCATATGTTATCAAGATCCATAATGGGTATCCAAAAACATTTCCATACTAAGTTTATTATGAATGCAAAAGAAGTTATGATATAAAAATAGGGTTTGAAGGGCTATAAGAGAGCCTACTCTATCCTCAAGGTAGAGTTTGATCAAAACATTGATATCAACAAGACAGTCTATTAAATGAAGTTGGTTTAAGTTTTTTAGGATAGGATAAGAGTGTATGAAGTATTAGGGAGTGATTCTAACTAATAATTTGTCTAGGGTGTACACAAAATCTTATGCTTAGTCTTGTGTTTAGTCTATGTAATGTTGTTTTGTAGAATCTTAAGACCATCAATTGTTAGTCTATCATCATCTCTTATAGTCCATCATGTCAAGAGAGTGACATTAATTAAAATTCAAAAACATTTCATAAATGGTAAATGAAATATTACACTTAGGTGATTTAGGCTCATGTCTTAGATGATCATAAGATAATTGAAGTCTAGTCATTTCTTAGTTGAATACACCTTTGAATAAGTGTTTAGGTTTCAGTACTAAAATCAAGGATAAGGGATACACCACATCCACAAGACTTAGTTTCAATAAATATATGATTAATCCCTCTCATATCTCTTTAGTGCCTCTCTATTCTAAATATTTATGAGGGCGTTTATTGATTTTAGCCTCCAAAATTAAATGGATTCTTAGCCACACATCTTCATCTTGAGATGAACAGTTCAAGTTCATTCTAATCAATTATAAAAATATAAAAATAAAATTCCTCAAAACAATAAAAAAATATATCTTGGTGTAAACTTATAATACCCAAATGATTTTAAAATCCATTTGATATAGTGTTATTATGCTAAATTATGGAGAGCATCCACAAGCCAAAGCCACAAAGCCAATGGTGCCAAGAGGAGGTGGAGATATCCAAATATCTATTTACAAAGACTTTTAAATCACAAGCCAAGAAAGCCACTCTAAAAATCATTTGGAAGCTCCAAGGAAGGTGAAGGAATGTTTCTTTCATGTTTTAGTTATTGTTTTTATATGCATGTTTGTTACTAAGCTCCCCTTAGTGTCTAGAACTAGAGATGTCATGTTTGTTAGTGTGTTATTTTCATTTTGATTTCATTGTGAAACTAACACTTGATCTAACCCCCTCTCTTGAGTCAAATTCCTAGATCACAACCATTGACTGAATGATGCAACCATTTTCTATCAAGATCCTATAAATAAAATAAATTTTTACCAAGAATATCAATTATTTTTAAGTTCCAATCCATACCGAATCAAATTTATAATGCTTCCCTAGTTCTTCATGGGATTTATCCCAATACAACACTAAATCACCTACCTTAAAAGACTTTTTGTAAGAAAAATTGTCAAAATAATTATGGAGTTTTTCCTTAGCTTTTTCTAATTTTTACAAATATGTCACTACATTTTTATCAAGAGTTATGATATCATTAAGTCTATGTTCTACAACACTAGTGTCTTTGGTTAGATATTGAAGGGTAGTCCTAGCTGAAGTAATTTTTAGTTCAATAAGAAAAGTAACTTTGAAACCATAAATTATTATGAATTTATAATATCCTATTACAATTTTCACCATTATAAGATTAACGTATAATGATTCAAATATTTTGATGTGCCAATTTTTTTTCACAATTTTTTTTTTAATAATTGAAATATTTTTTCTTAGTAGATTTGACTTGTCCATTCCCTTGAGGATAATTGATGCAGATGCATCCAAATAGGTTGGAAAATAAATTAGGGGTATACAAAATTATTTTCATTTTCTACACATTTTAAAATTTAAAATTTATTATGTGTAAAAGTTAAAAAGGGTAGTAATAAAATTTAGTTGGGTGTTAGACAAGTTGGTACATGTGAGTTGTCAGAGTTTAGAATAGGTGTGTAGTAAGTTAGCAAGTTTTTAGTGAAGATTGTCAATAATCCAAGATAGGTCATATCCTAAAGTTTAAGCTTCGTAATTGGTTAATAATTTTTCTCAATGAATGGATGAGTTTTATTCTACGAAAAAAGGTAAGTAATTAGTATAAATAAATAAAAATGTTTTATCTTGAATGATTGACATGATTAGAAAAATTTAGTATGTTTGAGATATATTTTTTTATTAAAAAAAACATCATATTGAAGAGTACTTGTATGAGTTTCAAGTTTGATTATGGGAGATAAAAACAAGTGCCTCAATCTTAACCAATCAAAATTGACTAGAGATAAATCATCCTGATCCATTAAGGCACCATGGTATATCAGTTGTAATTCTTTTTTTTTTTTTTGATCTAGAGTGGGAAAAAAAATGTATTAAATTACCAGTGTGGGTTAATGAGTTGAATACAGTGGTGTTGCATCTTTTCATGGAATAAATACTTTTTTTACTAAAGCTTAAACCATTATTTAAGTTATTTCCATGTAAATTATGCCATATTCTAGTAAGTTGATTTGCATGTTAGATATTTGTAAATCTATGAAATTTTTTTATAAATAAAGTAGATTAAAAAGGATGTATACAAATGTCAAGATCACGTCAGGCAAAGAAAAGATAGAATATCATAAACATATAATGTATATAATCATTCTATTGTTTAAAAGTTTGAAATGGTGATGGAATGATTTGATTATTTTTTCCATTCAAGATCAAGTAATAGAAGTGGGATGATTTGTATGAATATATATTTCATGGTTATGGCATAATACAGATTTGGATCAATCCATACATAAGCATTGATTATATTTTTCAAAATTTTAAATATTAATCCAAAAGGTTGACAATAGAGATATATTGAATATATGTGTTTTAAGTTGTTTCATATTTGATGGAAAATACTTCAGTGTAGTAATTGATTTATTGATTTCATAAATCAATTGGATCGATTTGATTTGTAGTGCAATATTTTATTTAGTAATTATATAAATTAATTGTATAATTTTTATTTCAATGGAGTATTTGATTTATCGATTATATAAATAAATTTCTCAAATTAAATATTTGAGCACAGTGTTTGATTTTATAATTGGATATATTGATTGCATAAATTTGTGGTATCATAATACCATATTATGCAAAATTTAAAGATCTAAGAGTAGAGAAATTTGAGATATTAGAGATAAATATTTAAGATAGTATTGAGAGAAAGAGGTAGAGGAAGGAGACAACCAGGTCAAGTTGGTCAAAATTTTCTAATGAAATAAATAAGGAATCTCACAGTTAGACTACAAGATTTAGAAATGGCTCAAAGAAGAGACACTAATTTGGGAGAAGTCAGTGACAGAGAAGAGGAGCTACCAAAGGAAAAATTGGTAGTATAATAAAAAATAGTGGAATAAAGAATGATTCGAGTCATTATGGGTGTGAGTACAAAACCCAAGATAAAGGTTCTTATGTATAAGGGTAATCTAAATGTGGAAGAACTTATTGACTAGATTAGTGCAATGGATAAATAATTTGAATATGAAGGAGTTGATGATGATAAAAAATTCAATTTTGTCATGATCAGACTAAAGAGTCATGCATCCTTGTGGTGGGATGGAGTGAAAAAATAAATAATAAGAAAAAGAAAGCCAAAGATCAAGAATTGGCATAGGATGGTTACCAAGTTAAAAGGTAAACTCATGCCCAAAGATTATCAAGCTAATATTTTTAAGAAATTACAAAATTTTAAATAGAAATAAATGTTTGTAAAAGAATATAATGAAGAATTTTATATACTAACCATAATAGTATGGCATGTTGAAGATGATTTAGAAAAGTTGTCAAGATATACAAATGGTTTGAAATTTGCTATTTAGGATGAGATCAATCTTCTCATTCCTGAGTTAATAGAAGAGACCTATCAGAATGCCTTAAAAGAAGAAGAAAAAATAGAAATAATAAAACCTCAACACTAAGGGGTAGAGGCAAGATTTATAGAGAAAAAAGATAATAAGGAGGAAGAGTTCAACTACAGACTCATCAAGGAGAAACTAGTAGCTCTCAAGCTAGTAGTTATTTTTAGAGACAAGAATTTACACCAAGAGGTAGGTATTCCTTTAGAGGTATAAGACCATTTAATAGAGTTTGAATTTTTGTTGGTAGATATTTAAAGTGTGGAAAATTTGGACATAGGTCCTTTAAATGTCCTAAAAATTCATCTACAATTTAGAGAAATGTTCATCTTACCCAAGTTGAAGATGCAAAAAGTGTATGTTCACCTCCTCATGAAGATGCTCCAGAGGTAGGAGAAGCATTTATGATGAAGAGAGTTTTTTTGAAACCCACTAAAGAGATCAAGGAACCACCTCAAAGAAAAATATTATTTAGAACCACTTGCAAATCAAAAGGTAAATGTTGCCAGGTAATTATTGATAGTGGTAACACTAACAATTTGGTATCCATAGAAATGGTAAATAAATAAAATTTTAAAAAGGTGAGTCATCTAGATCCTTATAAAGTATCTTGGTTATATAAAGGTCATCATATTTTGGTTAATAAACAATGCAAGGTAGAATTTCAAATAAGGAGTTATAAGGATGAAGTTATTTGTTATGTAATGTCTATGGATGTTTGTCATGTTCTCGTAGGTAGGCAATGGAAGTATGATAGTAAGGATATACATGATGGTAGACAAAACACTTATACATTTTAAAAGAATGGCAAAAAGCATATTCTAACACCCCTCAAAGAATATGATGTAGTAGCAGAGGAAAATTTGAAGGTGTTAGTTATCAGTGGAAAATAATTTATTCAACAAATGAGACAGGAACAGGTAAGCTATACTCTTATTGGTAAGCCAAAATTGTAATCACTACTACTAAGTTAAATTAATTACCTTTATAAATTCAATATCTGCTTAGTGAATTTGTGTATATTTTTGTAGATTTACCAAATGAATTACCTCCTAAAAGGAGTATTAGCCATCACAAAGATTTGATACTAGGGGATAACCTTCCAAATAAATCAACTTACATGATGATTCCAAAAGAAAATTAAGAAATCAAAAGGTAGGTTCATGATTTATTGGATAAAGGACTGGTGAGAGAAAGTTTAAGTCCTTGTGTAGTTTCAACTGTACTCTCACCAAAAAAAGATGGAAGTTGTAGGATGTGCACTGAATCAAGGACTATAAGAAAAATTACTATCAAATATAGGTTTCTTTTACCAAGAATAGATGATCTAATAGATTGTTTGAATGGTGCCAGATATTTTTTAAAGATAGATTTTAAAAGTGGATATAATTAGATCAAAATAAGAGAAGGAGATTAATTTAAAACTGCATTCAAAATAACTGATGGTTTATATAAATGGTTGGTATTGTCATTTGTTTTTAAAAATGCTCCAATTACCTTTATGAGACTTATAAATGAGTTACTCAAGCCATTCATAGGTAACTTTGTTATTGTTTACCTTAATAATATTTTGATCTTTAGTAAATCAAGAGATGAACATATTAAACATTTGAAATTGGTTGTGAAAAGGTTGTAGGAGTAAAGGTTACTGATTAACCTTAAAAAGTGTATTTTTTTTAAAACTAAATTAATCCATATAGGTTTTGTTATTTCTTAATAAGGATTAAAGATGGACAAGGACAAGGTAAAAGTTATATAAAAATGAAATATACCTAAGAATCCATTTGAGGTAAGAAGTTTTCATGGCCTTGCTAGCTTTGATAGGAAAATTATCAAAAAATTTAACAAGATATGGGATTCTATTATAGAAACCATTAAAGGGAGAAATTATCCATTTAGATGGACTGAAGTGGCGAATAATTTTTTTTAGATTTTGAAAAGAAAAATCACAGAGTAACCTGTATTGGCATTACCTAATTTTGGTAATTTATTCGAAGTGGAATGTGATGCAAGTGGAAATTCCATAGGAGTTGTGTTAAGTTAGGAAGGTAAACCTATGGCATATTTTTATAAAAAACTTAATAAGGCAAAAAATAAATACTCAGCATATGATCATGAATTTTATGCTATAGTGCAAGGTTTGAAGAAGTGGAGGCATTATTTAATTCCAAGGGAATTTTTTTTGTTTACTGATAATCATGCCTTATAGTTTATAAGTACCCAAAACAAATTAAATCAAAGGCATGCTAAGTGGGTAGAATTTTTAAAACATTTTTCATTTGTTATTAAACATAATAGTGGCTAATATAACAAGGTTGTTGATGCTTTGAGTAGGAGAATTTTGGTTTTACAAGAGATACAAGTGAATGTGATCTATAAACTGGGTCTAAAACAATTTTTCATAAATGAATACTGAAATTCTAATAATGAATAAAAGTGCTTAAAAAGTATTCTTTCCTTGACTTAAAACTCCTTGTTTTGCATCAAATTAAAAATTTCCATAATCTATTCTATTGTTCCATTAAATTCATTTTCAAACTGAATTAAATGAAACTAGAATAGACTAAAAATAAAATACTTGACACAATACATGATGACAAAGTTCACCCATCATTTGGGCTACATCTCTAGGATTGCAGTTACTCCAATCCATTATGAAAAAAAAATGTAATCTACACTTTTCAACTTACATCATAAATGATTTAAAGTAACCTATGATACTTAAATTGATTCAAAAGCCTCTGCATGTTTCCTCTCCAAATACATAGCACCTCACCTCTTTATCTATCTCAATATATTAGAGAAATTCTTCTCCAATAAGATTATCTATAGAAACTTTTAAAAAGGTAAAAAAATTAAATAGGAGTGCTTCTGGTTATCAGATACCTGCAAATCTTGATAATATCCCAATAACAATCTTTTAAATATTACATCCCTCCATAACCATTGACCTTATACAAATAGAATTAATCAAAATTTACAGTCACAGGTCTCTTGGTCTCTCAATCTATCAATACAAAGGAAAACAATACATATTTTACTTATTTATCACCATAAAAATAAAAGAAGTCTCTCAATCTATCAATACAAAGGAAAACAATACATATTTTCCTTATTTATCACCATAAAAATAGAATAAATGATTTTAATGTGTTTGTGTCTATCAACACACTATGACCTAAGTAACCTCTACCTTTGGTCAAAAGTGCCTACACCAAATAGGCATATTGCCCCATCACAATAAACACTCACACATTTCTTCATAAAATAATAGAGGAAAATGAAATAACATGCATAATGAAAAGAACACATTCCCTTATTTTCATCTTCAATAGCTTCAAAAGCTTTATAAAAAGGCATAATGAAAAATCCAAATAGGTTTGGATCTACCTGATCCCATCTTGATTTTTCACATTCACTTCTATGCCATGACTTCATAAGGCCATCCATCGTCTTTGGTTCTACATTTATAGATCATGAAATTTCATAAACATTCATGCCAATTTACAGCCTATAGTTTTTAGCTTCCACATTTGAGCTGTGAGGTGAAGATTTTAACCATAGAAGAAGAATACCTCTCCATTCTCAGATTTAGATCGAACCAATCGATATATATATATATATATATATATATATATATATATATATATATATATATATATTGGTGAATATCTTCCAAGGTTGAAGCCATTAATAGAATAAAAATATGGATAAACAATTTGTATTTTAACAAGTGTTATTAATCTAAGCATTACAAAATGACTTGACCTGCATGCTATGGTGTTACACATTCACCTATGGTTCAGATAGGTAAATAAATGGAGACATTTATTTCCTTGGCTAAATATTCAAATCAAATAACTTTTAATAGGTGTATCTATGTTTGAAACCATGTTCATTGTCCAACCAATGGAATTTCTAATGCCCTTACTTGATCTCCATCAATGAGCTATGAATGAATATCCTGTAATGAAAAGGAGACATTCATCCTTGGTTAACAATATTATAACAATAGGAGATGTTGGTCTTGCTTAGATAAATCTCTTCACTATCTGTTAGCTCTTTCATATGTAAATTGGGTTTAAAAATTCCCCAAAACTTCCTATTTTACACTCAACCCTTCTTATATATATCTGATAACCCTACATTAATCACACAAGTGTCTCTTAGTAGAAGAAAAACATTTTCTTGTGTATACTCAAATCTCCATAGTAGTTTATCCTTTTAGTGTCCAAAGCTTAAAATCCTCTTAATAGATGCATATACACTTGCAGTACCTTAAATAATGGAGGTTTGACTCTCCCTTTTCATAATAGAACTTGTGTGCTCTTTACCTTTATAATGGGCCTCTTTTAATGGTGTCTTGAGGACCCACCACATCCACTATTTAATATCTGAGCTTATCAAACTATTCAAATAAGAGCTTCCAAGTATTTTAGCCCTATCTCAAGGCTTCCTTCACCATCTAACTACTTCCTAGTTCATACCTCCATAACTCATCCAACTAAATTAGTTTATCCAAAAAATCTATTACAATGGAAACTGAAATAAGAGATAACAAATGTAAATCTTTCCAAACACAACTTGAATGAAATTTCCTTCCCACATTTAATAAGTAATATTTTTTATGTAATAGTGTTGGAAGTAATAATCAAGCTTACTATTTTGTTCTATAGTTGTGCTTATTAAACTATTCAAATAAGATCTTCCAAGTATTTTAACCCTGTCTCGAGGCTTCCTTCACCATATGACTGCTTCCTAGTTCATACCTCCATAACTCATCCAATTGAGTTAGTTTCTCTAAAAAGTCTATTACAATAGAAAGCTGAAACATGTGATAACAAATTTAAATATTTCCAAACACAACTTGAATGAAATTTCCTTCCCAAATTTAATAAGTAGGAATTTTTCTGTAATAGTTTTGTAAGTAATAATCAAGCTTACTATTTTTTTCTATAGTTGTGCTCATCAAACTATTCAAATAAACCATTAACCAATAAGGTTGTTCCCTCTTAATGGTTTTCATAACTGAATAGTAAGTGGTTTCATCTTTTCAAATATATCTCAATAAAATTTATATTATCCATGTCAACATTTAAAAGGCTTTAAAAAACAATTTTGCATACATGTATATTTTATATCCAGAGTACCTGACACAAAGGTTATCCTGAGTGCAACCAAACTATGCAAATAGTTACTTTGAAAATAAATCATACCTCTTTGCAAGACTATGAAATGTAAATGTTGAGTACTGGGTATCTTTTGTTGGTGTCTTAAACATCTTCCTATTTTCTTCCTATAACTCTTAACAAAGCTATGAACATACCAATCTATAAACCTATTTAAAAACTCAGAATGCAAAAACTTGTCCAATACTGAGCATCTCCTTTTTGCCATTTCCATATCTTCCCATAGATCTAGTCTTTTCACTTATTCCTATAATGACATAGGCATCCATAATATGATTAGTAGTCCAAAATGTAAAGGCTACATAACTAGTTATCAAAGACCAAAAATATTATGTTAATAACAATATGAAATCAAATTACAACCATACCTCAATCTATGATCTATGTAAGACTGACAATGGAACTGTAACTAATTCCTCTTGTATATGTATCATTGAAAGTGTCTTTTACTTTATCTAAATGATTCCTAAAGAAGAAAGGTGGTTTCTTTCACAAAACTATCTCACACCTCAAGTTTCAAAGTGTTGTTTTCTTCAACTATGTTGATCCTGCAGGGCTAATGGTTCCAGAATCTTGGTTATTAGAAGCTTGTCTTAGTTTAGTGAATTAGAACACCTTCTAATTTCCCTTCACACTAGCCTTCCTTCATGGTCAAATCAAACAAAATAATCAAACCAAAATCTGATATTAAAAACTCCAAACATAATTATATCACAACTAAAGTAAGGTCCTATAATCCCTACTTTGATACCAAATTTGATCCATAAACTAGATCTAAAATAGTTTTTCATAAACAGGTATTGAAATTTTGAGAATGAATAAAAGTTCTTAGAAAAACTTGACTATTCATTTCCCGACTTAAAACTCCCTATGTTGCATCAAATTTGAACTTTCCATAATTCATTTTATTATTCTATTAAATGTATTCATGAAATGAATTAAATGAAACTTAGATAAATTGAAAATGAAATACTTGACACAAGACATGATAATGGAGTTCACCCATCATTTGGGCTACATATTCAAGATTTTAGTTAATTTAAATTCAATCCACTATAAAAAAATTAATGTAATATACACTTTTCAACTTACATCATAAATGGATTTAAAGGAACTTATGTTATTGAAACTGATTTGAAAGCCTCTGCATGTTGCCTCTCCAAATACGTATCACCTCACCTCTTTATCTTTCTCTGTATATTTAAGAAATTTTTCTCCAATAAGAGTTATATGTAGAAACTCTTAAAAAGGGCACAATTTTAAATAGGAGTGCCTCTGGCTATTAAAGCCTTGCAACTCTCGATAATATCCTGATAATAATCCTATAAATATTACATCCCTCCATAACCATTGGCTTTATAAAAATAGAATAATCAAACTTTATAGTCACAGGTCTCTCAGTCTCTCAGTCTATCAATACAAAGGCAAACAATACATATTTTCCTTACTTATCACCATAAAAATAGAAGAAATGATTTTAATCTATCTCTATGTCTCTCAACACACTGTGACCTAAATAACCTCTACCTTTGGTCAAAAGTGCCTATACCAAATAGGCATATTACCCCATCAAAACAAACACTCAAACATTTATTCATACAATATAGAGGAAAATGAGATAACAGGGTTATTCTGTAAGAAGTGACATATCAAAAAGAACATGTTCCCTTATTTTCATCTTTCATAGCTTTAAAAGCTTTATAAAAAGGCATAATGAAAAATATAAATAGGTTCAGCTCTACCTAATCTCATCTCAGTTTTGCACATTCACTTCTATGCCATGACTTCATAAGCCCATCCATCATCTTTAGTTATACATTTACAAAATATTCAATGTCATAACATTCATGCCAATTTGGACCCTGTAATTTTTACCTTCCACATTTGAGCTATGTGGTGAAGATTTTAACCATAGAAGAAGAATGCCTCTCCATTCATAGATTTGGCTCAAACCAATCAACAAATATATATATTTGAATATCCTCCAAGGCTAAGGCCATTAATAAATGAAGAATATGGATTAAAAAATTGACTTTTAACAAGTTTTATTAATTGAAGCATTACAAAATGACTTGACTTATATGCTGTGACATTGTACTTTTGCCTATGCTTTGGATAGGCAAATAGATAGAGGCATTTCTTTCCTTGGATAAATATTCAGATAAAATAGATTTCAATAGGTGTATGGATGTTCAAAACCATATTCATTATCCAACCTATGGAGTTTCCAATGCCCCTGCTCTATCTCCATTAACAAACTGTGAATGAATATCCTATAATAAAAAGGAGACATTTTTCCTTGGTTAACAATCTTATAGCAATAGGAGATGTTGATCTTGCTTAGATAAATCTCTTTACTATCCATCAAGATCTTCCATATGTAAATGGGTGTTTTAAATTCCCTAGAGCTTCCTCTTTCAGGCTTGTCGCTTCCTATATATATATGATAACCCTACATTCATCACATAACAAGTGTCTCTAAGTGAAAGAAAAACATTTTCTTGTATATACTTATATCTCTATAATAGTTTATCCTTTCAGCATCCAAGGCTCAAAATCCTCTTGATAGACACATATACACTCTCATTCCTTTGCATAATAGAGGTTCAACTCTCCCTTTTCATAATAAAACCTGCATCCTCCTTACCTTCAGAATGAGCCTCTTTTACTGGATATCAAGCCATTTCAAAATGAAAAAGATAATTCTCCCCTTAACCATGGGCCCTCATTTTCTTTTCATAGCCTCTTCTTGTGTTTTAACACTAGCTACCTTATATTATGGGCTACCCCTAGATTAGTCCAAAAACCATCATCTAAACACAACTCACCTCTACTCATGCCATATGTGATTCTTTGGGTTTCTTGGCAAACCATTTACCAAATAAAGGTTATTTTCCCACATTCTTGAAGATGAAGCCTAACAAAGCCTTTAAATAGGTTTTTAAAATAATATAGATCATGGCTTTAGCCATGTATTATAATGGCATCTTGCATGAGTTCCACCAATGTTGAATGTGCAACATTAATTAGAATTTGATTTAAAACTCAAGTTGGCAAACAAAATGTTAAAATAACACTCGAATTAGATCATGAGTTAAGTTTATCTATCAATGAAAAGTATTTGAACTTGGGTTCTGAGTTGGCATCTAAGTTGGGTTGAACGGTGAGTTGGGTTAACTGTCAAGTTGGCTTGACTATCAAGTTGGGTTACAACTTGTCAAATACAAGAGGTGGTGGTAGGACACATGGTGCCCTAAGGACATGCCATGTGGGAATCTCCAAGTTCTCCTCATTATGATGGTAGTGTCCCTCTCCATCATAAAAGTGGGCTCTACTAACTATGCTCTCCATAGCTAGCCTTTTGTTGATGAAAATAGAGACTCATAGAATCCTTTGGATCAGAATGTTATAGGATTTGATACATTAACAAAAATGTATGAGAATGATGCAAATTTTAAGGAAGCATATGAAGTCTAAAAAAATCCTACAAGTAGGGATATAAGTCCTTGGGTGGACTATATGCTATAGTAAGGAATGTTATTTAAGGGTAAATAGCTTTACATTCCAAAAGGATCTATGAGAGAAAATCTCATCAAATAAAATCATAGTGGTAGCCTTGTAGGACATTTTGGGAAAAATAAAACCTTGGCTCAGGTAAATATTTTTATTATTCGATAGAACGTCAATTGATATAAATATTTTTAAAAAAAATTACAAAGTATGTCAGCTTGCAAAAGGAAGAAGTCAGAACATAGAGTTATATCAGCCATTACCCATTCTCAACAAACCATGGGATTCTGTAAGTGTGGATTTTGTTTTGGGTTTACCAAAAACATAGAAAGATAATGATTATATCTTTGTGGTAGTAGATATTTTTTTTAATATGGATCATTTTATACCCTGCTATAAGACTAGTGATGTAACTCACATAGCTAATTTATTTTTCAAAGAAGTAGTAAGATTATGTGGTTTACCTAATAGTCTTGTTTCAAATAGAGATAATAAATTCCTTGGGATTTTTTGAAGGAATATTTAGAAAAATTTAAGCATAAAATTGAATTTTAGTTTTGCATACCATCCTCAGATAGATGAACAAATTGAAGTATTCAATAAGAGCCTGGGAAATATTTTGAAAAGTTTGTCTAGTGATCATCCCACACAATGGGATCAAGTTTTAGTAGAAGCATAATTTCCATATAATGATTCACCAAGAAAAGCACATGTATGAGTCCTTTTCAAATTTCTATATGGAATGCATCCCAAAGGTATTTATGAATTGATAAATATAGGGAAACAAGAAAAAAAGTGTTGAAGGAGAAGAATTTGTAGTCTCTATTCAAGAACTCCTAGAATAGGTAAAATAAAGGCTACATGTAAGTTCAAAAAAGTATAAATAGAGAGAAGATTTAAAAATAAGAGAAGTATAATCTGAGGTAGGAGATTGTATACTTGCACATTTGAGGGAAAAAAGATTCCTAAGAGGGAAATATAACAAACTAAAATTAAAAAATATTGGACCATGTAAAGTCTTTAGGAAGTTTTCAGCAAATGCATATAAATTGGAGCTTCCCATAGATATTGGAATCTCACCTATATTTAATGTTGTTGACATATATCCTTATATGAAATGTGATGAATAGGAAAATATTTTTGAAGGTGAAGTAAAATGATAAATTTCATGGAAGCAACAATTGCCAAAGAAACCACCAGAACAACCTGAAACCATTGTAGATTAAAAAGTTGTTAGGAAAACCAAAGGCAAAGACTAATTTCATTACTTGGTCAAGTGAAAAGATCATCCAATTAAGGATTTAACCTAGATGTTAGCTTCAAAAATCAATAAGTGTGGCATTACAGTGGAGCAACTCATGAATAGGAATTCATGAATGATTATTTCTTTTACCCCAATGGTTTGATGCAGGTGCATCTAAATAGGTTGGAAAATAACTCAAGGATATTATCAAATTATTTTCATTTTCCACACTTTTTAAAATTTTAAATCTATTTATGTGTGTAAAATTTTAAAAAAATAGTAATAAAGGTTGGCATATGTGAGATGTTAGAGTATAGAATAGTTGTGTAATGAGTTAGCAAGTTGTTCATGAAGATTATAAATAATATAGGATAGGTCATATCCCGAATTCTAAGCTTAGTAATTGGTTAATAATTTCTCTCAATGAATGGATGAGTTCTATTATGAGAAAAAAGGGTAAGTATTCAGTATAAATTAAAAAAATGTTTTATTTTGCACAATTGACATGCTTAGAAAAATTTAGTATGTTTGAGATATATTTGTTTATTAAAAATATATAAAAACATCCTTTTGAAGTGTAATTTTATGAGTTTTAGGTTTAATTATAAGAGATAAAAATAAGTTCCTTAATCCTAGCCAATCAAAATTGACTAGAGACAAAGCATCATGATCCATTAAGGCACCATGGTATATCAATTGTAATTCTTTATTTTTTTTCTTCGATCTGGAGTGGGACAATTAAAAAATTTATATGTACTAAATTACCAGTGTGGGTTAATGAGTTTAATACATTGATCTTACATCTTTGTATGGAATAAATACTTTGTTTACTATAATTCAAACCATTGTTTAAGCTATTTCCATGTAAATTATGCCATATTCTGGTAAGTTGATTTGCATGCTAGATATTTGTAAAAATGTAGAAAATGTTTATAAATAAAGTAGATTAAAAATTATGTAGAAGAATGTTAATATCACATCAGGAAAAGAAAAGATATAATATAATAGACATATAACATATATAATCATTATGTTGTTTAAAGGTGTGAAATTGTGGTGGAATGCTTTGATTATTTTTGTCATTTAAGATCAAGTAATAGAATTAGAATGATTTGTATCAATATATATTGGATGGTTATGGTGTAATATAGATTTACACAAGTGTTAATTCTAGTTTTCAATCCAATAAATATTAATGTAAAAGGTTAACTACAATGTTATATTGAATATATGTGTTTTGCAATTGTTGTTTTATATGTGATGGAAAAGACTTCAGCATAGTAACTGATTTATTAATCTCATAAATCAATTGGATTGATTTGATTTGTAGCATAGTATTTTATTTATTAATTATATAAATTAATTATATAACTTTGATTTTAATTGAGTATTTAATTTATTGATTATATAAATCAATTGCTCCAATTGAAGATTTGAGCATAGTGGTCGATTTAATAATTGGATATATTGATTGCATGAATAATCCTTTAAAGAATGACTTGAAATGATTGAATAACATCATAATAATTTTAAATATTTGATATAAATAAAATAATCACCATTATCAAATGTTATCTTGTAGAGAACACCAAATATTTTTAAAAATTGATTTTTGAAAGATTAAATTAATTCAAAAGTAACATAACTTCTTAATGTTATAGATTCAGACCATTTCGTAAAGTAATCGATAGAAGTTAAAATGTATTTATGGATAATTTAATATGGAGGGTAGATTTATAAAATGAATTCAATACCTTATTTAGTGAAATATTTCTCAGGTAAGATTCAAAGGCATAGCCATCAATCTATATCTACAAGTGAAAAGTTGACATGACATACATGACCTTACTAGCTTATATGCATCTTAAAATAATGTAGGCCAATAATGTCATGCACACAAGATTTTATGTGCATTAGTATTTTTTTCATAGTTTCCAACACAATTACCTTCATGGCAACCCCTAAGAACCTTTTAGGTTTTTTCACGACCTAAGTAACACAAAAGCATACTATTTATATTCTATAAAATAGAATTGAAGTTATGCAGCCTAAGTGCTCACCTTTATCATTTATCTAATGTATACATATATTTTAGGTTATTAAATTAATAAATTAGGTCATGGTACCAATCATCCTATGAAAATAAACAATCCCAATCATTCATCTCATGTCCTATTTTAAACCATTTTGAAATATAATCAACCTTCATAGTTTGAAAACGAGGTTTATCTTGAAGGTTATCATTAGATTAAAGAACTAAAATATTTATGCTAGAAGTCACATTTTTATGTAAATATTTAGCTAACTTATTTCCCTTGATAGTTATGAAGTTTCAAATTCAAGATCAAACTCTTAAATTTTAAAAAACCATTTTACTAATGTACCCTAAATGGTTGGTTTCTTTAACAAATTAAAAAAATAGGAATGTTTGAATTAAATTTGAATTTATTTTCCATTAATAAATATTTGAATTTATTTAAAGATGAGATCATTGATAGAAAACATTTTTCAATCAAAGAGTACCTAATTTTAGCTTCTTTCAAAATTTGAATCATGTATCCAATATGCCTTTCATTGTGATCATGATCATGTTGAGTGATAATAATACATATGTATTTTTTAGTTGCATTAACATACAAAATGAATGGTTTAGTTGGATCAAGTTTAACAATTATATAAGAACTTGTAATGGCAATTTTTTATCTCAATAAATGTTGAATCTGAAACTGCATTCCATAAATAATCCTAATTTTTCTTGAGTATAATTTGTAAGGGATTAGATTTATCAACATTATACATAAAGTTAATTTAACCAAAAAATCATCTAAGACTAAACTAATCTTTAGGAGGTGGTAATTATTTTATATATTTTATGTGTTTAGGGTTGATTGAAATATCATATTTATAAATGATATGTCCTAAAAATTTATCCTTAATAATTATTTAAACTAATTTATTGAGATTTAGAGAAATACCATACTTTCTACATCTAATGAAAATTTTACATAAATGATCAATATGCTTATTTATATTATTTTAATTCACTATAAGATGGTCAAGTTAGACTTGAATGATTATTTTAATCGGTTCATTGAAAGATACATGCATAGCCCTTTGAAAAGTGGTACAAACATTCATTAAACCAAAGGGCATTTAGTTATAAACAAATATTCCTCTACATGTAGTAAATGTAGTATTGTATATATCTTCTAGATTTACAAAGATATAATTATAAACAAAAATATATATTAATAAGTGATATTATTTTGGACCTTGCAACCTATTATAAAATCATATTTATATTTCATAAAGAAAAATTGTCTTTAATAATAGCTATATTTAAATATCTAAAATCTACACAAATATGAATATCAAAATTTTTATTCTTAATGGGAACTAAATTATGTACCTAATATTAATATTACATAGTAAAAATGACACCACCATATAATGTCTTATCAAGCTCCTTATTGATGGTGTCTTCCAATAAGGAGCTAATTCTTCTAACCTTCTACCTAATGGTTTTATATCAGGATTAATATGTATGTCATGTTTAACAATACTAGTATAATAACCATTTAGGTCTTTATAGGAACGATAAAATATGTCTAAAAATTCCTTAAACAGTTTAATAAACTTAACTCTCTCCTCAATTGTTTAATGAATACCTGAATATACAAACTTAGGATCTTCTTCAGTGCTAATACTAATGGGAACAATCTCACCTATAATTATTGTAGATTATGCTTTGGTTCATGATATCTTATATTTATCATATGGCTTGAACATGGATTCCAAGTTGACCAAACCAATAAGTATTTTATTATTACTTAACTACAAATAATCACCAAAATTTAGAACATAATCATCATGGTCAAAAATTTTACCCTTTATAAACACATCAATATATTCATCATAGTGAAATACAAAGTAATGATAAAATCATAAGAATCTAAATTAAGAATCCAAATCTTAAGAATCATAGTTAAATTCAAAGTAATGATATATTCTTAGGATTTTATCAAGTTGATCAGGTAAACAAGCAATTTATAGCAAAAAAAACCCATCTTTAATAGTTTCCAAATAATTTATAATATTATAAGCCTCATCATTGGGATGATAAATATGAGTAAATTTTTTGGGCTTACAAGTATCATATTGTGAATTTATTAATCTAGTAGATAAAGTGTTAGATTACTTAGAATTTATAGAAAAATTATCTATAACAGTACTATTATGCATAACTTTACCTTTATCATCCATGAAAAGTTTGGAAGCAGACATTTGATTGTTAGTTGTATTTGAATTATATTTAGGGATAAAATTATAATCTGTTTACCTTATTTGAACAACTTAAACATTATCAATTTTGATAATGTCTAAAGATTCATCAAAACTACACATATTTATATTATCATCCAATTCAATGGCAATACTATATTCTTCTTGGATGAATCATTTAATTTTTTGAACAATTATACATGTGTTAAGATCATGATCTATTTCAAAAATGTGAAAATAATGAATATTTTCTTCATTCTTACCTTTTGATGATTTAGATATTTTTTTGATGTTGAGGATATATCATTCAACTTCCAATTGAGGATAACCAACTCCATGCCTATATTATGTATAGTTTTCAAAATTTATAAATTATTAGATTGTAAACCAATATACTTGTTCTTTAAATCCAATATGTTTTAACTTCTTTTCAAATTCAATGTAGAAAGTAATTATAACATCATATTTTGTCATGTATTTATATTTTAAATCCATTTTGTATTTTAAAGGCATCATACTACAGAAATATAAATATTTTTTAAATGGTCTTAATCATTTGGAATTTTATGGCACATTTTAGTAAATCTAGTAATAAAATGGTAAATAATATCACCTAGGTCAATAGAAATTTTCACAAGTTCATTTGACTAGATCTAGATCATCTTTAGGCTTACCAAAATAGAGTTCTATCCATATTCTATATCTTTCCATGTATTGATGAGCTTAATAGGTAGGCTAATAAAATTTTGGTATGAAAATTTATAAAGTTTACAAAAATACCCTAAGAGAAACTTTTACATTGGCTATACAAAGAGTAGTGAAAATCATATTAAAGGATTCTAGATGATCTTCCCAAGATTCATCAAGATTTTTAAAAATAATTGGGACATTAAGTCATAGAAGTGGGTAGCTTACAAGGACAGTTACCTATATTAACTAGATTTACACAAATCCAAGGATTTACTGTTGGTTGTTTGGTTTTAACATTAGAGTCAACTTTGTTATCAATTACTTTAGCTTGATCTATATCATTCTAAAAATTAGGAATGAAGTCCTTAAATTTATCTCCAATTTTTTATTTAATTGGAAGATTAGGAAGGATCTCTAACTCTACATGGTTCATCTAGTTTTATAGACCTATTAAGATCATCGGGTTTAAAAAAACCTCAAAATGAAAATATCCACAAAGAAAATAATTTCTAGGAGGGGGATTACTAACCAAAGTTCATTCTCTTTCTTGTTGAATGCAATGATGTAGTTTATGGATATGAAACTGAGTTTGAAGTACAAATGTGGTTTACCTATCTACCTCTAAGGCTTTATCTTATTAAAAATTAATAACTTCAATAATATGATTAAAATCATGTGGTCTAAGATACTAGGGAAAACTAAACAAGATTATAAGCTACATCAACTTGCTCTTTAACAATATCAAATCTAGATTGAATGATAAGAGGGTGACTAGTGATGGTCATGGGAAAGAAAGAATGATTTGAAAGAAAGAAATAAATAAAGAAATTATTTCTAAATAAATCCCCAACAAAGTCACCAAATTTGTTGACAATGAAAACTTTCACTTAAATGAATCAACCCATTCACTTATCTTGATAGTCAAGATGGAATTGGGCCATTTTAATAGTAGACACCTATGGGACTTAAAATATAAATCCTTAAGGTGTGAAGATTTTTTTTTTAATAATTTAGGAATATATGTGTTCAATCAATGAGTAATCAAACCTCATTATTTTCAAATAATCAAACTAATTATTTCAAATATGTATGAATTAAGAATTATATTAAAGATATAATCTAACATATCCAATAGAGTAGAGCCTATGGAAGAGGCAATCTCTTGAAGGAAATATATTTGATTCTTTATACTTCCAGAACAACAAAATATATCTCACAACTAATTTCTTAACTCCATAATAGATTATAAAATACCAAAGGAGAAGTAACATAATAAACTAAAGGAAATATAGATGAAACAAATATGAAATCCAAATAAATAAATAATTATTACAACTAACATTAATCTAATCTACAACAACTAAGAAATAAATAACACCTAGACATAAATAAAATAAAGATTGAATTTAAGATCATAAAGAGGTTGAAATTAATAAGTTAAATGTAATAAGGGTTAAGATAATTAATATTTAGAAGCTATAAAGTTAAACGATTATAGGTTGCAATGGACATAAAGCTTATAAAGTCAAGAAGGAACTAAAAATTTACTAGATAAAAACCAACTAAGCACCAAGAAGAAATAAAATAGAGTAAACTAATCTAATAAAGAGACTATTAAGCTAATTAAAAATAATAATTAAATATAAATAACTATAAATGACTCGATATAATCTAAAAATGAAAGAACTATATATGGAGAAAATTATTTATATTCAAATGATTACAATGATATCATCAACTGAACAGTCACTAATAATATGAGAGTCTGAAAATATATCATAAAGTAAAAAATATTAATCATTATTCAGATGAAACACAATGGTTTCTACACATATGAATGTGTATTTTCAATAATCACAGGAATCAATACTTGACAACCTTAAATATCTGGTTATAAATCAATCAACAAAACTTTGATATACTTGTGTTATTCAAGTAGAAAACTTCATCATCATAGAAGATGTCATCGGTCTCTCTACAAGTGATGATTGATCTTAGAGATGTTTTCACAAAACAATAAATATTTGGAAGCTTGAAATAAAAATATCTCTTGATACCTATGCATATTTTCCTTTTGTTATCTCCTTCGAGTCCTTATTTTAAACTATCTTCACAAGAGGTGGTTATGTTTGAATTTATAACTAACTTAAGTTAGCTAATGTTATAATGGTTAATTAAATTTAAGATAGATTTAATCACTTTATAATTTAATGATCATAAATTTAAGTCATAACTTAACTTATAATCAGTTAAACTTTATAAAATTTTATAGGTTTGAGAATAAATTTATAATATATCCCAACATAATAATCTCAAACAGGTGGGTTCCCTCACATCTTGCCTAAAAATCACTAAAAATCATTTATAAGTGAATATAAATTAAATGATAAATAGATACTAATGTCCAATGATTCAAATAATTCATAACATTATAATCCATAATATAAAATCATCTAGAATCGACACCATATTATCAAATGATAAGTAAGTGAAATATCCAACTACAAAAACATATTGAATATATATTATAAGAACTAATCAAAATCTTCAAAATGTTACTTAATAAGAAGATGAATAACTACCATCAAAACTAAGCATGATATCAAACTATAACTATTTAAAAGTAATAAGAATCCACAATAAAGAAGTGGATAGTTGAAAATACTAGTAAACATGTACATACAAAATATCTCCACAAACACAATATAAACACCATACTAAAAATTATCAATTAGAATCACCATCTAAAACAAAGACTATAAGTGATGCTCCTTTATTTGTTATGTACTATGTATACTCTTATGGTGAAGTAGGAAACTAAATGGTATTGGCTCCACCATAGTCATCATCTAGCTTGATCTTAACTTTTTTTAGCAATCAAGTGACCATGGATTGGGATGTAGGACTGAAAAATACAATTTTTCTTAGTTAATGCAAGCTTATTAGGGGTAGATGAAATAGGTATAGGTACAATATCCAATGAATGATTAATATTAATGAGCTTTGGGTTAAGATCATGATAGAACTTGAAATAATTTAAAATAGGGTTTTTATTAGGAATAAAGTCAAGAGTTATATGCTAGTGTTGAGAATATTTAGTTGTTGTACTTCATCCAAAAATATGAGAACACCAAGTGCCTCATCTCTAACCTTTACGAAAAAATTACATCATATATTGAAAGATGGAAATAATACATTATCCAACAAATTCAAAACGTTTGGATCATTCACATCAAAATGTATAAAAACACATGTTCCATAATTAAAGGGGTGATAAAAGGTATTGGTAACCCTCTGGCCCCACAAATGTCTATCATGATGACCACTCCATGAAGGAGTACCTATAATATATTATGTATTACATCTACCCTAGAAATTTCCATCAGATTCCCTTGAGTCTAGATTCTAACCTGACATAGCTTCTAAATTGATAAGTTTCAAAGGAAGGATTATAATACTTCCAATTTATATAATTGAATTTCAATTTATCATGACAATGCATGAACCTATTCATTAATTTCAACAATCATTCTTAAAAACCATCCTCACACATACAAAGTTCCATTTTTCCAACTAATGATTCATGTAATGAACATAAATATTTTGCATCCTTAAGGCATGAAATAATATTGAGTTTAATTCCAACATCAAACACATGAAGACAAAAATGACTAAAATCTACATATTTTCTGTGAAACCCTATTGTTATTTGCACAACAATATAATCATTAAAATTTTCATCTAGATATTGTATAATAATAAATGCTCTCAAGTAAAAATCTCCTCTAAAGGCATCAAATTGTCAAAACATATTGCATATCAAAAAATTGACATAAAACCTTTCATGTTTTCTAAAAATGACGTGTGATGCATGTAGACTCAGGAAAATAAAAAAATGCACAAGTATGAACCAATTTTGAAACAATAAAATATTCTACATAGTCTTCTTGTAAACTATTGTATGCATAAAGTCAATAATGTATGAAGAATTTAACTTTTATTTCCATCTTGAAACTATATACTTCCACATCTAAAGATTATCTTGAATGACTTATATAAACTAGCCTTTTGTATTTGTGTTTGAAAAGATTTTTGAAATTATCATTCACGTGTAGGGACAGAATGAGGGTTTTGAGGATGAGCTTCAAATCTTTAATATTTTATTTATGATCCTTTGATTAAATAAATTATAAAATTGTATACATAAATAATGAGTGAAATAAAAACCATTGAGGTAAACAAAGATACCTTCAAAACCATAAAAATTTATGTTCATGAATGAAACTAAAATTTCAAACTTTCAAAGACTCAAGATTATTCAAAAAATAAAATAATTATTTTTATTCATCACTTTATGAAAAAGAGTAAATATTATCAATCATTTGATAATGAAAATTCAATCTCATAAATTTATCCATCAAAGAAAATCATGATTATAAATCGACACAATTTTTTTTTGAAAAACACCTTCCATTACTGAAACATGCACAAATCCAAGTTTTCATAATAGGTTACAATGATATTATGAGTTCTTCTAACCTTCCAAAAATAAATACTATAACATATTCAAATAAGAGCATGTAAATGCAATCATAATTTTTTAAAACTTAAGTGACCCTTATGCTCGAAACCCAAAAGAAAGTTTATCTCGTAAATGCAATAAACCAAAAAATCTATTTCTTACATATAAACAAGACATTCAATTTTATTTGCAAAAAACAAACTTCATGAAAGTTCAACCAAATGTATTATCATTTCCCCTTTTTGTTTTATATATAAGCTAGGAATAACACATGCATAAAATGAAAATAATAAACATATTGATATCTTTGAATTCACTGATAATCTTCCCATAATGAAAAATTTTCTTAATAAAATTAAATGTATCTACTATTCCATATTATAAACCATAGAAGACTTTATATTCCAATTGAATGATGTGTAGATAAGAGAGATGAAAAATAGAGAACAATATCACCTTTTCTAGTATGAATTTCATTCCACAAAATGACTTTCCATACCTACCAAGAAATTTGAGTGATTCTAAATCAAATGAGTCCAAGAAAATTACCTCATTTAGCATCGAAAACTAATTTTGAAAAGTGTAATTTCCATTAGCGATATTGAGTCAAATGATAGGAAAACATAATAAATTATGCTTTTAAGGTGGACATGTATCTCAATGCAAAATAAATTAGTTACATATAACATGTCCTCTAAGTTTGTAGAAAATAAAAACCTCCAGATAGTCCACTAAACAAAAAATGTCAAAAAATGGATCAAAATTCACTAAAATTATTTAACAAGTTCAAATTTGGCGAACTATAAATTCTCTACCAAAATTATATTAACAAAAAACAAATTGATGATTTATCGATGCTTTAAATGCAAGTATTTTCATGCACACTAAAATATACCATGCCTTTCCAATATCTTCTACCTATATTTCCAATGACTTTGATATTATATGCCTTGAAAACCAATATATGACCACATGACCCATTAAAAGATAACCATTTATATATTTTAGACAAGATAGGTTGTGATTAATATATTATAAGAGCTATATCATGAACAAATTCTAAATTCATGCAAAATTTTGATAACAAATTATCAAGGACAAAAAGCATTCTCTCATTTTTCAATAAAATGAATGTTATAGGCAAATACAAACCCTAATTTCAATGCAAATATTGGAAAACTATTGTACATGCCAATCTAAGTTTTCAACCGAGTTCACTAAATCCAACATGCATTGTAAAAATATTAAAGAGATTAAGTACATGATCAACACATGAAATTTCATACTTATTAAAGTATACATTAACAAATTAATATTATGAAAAAATATTTACAATAAAATGTAGATCTCTTAAAACTGTATTATTCCCTAATATTGCACATCTATGAAAATTATGAAAACATAATTTTTACCCTTTTATGATTAGAAATGCTTTTTCTAACAAATTGATCACATATACTATACAATATTTGGTTCAATTTAAATGATGTTAACAAATGTTTGAAATCAATCAACATAGATTTATGTCATATCAAATCTTACACACAAGAAATAATCGTTAAATGAATGCAAATAAATTGGCCCCTGCCAAACAATTTTAAATTTTATGGCACATGCCATCATAAATGAGAATTTGAAAATTTATAATTTTTAAATGAGGGGTGTTAAAATTAGCTAAACAAAATAAATTTTTTTTGTCATTTTAGGTTGAGATTATTACTAACCTTATCATATAATAGATGTATAATGATGTATCTAGTTTAAATGTAGGATCATTGGTTTATACCAATGATAACATAAATTATACTAATGATGAGATGAATTAGTAAGGCTATGCATGTTTCCATCAAGTAATTTTTTATCTTACCGAACATAAGTGACATCAACCAAAAAAATCCAAAGACACATGAATCTTAGAGAGTATTTGGTTCTAGATAGCTATGGTTGGTCCCTCTCAATACATGGTCATCAAATATAATAATTATATAATTCCTAGATAAAATATACAGAGTGAGCAAGGACAAAAGAGAATATGAGGATAATAGTGGAATCTTCTTGAATTAAAGATAAACAAGGGTAAGAAAACATTTGAGGATAATAATTGATGGAGCATTTTAAAATGCCTATAAGCTAAAAGCTACATGATTTTTAAAAAGAGGATAATAAGGGATGAAACTTTTAAAATCTAAAAGGAGGTTGATGAATGTTTAAAGTGAGATAAGAGTTTATGCTCTCAAATAATCTTGACAACTCTAGTAATTAAACAAGGTAAACATATTGAATGGAAATGGTAACATAATTTTAATGGGACACCATGCTAAAATTAATAACTAAAATAAAAAATTTTAAAAAAGGGAGTTGTCCATATATAAAGTTGATGGGAATTTTGAGACATAGGTGATTTTACATGTTACTTTGGGAGATAAAAAAAAGTGACTCATAATTGTAGAGTAGATCATAATCAATAGACTATGGGGTGTGATTGGTTGAGATAATTCCACCTTTTTAGATCATACTTGAAGATATTTATTTTATTGTTTTATGATTTAATTTTCCATGTGCAATAATTTTTGATATGAATTAAAAATATGTTGTATTTGATTTTTTTAATTTCTTATCCTTATTGTTTATCTCATCTTATATGTGTATCCTTTGGGTGAGAAATGAAGGATTAGAATTGTTGGGTGAATATTTTGTCACCAAAAAAATAGTAATAGAATGGTACTTTCAACCATAGTGTGATGAGATAAAATCTCTCTTCAAGGAAGGGGAGGCTCCGTTCTTATTGTTAACTAAAACAAGCAACTATTTACACTAAATTTATCAAAGTGGGTGTTATCATTTCATCCAATTCTCTTTTTTCAAAATTGATGTTAACTTGCAAACTTATACTGAGTAACTTTGTTCCTTACAATGTAATATGAAAACATAAAATTACTTGATGGAGTAATAATGACCAAGATCTATTCACCCAAATACATAGTTATATTTTTGGATATCTTCAATGTTTTTCTCTTCTGTAGGCACTAAAACCTCAACATACTTATTACCATAATTAAATATCACCCTTGATATTGTTTTAGCATTCTTTGCTATTTTTGGCTTTATCAACACAAGTTAACTGGAGTCAAAATCATCTAGTGATACAGCTTGTTTCTTCCTCTTAAGTGTTTAGGACATTAGCCAAGGAAGAAGGGTTGATGAATCTTCTTACACAAATGATGTCAAGGATTGTGATGTTTGGGGAAGATCAATGGTTTGTGAGGTGAGTGGAATGGAAGGTATAATGGAGGTATCTAGTAATGGAATGGTTATCAATGGAGTGGTGGTTATGATAGGTGGAGTTTAGGTTGGTATGGTATAAACTTTGGTTCCCATTGACACATTTGATATGGGAGTGGATGGAACTTGAGTTGACAATTTGGAATATAAGGAAGACATGAATTTATCCATTTATTTTTGGGTAAAATATAAATTAGTGGTTGATTCCAATTAATATGAAAGACTAGGTAAATTGGAAAGGGAATTAAAAACCTGATCCAATGTGCTCTGAGAAGGAACTTAGAAAAGTGTAGCACTAGTGGGTGAAGTAGGGGATCAAAGAATAGTCTAGAGAGGCACTGTAGGATAAATTGAAGTAGTAGGAGTGATAGGGGAAGAGTGGAAGATGCTCCCTAAGAAGTTTCTACTTGAGAGGTCATCAACTATGTTGATGCTTCACTTGTAGTAGGATTTTCTTTTGTCTTTGCCTAAACATGTTTCTCTACATCAATATCCTTACCTTTTCCTTTATCTTTATTCTTGAAAACAAACCTCAACTTATATGTAGAGGTGGAGGTATCTTCCTTATTATTCATTCTTAGTTTTTACCACTTTTTAGAAGTGTCTTCATCATACTCTTCCTCAGATCCAGTTTTGAATAGCTTCAATTTGATACCCTTTTCTTCTAGCCAGGCATTAGTCTTTACAATAATAGGTTGGAATTTATCTTTGATGGAAGTAGATTCTTTTACTGACCATTGAATTAGGGGAAGAGGATTTGAAGCAACTCGATTACTCTTATATAATGGATCCAATGTATTACCATCATTTCTCAATTCTTCAAGAATGTCAACTAGTCTCAAATTAACAATTTGATATATAGTGAGATGGTTATAATCCATCTTTCTCACATATTATTTTCTTCTACACTCTACCCAAATGTCCTCTATTTTGTGTATATGAGTGTTGTTACATTTAAGATTTGCTTTCATCTTCTTATAGTCAAAGTCTTCCATGTTCTTAAATCTCTTAAGAGTGATCCATTTTAATTTAGTTTCCATTATCTTGGCCTTTGGGGTGGTTGACATTGTATACTAGCTAATGTTGATTAGAAACTTAAAACCTAGTTTATGGGCATATGATTATTTCTTATGTATGCTCATCATTTTCTAACACATCTCCATTAGAATCAACTTGTTACTTGGATACCTGGGTAGCATATAGGGTTGTTCATTAAATCCTCCTACCCTAATGTAGGTGTAGGTTGAGAATTATGGAAATATATAGCTAACCTTATTGACTTGTGCCCATGTTTCATATGAAACTCTCTTATTTTCAATTTCTTTTTCAAAAATATAAATGAACCTATAAAATAAGGCATCATTGACCCTTTTGTAATGTTTTATGCTCTCCTTTAGAGTCAACTATGGATAGTATTAATACATAGAAACCTTTTTTATATCACCAAGATTGGTTAAATTTGGAAAGGATTTCATGCTAGCTACAATGTATACCAAATAAGAAGTCATGAAGAATTTTAGAGAAGAGGTCACCTTAGAGATTTGGTGACATATAGCATCACTGATATGTTTTCCCTAGAAGATATTTTTTTCGCTCCTCTTGATGACCCAAATATAATGATACATCCATTCTTGGAAAGTATTTGATATGGGAAGCCCCTTAACTCTACTTAGGAGAGTGATCAAATCCCATACTTCCTCTAAAAACTCACTATGATAAAAAAATTTAGGCCACCTAGCAATGGAGTGCTAAGGGGTCCTGATCCATTCAAAGTTGATACACCTCGTGCATTTAAAGGAATTCTTATCATATTGTTCTTGAGACGAGTTCACATTTATAGCTGAATATTCTTCAATATCAGAGAGATGGAATATTTTATCAAAATACTCCTCATCAAGCCAGATGACCACCTTACCATCTACATCCTTGACTATTCTATTTTATTTGTCAAAGTGGGTGTTAACTATCAAGATGAAATTTGAATCTTGTGCTGATACATAGAATGCAACTGCCAAATGAATTTCACTATTAAGGATAGCTTGCATGTGAGGTGTAATGGGGTCCTTATTCAATATCTGTAAGAATTTTGTTATGTCAACATGGATAATCTTTATATTTTTTATCTAGTCCACATTTGATTCAACCATGAATGAAAGAAGCACACCTTGAAATTTATACGTCATGGCTTTCTTAGTAGGATAAACTTTCATCATTCATCAAGTGACTACAAGAGATAATTATAATCCTATAGAGTTAACATTTTTCATTTGATAGGGATAATGTAGAAGTGGATAAAAACTATGCATATGCATGGGGGAAGTAATACACCACATGTAGTTTTGATAATTTTCTCCAGACTGCATGTGGTTTGAATTGTTTGATTATGTGAAATTTGGATAAAATTCTCTGAACTACATGGGATGACAAGGGTGTAGTCTAGAGAATTTTCTCTAGATTGCATTAGGTTAAAGGTTTTGTAAAGTTGGTATAGGTTAGAGAAAATTATCTTACTTACACCAAAGATTGGTGAAAGGGTGCACTTTGGAGAAAAATATTCAAAGTACATCAATCGATAAATTATGAAAAAGGTGCATTTCAAAGAAAAATCTCTGATGTGCACCTGGGTTAGGATGTGAGGGAAAGGGTGCACTTCGGATAATTTTCTCTGATGTGCACCCAAACGGGAATAGGATGGAGTACACTTCAAAGAATTTTATCTGAGATGCACCCACGGGGAGGAAGGTTTTTTAGCATAGGTTAACGAGGTTTTGGACATAGATTTGGGTAGTGCTAGGGTTTCAAAATGAACAAGAAAGGATTTGAAACATACAACATAAGACGTTGTAAATTACATAAAAATACAAGAGATAAAACATACAATAGGGTTTCCAACACTTGAAGCATTTCTTGGCACTATAAATGATATCATGGGATTTCATTAAATAAAAGGTTTCTATAAAATGACCATAGTGCAAAAACAAAGAAAGAAAAGATAAAAGAATCAAAATAGACCAAAAGAGCTTACCTGGGATCTATAGTAGGTAGATAAATCCATGGGCAAGCTAAGGTAAGTGTGTGTAAAAATTGTGATTGGGAAGGTGCACATAAACTCAAAAATGGAGAGGGAAAGAAGTAAAAATAAATTGTAAATAATGAAATTTACATGGGATTAATATATAAGCATGGTAATTAATGCATATTAACTACCACATAGATGGTGGGCCCACTTACAGGGGCAGAGAATTTCTTCAACCTTGCATGTGTAGTGGAGGAGAATTTCTTCACTCATACACCCTAGGGTGAAGTCTGGAGAAAATTCTCTGAATTACATGGTTCGAGCTTAGTGTACTCTAGAGAAAATTCTTTGAACTGCATGGGGTAAAAAACTCTCTCAAAAGACTAACTTTTTGAGGTAAAAAATCATGCACAAGGATAATTGGTTTGCCTTTATTTTCATGGTTAGAGCTCATGGGCTATGAAATAGACAAGTTTCAAAGGGGTTATCCCATGAATTGAGCCTGATAAATTTAAGGATAATAGATGGATTTGACTAGGGAATTTCCTTTAGGCATTCTTTAAAATGCTTGAAGGAAAGAGAATCCTATAACTCTAAGTGCATTTCCTCATTGGGTTATGGATTCAGGAAACTGACTAGACTAAAAATAAATAAAAAATAATTTACAAATATATACAAAATAAACAAACTTATATGGAACCTCATTAAGTGAAAAGCTTCAAATATTATCCACTATACGGTAGCAATAATGGTGTTCCATCCTGGTATGCCAAAAGGATACTGTGCTCTCCATAGAGTTGATGAATAAGTAAAGGATCCCTCCACAAGGAATCAAATTTTCCATACATTCCTTTTAGCTCTCTTATTTTATCCCACAAAATAACTAGATCCCTGACTTGGAAATCTTGTGGCTTGTCTTTCTTGTCAAAAATATTTTTGACTTGGCTTTGATGTTCAACAATGTGGTCCACCACCTTTATATATTGCTCCTCTAATTCAACAATTAACATAATACACTTATCTATAGAAATTTCAAACATTTCATCCTCAATTGCCTTAGCTAATGTAAGAGTACACAAATCCAATGTGATGGGTATTTATACATTCAAACCATAAAGAAATTGAAAAGGAGATATGCCAATCACTCATTTGGGAGTGATGAAATCAGCCCAAAATACATCATATAATGCTTTGTGTTAGGATCTTTGATTTTCTTCTACCAACTTCTTGATAATAGTAACCAATTTCTTGTTACTTGATTCAGCCTGACCATTTCCTTAAGGGAAATAGTCTTAGGTGTGAGATAAAATGATCTTATATTCAAAATAGAACTTATTTCTCTCCTAGGACAAGAAACAATCAATATTTTTAGTTACTATCTTGTTAGGTACTCTAAACTTTGTGATCATATTTTCCTTGAGGAAGTTACAAATAACCTCTAAAGTAACATGTTTTGCTAGGATGCCCTCCACCCACTTGGTGAAGTAATTAGTAGACATGATAATGTAACTATAACCTACACTTGATAATAGGTTCATTGTGCCAATGAAGTCAATACCCCATTATTGGAAAGGTTCTTCAATAATTACAGGCTTGAGGTGTAGGGCTACCAACTTGGGTTTCCCCATAAATTATTGGCACTTCTCACATTTACACACCCATGCATATGCATCCTAAAAAAGTGTTGGCTAGTAGTATCTTACCTACAAAATCTTGTTAGCTATGACCAAATATGAGAAATGTCCTCTACATTCCAAGTTATGTAAGGATTCTAACACTTACCTTATTGTGCTTTGTCTACACACCATAAAAAATTCCATCAATGCTTCACTTGTACAAAATGTTATCCCAAAGAATGAAGTTTATAAATTTTAGCTTGATTTTACTCTTCTTTTTGTATAAAAAATACTATAGACATTCTCCATATGTGAGGAAATTAGAAATGTTGGAGTAACACTCATTCATTGTGCTTATGACCAAGACCGTGGGAAGTTCTTCCTCTGTGTCGCCTTCATTGTTGGATATCTCTTTTGGTTTATTTTCTATAATGAGCTGACACAAATATTTTCCACGCACAAGATTTTTAGGTATTATTTCCATATAATACTCTTAGATATTATTAATCTAATTACCTCTTTTGCTTCCCAATTATTATTGAGTCAGAATAGACTTGATTGTAGAATTTGGTACTAGTGTGATGGTGTGAAAGTTGAGGATGTAATACCAAAATGCTTAACCGCTTTCACCATAGTTTAAGCATGTTTCTCCATAGGTAAGTACTTGAGCTTGTCATCCTTTAGAGTGAAGCTCATGAAAGCTATAGGAGATTCAATCCCCTCTTCATTTGGTTGCACCAAGATGGAAAATAGAGTATGCTCAAAAGCATAACTATACATGATGAAGTTCTTAGTATAATTGAGGTAGACTAAAATAGGAGAAAGATTAATTTCTTCCTTGATTTCATGAATGGCATCTCTCCCTTATGTATTCCAATGGAAAATTAATTTCTCTTCCATCATATCCACAATATGACATGTCTTTTTAGCAAAATTAGGTACATATATTTGCAAGAAATTGACCTTTCCAAAGAAGGAATGCACTCCTTTCTTACTTTATGGAAAATTAAGATTCCAGATAGCCTTGAGCCATTTGGGATCAATCTTGATTCCTTCCTTGGACACAATGGGCCCAAGGAGTTTACTTTTAGTAACCCCAAAAATGGATTTCTTGGGATTAAGGGATATCCCATGTTCATGGCACTTTTGAAGTACTTGTTGTAAATGATCACAATGATCTTGATGCTTCTTTGACAAAATAGTTAAATCATCAAGTTAGACCATAATTAACATACCAATAATATCTCAAAAATCTAAGTCCATAGCCTGCTAAAAGGTAACACCAGCATTGATCAACCCAAAATTCATTTTGTGATATGTAAAGGTTCCCCATGGAGTAGTGAAGGCCATCTTGTGTTGATCTTCATCATTCACCTCTACTTGATTTTACCCTGAGAAGCCATCTAAAGTAGACATCTCTAAACTTGTTACTATTTTTAGTACTTGATCCATTACTAGAAATGGGTAATTATCCTTAAGTGATGATTGGTTCATATTAAGAAGTCAACATAGATGCAAATTTCTATGTTCTTTTTCCAAATTAGAATGATGTTAGCTATCCATGTTGAGTGATGTATAGGAAAGATGATCCTAACATTTAGCATCTTTTGGATTTCAGTAAGGATGGTACCTAAGTTTTTGGATTATACTATCACTATTTCTACTTGTGAGGATGAGTCCTAGGTTTGATAGGAATATCATTTTGTGATTCCTTAGGTCAAAAATATCTCAAATCAACATATGAATATGCTAATACATAAATGTATCATCATAAAAGTGTCACCAAATTTTATCTTTCCTCTGATGAATAAAATTTACCAATATTTATCATTTTAGGGCCATCCTCTATTCCTATATTTATTTGCTCAATTTCTACTGAAGAATCTAATTCAAACTATTAACATTTGATAAATAGATCATGTTTATCAAAGAGTCTCTCTAGAGAAACCAATCCTTTGGGAATCTTATTCCCTTTCAGTTGTAAAATATCTTCACCAATTTCCTTATTAACCTAAAAATTTGATTCTTGAGAAGTAGAGTCACTCCCCTCAAATTATAACTCACTAAAAAAAATTCCTTCTCCAAAAAGGTGATGACTTGCTCATCATTATTGAAAACCTGCCAATGATTGACAATGTCAGGAACATTGGGTCAGAAGACCATCTCAATGGTATACTTGTTTCCTTGGAAATCCTTGTGAGGAATAAAGAGAATGGCTAAAATAACCAATGAATCTACCCTATCATTATATCCTCTTGAAACTACTAATATATTAAAAGCATCAAAATCTTTTAAGCAATCCCAAACATGATTGTGATAATGCCCTAGACTTTCATTATTTGTTTGATATAAATTCCTAACCTGACAAATGACTAACTCAGCATCAACTTAATCATGGAGATTTTTAATTCCTTTTTTTTATGTAACATCCATCCCGAACAACAAGGCTTCATATTCAGTAGTATTGTTAGTGTTATCAAACTCCAACTTCAAATAAAAAGGGAAGATCTTTCCTTTCGGGGATATGAGGACTATCCTATCTCTAAATCTAGTTGAAGATCAACTACCATCAAATTCTAAATTCTAAACATCATTTTAATTTTATACTTTGATAGTCTCAAAATCTAAAATCTCTTCATCTGAAGAGGGTAGTTCATCTATTTCTTAACCTTCATCTGAAATGTCATTTGATGATACTAGATATTCCTCTGTAGTCAAGAAATAAGTACCCATTCCAAAGGTTTCAAAGAGAATTTTGGATTTTGGATCCTCTAGATGAAGTTTCTAATAACACTTTTGACAAGTATTCTAGCCTCAGACCAATCCATGTTGATTTCACCACCAACATCTTTGCAAAAGTTACATCCCAAAAAAACTCCATAAGAGGCTGGAACATCAGCCATAAAAACCACCATATTTATCATTTTCTCCATAAAATAATCAAATGTAAATTATGCATCTTTGATTTGGCCTATGAGGGGTACTTTCTTAGTTTCTATTGAAAAACAATGGCCAAAAGTATTTTTCAGGGTTAACCCCAAGGCGGTAGCTACTTTGGCTAGCATCACATTATTAAAGGCACCCAAATCAATGACACAATTACTGATCTTGTAACCATTGACAAATAAGGAAATATATAAAGGCTTTATTTTTATAGAATTAGATGGAGTTACAACCAAGGGTTTAAGGTTAATATGTGCAATCTTAGGTGAGACTTGATCAAAATTAGTTCTATTGATTTTTATGAACTTTAGTCAATCTCTTAAATTGGTTAGAGTTAGATCGGAGATATTTAACCTCATACATTTATATTTTTGCCTTCCTAGTATGGTTTATGATATCAAAAGTTGGATATGGGGCAACTAAGGAAGATGAGGTATTTTCATTTTCAAGTTTCAAGTTTTGGGCATTATATCTAGATGTAAAAGGAGAAGTAGAATGATGAGGTGTACTTGTTTATCCATCATTGTGTCCTTTGGTTGAGCCGAAAAGGGAGTTAATATTTTGGAAATCATAACCTCCTTATGTGGTTCACCCTTGGACTTAGTTTTATAACCCTTCTATTATTGATTTGGTTAACTTTAAGAATGGGTGAATAAAGAATAAGACTCACCATGTTTATCTTCCTCTTGTTCAAATGATTCTTCTTAAAAGTTTAAAAAATTGGTATCAGAGTCACTATCTTCTCCTTCATCTCCTATAAATGAATTAACATCATCTTCTAAAACATATTATAGCTCTATAACATCATCATTTTTAGGTTCTAACTAGTTAACTATTACATTATTCAGTGGTTCCTCCAATGCAAGCCTTGTTGTGGTGGAGGAAGCTTATTTTGATTTTGATTCCTTCTAGCATTGTTGGAATAATTGGAAGAATTTGGGTATGTTCTTATTGGAGTATCCTTGTTTGAATAAAAAGACATACCTTGGGAAATTTTTTTCTTGAGTGCTATCAATTCATTTTCCAACTTTTACACCATAGGATTTGTGGTACTAGTAGAAGGTGAAGTTATAGAGGGCTGCCCTCTAGGCTTGATTGAATTGTTTCTCACTTTTCCTGCCAAGATCAAATCATATTCTACTTTAGTGGCCAAGCTTTGAGAATTATCAAGATTAGTTAGGTATGATCTTAAAAAAATAAAACTAACCTTTGATAATTGAGAATTGATGAAGAAGCATTTCAAATTCTTAGGCATGGGATGAGCAACCACTAGGATCTTATTCCTCAACTTATTAAACTTTGCCATGAATTCATGCATGGTCTCATGTATGTATTTCTTAATTTGTGTAAGTTTATCTAAAAAGGGATGAGAATATTCTTTTGGCTTGAACCTTGACTCAAAACTCACCTTAAGTGTTTCCCAACTTGTGATTATTCCTGTTGTAAGATGATAAAACCAATCAATATTAACACCTTAGAGCATTTCTACAAACAATCTTATAGAAACATCTTCATGTTCCACTCTAATAACTCTATATTCAATGTATAATGTGGTGATATGTTCATCTAGATGCTTCTTTCCATCACCATATAACTTGGGGAAATTTTTCTATGAACCATGAGGTAGTTTATGAGATGGTAGTGTCAAGTTCAATGGAGCAAAAGTAGTTCCCCACAGACCTTGAGTAACCATTATGTGTGGATTGTATAGAGGAATAAAAAATATTTGTAAAGGAAAAATAGGTAAGACCCTATTAGTTTTGGGATCTTCCCCTTCATATATAATATCTTGTATTGGTAGGAGGAAAACTTCTTGTATACTAAAGAAGTGATTGTGTACGTGCCAACAAAAGATTAAAGGTATGTTCTTACAACAACTCAAATGTAGGATCAATGTGCCATGATTATCTTTTGTTATGAATGTAACTTTTTTCTACTAGATCATGAATGTATTTGGAAAAGGAAAGAGATTATCAATATAAAAATAATAACAAACAATAAGGCACTAGTCCTATTTCAACCAAATGAGTGTAGCTCTCAGTTGCATGTTCATTCCCTAGGAGAGTCACCAAAAACTATTCGGTGAATATTTTTTCACCAATAAAATGGTACTTTCAACCATAGTGTGATGAGATAAAATCTCTCCTCAAGGAAGGGGAAGATCCCTTCTTATTGTTAACTAAAACAACAAACAATTATTTACACTTATTTACACTAAATTTATCAAAGTGGGTGTTATCATTTCATCCAATTATCTTTTTTTAGAATAGATGTTAACTTGAAAACTTATATTATTAGTACCTTATATTATTAAAATTTAGTATGAAAACATAAAATTACTCGATGGAACAATAATGACTAATATTCAGATTAGTTAGATAAAAGAATAACTAGAGTAATACCAGCAATGTAACATGAATAGATGGAACAAAGTGCATCCTAAAGTATTTACCTTACTTGAAACAAAGATAAAATCACTAATAAAATAACTTGGGGCCCAAATTCTCCATAGCAAGTCACTTCCAATAATGAACACAAACCTAGTAACAATAATGTAGCTCAAAAGACTTCAAAATCAGCTTCTTGGCACCTTTAATTTTATAGAAATTCACACCACAAACCAATCAAAGCACAAGAAAATGTAATGGAAAATATGTAAGAACATTTCCAATACACCACAAGTTTATTCCAATACAAATATTGAAAGATCACTTTATTTTCTTATATTGATGGGATTCAATATTTGCAATTTAAACACAAAGTTTCAAAAATTGCTTCTCAATTTTAGCAGTGTTTCTCTTCTATATCCCTGGTGATTGTACATTTACAAAAGAGAATAATATTATTTATAAAGAGGATATATGAACAAAAATAGGGAAAAAATAACTACTTTGACTTATTCTTGATTGATTCCAACTTTACTTAGGACTGTGTACTTTTCCTACATGCAAATTACACCAAACAAAACTACATATGGAAAACTATGAAATAAACTAAGTGTTCATAGACATAGGAATTTATTAATTTTTGTTCTTATCCATGTATGATTTCTATCGCTTAAGTGTGGCATCAACTTCATTATTTTTTGACCCTAATGTATTTCTAGAGATGGCAAGGACCCTTATGATGGAGTTCGCTAAGTTGACTAGCATATTTTTTCTTTTTTCCAGGATTCTCTACAATTTTTCCATTGTTACTTCAAATTCAACCATCTTGTTGATGGAATCTAGATTTAATGCTCCTATTATGATCTCTGTGTGAACCAGGGAAGTGAATTCTTAAATAACTATTTTAGTAGGAAGGATTTTCTAAGAGTCATCTTTTATCCAACATGGAAACTATCCAATCTTGTCTATAAGGTCTAGCCCCTTATCAGTGCACATATCTTGGGCTTCCTCAATATCCTTAATTATATTATATAGGAATTATTTATTATTATTCATTACCTCTTTATATTCTACAAACATCTTCCTATTTGAAATAACTTTTTACTCAACCAAAAGTTCCATCTTAACCTGGCGTAGTTGGGTCCATGTGTGAAAATAATTTTCTATTAACTATAAGTCTTGAAAGAGTGTGTCAATTGTTTTATATATTTTTATTTTTATCTCACTCAAGTTATTAATAAATTCAATGGTAGAGTGTATCCATTGAGCACCTTGAATTAAAACAATCTCTTTATCCAAGCATTGACTTCTTGACCTTATGACCCAATATTTTTTTCCTATTGAATTGCTTTTTTAGTGGCCTCACTCTCAATAGGCTCTACTAGCTCATAATATTGAGTGATGTTTAGTAGAATTGAGGTCAATTATTCTACCTATACTTTGAGCTGATCCTTAATTACCTTGTCATTATCATATCTTTTGAGCAGAGATGAAATCATTACTTATAGGTCTTCCTTTGCACTTTCATGCATTTGTTTACCAAGATATATCTACCTAATTGCATAGTCAAATTCTTAGATATATTCAATGTTTTTCCCTTCTGCTAGCACTGCAACCTCAACATGCTTATTACAATAATCAAATATCACCCTTGATATTATCTTAGCCTTCTTTGTTATTTTTGGCTTTACCAGCACAAGTTGATTGAAGTCAAAATCATCTAGGGATACAACTTGTTTCTTCCTCTTAGGTGTTTGGGACATTATCCAAGGAGGAAGGGTTGATGAATCTTCTTACATAGATGATGTCAAGGATTGTGATGCTGGGGGAAGATCAATGGTTTGTGAGGTGAGTGGAATGTAAGGTAGAATGGAGGTATCTGACAATATAATGGATACTAATGGAGTGGTGGATATGATAGGTGGAGTTTGGGTTGGTATGGAGGAAAATTTGGTTCCCATTGGCACATTTGATATGGTAGTGGATAAGAATTGAGTTTACAATTTGGAAGATGAGGAAGACATGAACTTATCCATGTCTTGCTGGGTAAAATATAGATTAGTGGGTGATTCCAATGACTTTAAAGGACTAAGTAACTTAGAAAAGGAATCAAAAACCTGATCTAATATGCTCTGAAAAGGAACTCAAAAAAGTGTAGCACTAGTGGGTAAAGGATGGGATGAAATAATAGTATAGAGAGTCACCATATGAGCAATTAAAGTAGTAGGAGTGATAAGGGAAGAGTGTAATATGCTACTTGAGGAGTTTCTTCTTGAGATGTCATTGACTATGCTTATGCTTCATTTATAGTAGGATTTTCTTCTATCTTTGCCTGAACATTTTTTCTCTACATCAGTATCCTTACCTTTTCCTTTACCTTTACTCTTGAAAACAAACATCACCTTCTATGTAGAGGTGAAGGCATCTTCCTTATTATTCATTCTTAGTTCTTCCCACGTTTTACTAGTGTCTTCATCATACTCTTCCTTGGATATAGATTTGAATGGCTTCAATTTGATACCCTTTTCTTCTAGCCAAGCATTGGTATTTGTAAGAATAGGTTAGATATATCTATGATGGAAGTGGATTCCTTTACCAACCATTTAATTGGGGGAAGAAGATTTGAAGCAACCTAATTACTCTCATACAATGGATTCAATGTATTCCCATCATCTATCAATTTTTCAAGAATGTCAACTAATCTCAAATTAACAAGTTAATCTATAGTGAGATGGTTGTAATCTATATTTCTAACATCTTCTTCTATTCTACATTCTACTGAAATGTCTTTTATTTTGTGTATATTAGTGTAGTTACCTTTAATATTTTATTTCATCTTCATGTATTCAAATTTTTCCCTACTCTTGAATCTCATAAAAGTGATCCATTATAATTTAATTTCCATTGTCTTGGCCTTTGGGGTGGTTTACACTATATATCATCCAATGTTGATTAGAAACTTAAAACTTGGTTTATGGGAATCTAATTATTTCTTGTGTATGCTCATCATTTGGTAACACATCTCCATTAGAATTAACTTGTCACTTGGATACATGGGTATCATATAGGGTTGTTCATTGAATCTTCCTACCTTGATGTAGGTGAAGGTTGTGAATTACAGGAATATATAGCCAACCTTATTGACTTATGCCCATGATGTATCTAAAACTCTCTTCTCAAGTTCTTTGTCAAAAACACAAATGAAAATATAAAAGAAGGCATCATTGACCCTTTTATAATGTTTTATGCTTTCCTTTAGAGTCAACTGTGGATAGTATTCATACACAAGAATATTATTTCTATCACCAACATTGGTTAAACCTAGAAAGGATTTCATGCTAGCTATAGTGTATACTAAATAGGAATTCATGAAGAGATTTAGAGAAGAGGTCACCTCAAAGATTTGGTGACATATAGCATCACTGATCTGTTTTCCCTAGAAGATCTTTTGTTTACCTCTCTTGATGACCTAGATATAATGATACATCCATTCTTGGAAAATATTTGATGTGGGCAGCCCCTTAAATTTTCTCAAGAGAGTGATCAAATCCCCTAATTTTAATATCTCACTGTGATAAAGGTTTTTGGGCCACCTAGCAATGGAGTGCTGAGGGGTCATGAGCCATTTAGAGTTGATATACCTCTTACATTTATTAGAATTCTTATCATAGTGTTCCTGAGTTGATTTCATAGTTATATCCAAATATTCTTTAATATCAGAGAGATGGAAGATTTTATCAAAATATTCCTCATCAATTTGGATGACCACCTTACCATATTCATCCTTAACTATTATATTTTGTTTATAAAAGTGGGCAACAACTGTCAAGATGAACTCTAAATCTTTTGTTGATATAGGGAATGCAACTTCCAAATAAATTTCACTATTAAGGATAGCTTTCATGCGTGGTGCAATGGGGTCCTTATTCAATCTTTTTAAGAATTTTTTCATGTCAACATGGCCATTATTTATATCTTTGATCTATTCCACATTTGATTTGATCATGAATGAAGGAAGCACACCTTGAAATTTGTATTTCATGGATTTATTAGTAGGAGAAACTTCCATCATGGATCAAGTGATTGCAAGAGAATTCCAATCCTCTAGAGTTAAAATTTTTAATTTGAGAGGGATAATGTAGAGGTAGAGAAAAACTAAGCCTATGCATGGGGGAAGTAATGCACCATGTGTAGTTCAGAGAATTTTCTCTAGGCTACATTCAGTTTGAGTGGTTTGAATCTATGCAATATGGATAAAATTCTTTGAACTACATGGGATGATAAAGGTGTAATATAGAGAGTTCTATTTGAACTACACTAGGTTAAAGGTTTGGTAAGGTTGGAGAAAAATCTCTGACTTACACCAAAGCTTTTGGTGAAAGGGTACACATCAGAGAATTTTTTTTTGAAGTGCATTGTTCCAAAAATTATGGAAAAGGTGCATTTTAGAGAAAAATATTCAATGTGCACCCAAGTTAGGATGTGATAGAAAGGGTTCTCCTTGAATAATTTTCTCTTATGTACACCTGAATGGGAATAGGATGGATTGCACTTCAAAGAATTTTCTCTGAGGTACACTTGCAAGGAGGAAGGTTTTTCAACATGGGTTAACAAGGGTATAAACATAGAATGGGGTAGAATTAGTGTTTTGAAATGAAAAATAAGGGGTTTGAAACATGCATCATGGTAATTTTCAAAGTACACAAAAATGCAAGAGGGAAAAACATATAACATGGTTTTAAACACTTAAAGCATTGCTTGGCACTGCAAGTGATGCCACATGATTTCATTAAATAAAAGGTTTATACAAAATAAACATAGTGAAAAAATAATTAAATAAAAGAGAAAAATCAAAATAGACAAAAAAAATATTACCTAAGATTTACAGTAGGTAGATAAATATATGAGCAAGCTAAGGTAACTATGTGCAAAAATGATGACTATGAAGATGCACACAAGCTCAAAAATGGTGAGGGGAAGAAGTCAAAAGAATTGGTAAAAAATTAAATTTACATGGGATTAATATATAATAATCGTAATTAATTCATATTAATTACCATGTAGGTAATGGGCCCACTTTTAGGGGTGAAGAATTTCTCTGACCTTACATGTATAGTGGAGGAAAAATTCTCCACTCCTACACACTAGGGTGCAATTTAGAGAAAATTCTCTAGATTGCATAGTTTTGGTTTGGTGTAGTCTAGAGAAAATTCTCTGAACTACATGGAGTGAAAAACTCTCTCAAAATACTAACTTTTGAGGTGAAAAATCATGTATGAAATAGACAAGTTTCATAGGGGTTATCCCATGAATTGAGCCTAATAAATTCAAGGATAACAAGAATAAGATTTTTTAAAGTGTAATGATGTATGATAGATAAAAATTTATGTTATATAGTTATAAACCTCTACCAATTAGTGAGGGAGGTGGGTAAACTAAGCTTAATGTTTTTGGGTGTTCATCATTTGAGGTGGTTAAGCCATGAAGGCAACCCCTTATATAAAGCTAAATATTATTATGCATCTGTAATGAAGATGTGTTAAGCCATAGTGATAGTCATTGTGGGTGTAGTCATTGGTGGGGTTAATATATATTATTATTTATATAAGAGAGGATAGGTACTATACAATAATCTTTGTAATTCATATGCTAAGGTTTTTCTTAGGAAAACTATACTCATATAAAATGTCACTTGAGTGAAATGAGGGTTACTCAATACCACCCTATCCCTAACTTAACCCTATAATTATCTTAGGGCCTCTTTTTATCCTTATCCAACTTTCATGCAGGTCTAACACATTTCAAGATGTACTAAAATTAGTCTCAGACCATCTCCTAGGAATTTAGGTCCCAAGTACACTAGATTTTGTCACCTAGACACTAACGTGTCCCTTTAGACATTAGTGCACTATGCTAGTGACCAAGATACTATCCCTTACCTCTTTTCTCCTCTAACAGACATATTTCCATTTAGTGAGACACCTTAGGGTTGGCTTAGACCAGTTTCATATATTGAAAGGCACCAGATTTGTATATATACACCATTTTTATCCCTTTACCCACTAAATGGAAATCAAATGCAAATACACATAAAAATGCTCAAAAACAAATTGTGTAAATCAAGGCCATTAATCTGTATGCTACCCTACTTCTGCATATAGTCATCTATAACACTCCTAAACTCAAATTACTCATATTTTCAATCTCAATTCACATTCAAATCACTTAATATAGCACTCATACTAGCATTTAATTTTACTTACACCAACATTTAAATTGGGATAACTACATCGGGATTGGTCTCCTCTCATGGTATTGGTATGTAGGTAACTCTCAACACAATAGGGTGTTGAGGTCACATCCATCCTATCTAGATAACATTAAAAAATTTCTATTTATGTTCTAACAATATGGACATCTAGGGTTTTACATTTAAAATCAGTCAAAAATAGAGAAAAAATAGTGATCCAGCACTCAGGCACATAGGAATAGTCACATTGAACTCAAGTGAAGGTCCACCTAGAAGTTCATAGTCTTTACCTGTAAGGGACATTGTCATGCCCCAGTGGACACTAGCATAGTGTTCTAATATCTATAGGAGCATGATACTATTCAATAGGAATTTTGACTTTAGATTACTATTGATGACACCCTACCCATTCTTTACACCAATTTCTAGCCTATCAACTATTTGTCTCAATCAATTTATAGCTAAGTACATGTTTGTGTAGTTTATTGATATTTTTAGAATAATTAGATTAGGTCAATTATTGTACAAATCATTGGTTATATTTATTGCATATTTATTCCCTTATTTATTGTTTCATCCCTTTAACATCCTATGTTTTTAAACTCCACAATCCCTTAAATGTCAAATCATTTTGTGAACTTGACTTAATTAAAACATATTGTTTCAAGACCTTAGTGCACTATTAGGGTTTTCCCTTCTTATTTTTTTATAGAATTTACTCATTTTTCAATTTATATCTTTTCATCATGATTACCATTTTATAATTATTTGTAAAAAGTCTTGTGGTTTGTCTTTCATGCCTATTATCTACCATTTTTAGAATGATGCACATGTATGTCACTCCTCTCATGGATCGTATTAGAACTCAACTTATTTCACACATTGGTCCACTCATCTTGAACCCCAATTTTATAGAGATCATTGTTGTATGGCCAATTTTAATTTACCTCTAGTTACTACTTGATTGTAGAAATCTTAGATTACTCATTTTTTTCCTCCACCCAAACTCATCGATTATATTCACTCACATCCTACCTCTATTAATCTCCTTCAAAAAATAGTATACCTTATGGTTTGAGCTATTACTAGACAAAATAGGGTACCTCTTTTGCCTATACAAGAATAAAATAATACCATGCTCCTTCCTCATCCATGACATAATACAAAGAGACCTAAAGATTAGTACGCAACATATAATATAGTGGATTAGTTTATAAATACACCATCTAAGATTTCTATATTAGAATTACTCCAAAAGGTAGCCATTTTCAAAGATATTATTTTTCAAATGCTCAATCATACATCACTACCTTGTGACATAGAGAAAGCTTATTTTTCATCCATTATGAACACTATCAAGGACATTGAGGATGCTATATTTTTTGGCAATGAGGATTTTCCCTCATAATTGGTTATTTATTAAATTTTACCACTCTTCATTTAAGCACAAATCAAAACTACCATTATTAAATGAGTTCTAATTGATAGTGATTCAAGACTTAACATATGCAACCTCACATTTGTAAAAAATATGGGGGTTGATATAGCATATATTTAGAAGACATATAATAATATTAGAGGTTTTGATGACATTTCATGATAGGTATTTGGTAATATTACATTGGATATCACAGTTGGGCCAAAATCCCTATTCACAAAATTCTAGGTGATGTTTAATCATTTGAATTATAATTTATTACTTGGGATATCTTAGATACATGCCATGGAGGATGTACCATCTACCTTGAAGATATGTGTCAAGTCTTTACATGATGGATATTTATACACTTATCTAGTTGATAACTAACCACTCAATTATTGTAGAGTTATTAAGCCTACTTTTCTGGGTGCATCTCCACATGGGACATCTCACATTTTCATGGAGTACCCAATTCACATGATTATAATAGAATAGATGTATACATATGAGTTTGGGTAATCTAGCACCACTACTCTCGAACCAGTTCCAAATCCTCTTACATCACTGTTATCTTCACCCATGATGGATACTGACACTCCTCCCACACATTTTCCCCCACTTATGGTAGATGATGAGATCCTCAAAGAAAAATTACCCTTACTTATTAAATGTGAGGAAGTGTATATATATAAAACTATGATACATGTTCCTATACCACCATAGAGGATGATACCACACCCATTGACATTTATGATTATTTATGTGTATTGATCTTCATACTAGTATGCACTAGAGAATATAGAGATGATTCTAAGTCATCCATGCCTATACCTACACAAACATCACCACCAGTTCATAGTTCTATAGAAACATGCCCAAACACTCACTTGAAGTTAGAGTCACATTATTCTATATACTTATTACATATGGTTAAATCTATGGATTTTGACCCAATTGTCTAGATTCAGGCAGATGGTACATAAGATAAACCACACCAAATTTTATATATATTACTTGATAGAGGATTGATGTCATTACCCATAGTATACCAAATATTTATTATAATATTTTTGCATTAGGATGATAAACCATTTTATCAGTTTCACATGATTATTTGACATGATATAGATAGATGTTTAACATTACAATAGAAATCAAATAAACTCAAAGCTTGAAGCACTATATATATTATATAGCATTTGCCTCCACTAGTATAAGAACCAAGATAGACTATTTAGTAACACTGATATTTGTGGAATAACCCCTAAACTATTCAATTCTTCATCAAATAATAATACATCCCTCATATTACTTTAGATGAGTATTTTGATCCCAACACTTGTACATTGGCATTCTTATAACACATATGACATTAGGAGAATGAGTTACAACATTTTATACATTATTAAGACACCTTAGGACATATCATACTACTAGTTTCATATGGCCCTAAGGTGTTCAACACACTTGTTTTTTTTCATGATCATGGACGCTCACATACAGGTTACACTTAGAAGTACATGGTTACAAGTAATTGGTGCCTCAATTGATCAGACAGATAGATGTTTAACATTTAGTGATGAGGGACAAATTTTATATCCTACATGATGGTATAGATGAGAACCATAAGATTCCCATAGATACCCTACAAGCGAATGTGGTCTACCATGGGACCACATGGGAGGATTCTTACATATTAGAATGACATTCCATTCAAATCCATAGAATCTAGACTAATGTCAAGGATAAGGCTATACTTTTATCGATAATATGGTATGATGATCATAATGATGATGATTTATTCAAGTTTGGGCAAACTCAATATCTAGCATTGGGTGATCTCTCACTAGATATGCCATTTGACTATCCACATCCTATGGATGTGCTCTTAGGTCTATAGAAGCACTACTTTTCATTTGTACATACTCTTTGTTACTTACACATTAATAGCATATAGTTTTTTTTATATTAATCACTTGTATATAAATTCATTTTCATGATTTCTTATACATATCTTATGCTCATAAAACACAAAAATAATATAATATGTTTAAAAATATAAAAAATTTCAAATATTACTCAGAAAATACCATATTTTAAATTATATGCATTCCCATGTTTACATTCCTTCTATTTTATAGGTAATACATATGCTATCTATGTTAGTTTACTTAAATTTTATCATACATACATGATTCACTTGTTCTCTTTGAGTGTTTGTAAATTCTTACAAGACTCAGGTCTATCACACAAATCTAGATTTACTACTATCTACCCACTAAGGGCACATACATAGATACATAGATTCAACATTGATACATTCACCCACTGGGGGCATCCTATACACAACTTCTAATTTACTAGGTTATATCATTTTATAGTCCTTATCACAAATTTAACATTTTTCATATCATGATATTGATCTTCCTATACTACACAATTTTTTTTATCGACTACCACTATTATAGACTCAGTTTATGTATATCTTTACTTATATATAGATTGGTACCAAATGTTTATGCATAATTTAATTTCTATCTTTCCTAATTTAGATTTGATTGTGTCTCTTTGATTTTACATCTATTTGAGGGCATTTGAATATGTCATTTTTCTATGGCTCTATGCTAATTTCCTTTCATTGTGTGTATGCTTTGGACATGTGTCTATGTCCTTGTGTGTGTCTTATAGATTTTGTATATGTACATTTGAAAATGTCCTTTCATGTGGATCTAATCCAATCTTACTTGTATGCATATGTGGATATTTTAGCATGTCCTTGTATGTTAGCTCTTTCTCAAACTTAGTGACATGTACCCATGTCCCTAAGTTATGGACCCTTGGCCTAATTTACATGCCTCATGTATTTGTATGTATTATTTCATATATGAATCATGACCATGACACTTGTATCTTACTTTTTACACTCACATATAGCTTATAATGCCATGAGGGACATCCTACATCACCCGTTCCTCTTTGGGTGCCTTGATGGACATCATGCCCCATTTCCTTAAGTAGTTACTTAGATTATACTTAGATTTGTTGTCCATATGAATGCTTACATTTTTATATCTATCTTGATGACCCTATGAATGTTATATCTAACATACATTGTACATTACCAACTTATGCCTGGATCATTTTACATTTTGAAGTGATATATACACATTATATTAGTTTATCATGCAAACATCACATATTTTTATTCTAACACATAAGATGCATATATTTTATTTTGAGGATAGTTATTACATAGTTTCAAAAAATCCCCTCAAAATAGGATCCATTCACAGGTGTTTTTCATAGAGATCATGCCATCTAGGTGCACTTTGAACATAGTTTTCAACATGCAAACATAGATTAAAGAGCTCAACATTAGGAAAACACAGTGGAAAATAGTAAAACATAGATTAGTTTCATTTTGGCATAGAAAAATCATAAAAAGACATTAGCATGGCATAGAGGACACTAGCACAATGCACTATTATCCAAGGGACTATGCTACTATCTAGTATCCCTAGAAATAATAAAATCTAGATTGGATAGAAAGGTACAATAGTTACAATTCAAGTTTGTACAGTATCAGTCACAAATCATCAGTTATGCTTAGTTTATTCTTAGTTTTATATAGAATCATACCAATTTTCTTAAATTGGGGGAATTATGCATGACATAACCACTCCCATTTTAATTCCATATATTGTAAAATATAGATTACTATAACTCATTCCAAAATCCATATGCATAGATATCAAAATTAGGGATATGTGTATGGCACATTGTTTCCATTTACTCACTTATACCCCAGTTGATTAGATGGAATGGAAAAATCCATGCCATTATCCATGTTGTATACTATAGACAACATTTTTTCCAAGTTCACACCATATTTATTCCTTATTCCATCTATAATAGTTGGCATTATTGATTAGTCCTTGAGCTACATACCCAAGTGCCTGAAACGCTCTTGAGCTACTTTTCATTTCAATTTTTTTGAGTCACCCCAGAGCCACCCTATATAATTTTAGTCTCATCACATAGCTTTATTTACAATATGTAGTTTTAGTACAAATGCATCTATTACACATGGGTAGGCAATGACAGAGTCATATCCTACTTGAGTTCTTGAGCCACCTACATAGGAGGGTTAGACAAGCCATCCATCCAAGCTAAGTTTTTCATACATTGTAATCCATAAAACAAGGGTGGGAAATGGTGGAGTCAAAACTAGATTGATTATTGAGCCACCCATACATGGGGATTGATCAAGCCATCAACTCAGTCCAAGTTATTCACCAATTTAATCACCAACTACACATGCATAAAATGTCACCAAGTTTTTACATTAGTTCACATACCCAATGAGGTATATTCATTCATTTCCTATCTCTCTTATCTATTTACTCTATCTTGTATTTTATTTTGATACTCCTTAAGTAAATATTGAGTCATCCATGTTTCATTTATAAGATATGCAATGAAGCATGCTCCAAAAACTCATACCCAAGTTCACATGCTTCACCTCATAGGTAAATCTAAGAATTTTTATCTTTCCTTTATCTTAGTCATTTTACTTTATTACATTTATAGAATAAAGGGGGGGAAATGTAGTCATATAAAATGTCACTTGAGTGCAATGAGTGTCACTTGAGACTACCCTATCCATAGCTTATCCCAATATCTATCTTAGGGCTTCTTTTGATCCTTATCCATATTTCATATGGGTCTAACCCATCCCCAAATGTACCAAAAGTAGTCCCAAACCATCTCTTAGGCATCCAGGCCCCTAGTGCACTAGATTCTACCAAATGGACACTATCATGACCCTTTAGACACTAGTGCACTACACTAGTGACCAAGGGATAATGTTATTATCCCTTACCTCTTTTATCCTCCAATGGACATATTTCCATTTCTCAATACACTCTAGGGTTGGCCTAGACCTATTCCACATCTTGACATGCACCAGATCAGTATATATATAGACCACTTATATCCCTTTACCCACTAGATGGAAATTATATGCAAATATAAATAAACAAGCTCAAAAATAAGTTGTGAAAATCAAGGTCATTAATCCCTATTTTTACCTACTTATACATACAACCATATACAACACTCCTAAGCTCAGATTAATTATATTTTTAGTCTCAAGTCATACTCAAAGCACTCAAGCTAGCACTCATACTAGCATTAACTTACACTTACACCAATACTTAGATTGGGAGAAATACATCAATCTTGATCCCATGTCAAGATATTGGTATGTAGGAAAATATCAACACAATGGGGTGTTGAGGTCACATCTAGCCTATCCAGCTAACATTACACTTTTTATATTTGTGTTCTTCAAATACCCTAACAACATGGAGGTCTAGGGTTTTACATTCTAAATAAATCAAAAATAGATAAAATATAGTGATCTAACACTCAAGAACACAATAATAGTACCTCAAACTCAGGTGAAGGTCCACCCAAAATCTCATAATCTCTACTTGTAAGGAACACTACCATGCCCTAGAGGAAAATAACACAATACACTACTATTTATAAGATGTGCTACTATCCAAAAGAAGTTTTGATTTTAGATTACTATTTATGACACCTTACCCTATCCCTGTATAAATTTTTATATTAAAAAATATTCATCTCAATCATCTTCTAGTTAACTACATCTTTGTGTAGTTCATTGCTATTTTTAGAATAATCAGATTAGGTCAATTATTGTACAAATTAGTGGTTGTATTACTGCATATTTATTCCCTAATTTATTATTCTAACCCTTTAACAACCTATGGTTTCAAACTCCATAATCCCCTTAAATTTTAAATCAAAAAGCTACTTTTTTGAGGTTATGAATATTTATTTAGATTTCATTCCATTTAGGAAATCTCCTTATGATATTTTTAATGTAAAGGCTCCTCTAGGTTAGCTTTGTTTATGTCAATCCCATGTGTTTTATACCATTGAATTTAATGTGTGTGTTTTTGGTGTATTTCCTTATTTATCCACCCTTAAATCTATTTGTTAGTATATAATTTACAAGTATTATGAAAATTGGAAAACTATTTGGGGTGATAGTTTGGGAAGTGGTATGAAAATGTTTATCTAGGTTGAGTGCTTTATTAAAAGGTAGAATATAATGAATTATTGAGTGCCCTTTTATGGATATATGCACATGATTTGAGGGTGGAAAGTGGGATCATATCAAACCACTCATCTCAAATTCATATAGATTATAAATATTATTGTGGCAAGTTAGAAAGATTTAGATATGTGGTGCACATGTTTTATGTTTTATATCTATTTAAATTATTTCAAAATAGATATATTGAACTTAGTTTAAAACTAAAGAAAAATTAACAAGTGATTTTTATATTATTTCAAGCCCAATTTTAATAATTTATATACAATAAATATTTAATTTGGATTACCTACTTGGATAAGTGTATGAATATTGGGGCCAAAAATATGGTAAACTATATGAGAAGTTTATGAAATTGCATAATGCATACACATTAGTCCTTAACATATACTTGATTTTCTAGGGGATTCCATATGTTCAAGGTTAACCAAAACATGTATTTACTAAAATAATTTAAATTATAAGATTATAAATGTAACATATATTTATGTTTTATATGCTGCATTTATATTATTATGCTTTCAATTTATTTTAGTAAATGTAATGAATTAGGGTCACCCTAAATCTTTTTGAGTTGATGTAAGACTTCTTAAATTTACTATTAGAACCAAATATTTCACCATATAGATGGTTATTTAATCCAACTCTAGGATTTGGGAAACTTTGGAATACCTCTAGGCTTGTGGGTTGCCTATTATAGAGGTAGATCTTTGGGTTTAAGGGCTAGTTCCCTAGATTTCTCTTTGCTTTCTTATCAGCTAAATTAAATATTTGCTTAGATGAAAAGAGATAGAGAGTAACATAAAAATAACCTATTACAATAAGGTGATATACCAAATTAATATCCACTAGACTACCATGATGTGCACTATGAAATATTATTATAAGAATGGCTTTAAACTTCTATGGTACTCCAACATAAGTATTTCAAACATAGAGGTGATATGTATTGAACTTCAAAAAATGAAAGGAAAAAAGGCCTGATACTAGACATGAATGAAAATTCCTACACTTAGAGATAGACAAGGACACTGACTACACTCCATGTGACCTATTAGAGAATGAATTGCTTGCATGTTATACGAGAGAGTAAGACGATTGCAAGGATAGGTGATTTCCACTTATCATTTAGATTTTAAAAAACTCTACACACTTAGTTAAGGAATTGTATAATCAAAACCACATTAAAATATTTATTAAAAGCAAACATCAATATTTAAAATAGTAGGGATTTTCCATAATAGGCATGGATAATATTACAAAAGCTAAAATGGCTTGCATTTATAGGGTGTGTGAGGAGAGAGAGAATGAGTGGAGCTCAAAGGTCACAAGAACAAGTTTCAAGTGATGATAAATAGTTAAATTTTAGGATAATTAAGTTTATAATAAACCATGAAAGGTATTCTTGGACAAGTTTTCATACAAAGCATGAAAAACTCTTCAAATTGGCATAGGGTCCTCAAATTATCTTATTGAAAATTGCCTTCATGATGAGGCATATCTTGACTACTCAAAAATAAACTATGTAGAGTTTAAACATGTTAAATATCTTAGGTTTTTTGAAAACATGATATATAAATCATAAAATTAATCCCTAACTATTTTCCATCTTCATGACACTTGTACTCACCATCTACAGTCCTTCATTGGTCTTCTAGGCATCATTCCTCACATTTGCCATCCAAGTGGTCTTCAGTTTCTAAAAAAAATACATGTAAGAGGTGTTAATACACATTTTCAAAGTCCATTTTCCTTCCACTCCCTAAATTAGACCTTAAAAATATCATAAATTAGACTTATCATCTTCTCACTTGGCAGTCACTCTTCATTTTCACTATCTATCAAACATTGCCTAAAATGAATGACCTATTATTTGTGTTTCATTACTTTATGTGGTTATAAATTTATATTGAGAGTTTAAATAAGTCTTAATTTATCTACCCCAATTATTCTCATCCTTTAGTTCCATTATACACCTACAAAACAATTAAAACCCTATAAAAAAACTTGTTTTTACCTTGTCTGTATAAGTAGGGTACAAACCAATTTGATGTGATGGATCTTAAGAGATTATTCCACAATTAAAAAACCATTTATATGACATCTGACCACTTTTGAATTAATATCCATTAGTTTCTTGTCCATCGAGTTCTAGATAGGATTTTAGGAGGGTTTTAGATGCTTAGAACTATTAACAATCGCTCATAAAAGTTATATGTCTAACTTTTTATAAAATTACACAAAGTTTGGGTATATTACCTCCTTAAAATTTACTCTAGTTCTTTAGGAACCATGTAATCAGTCCGTATAGATATGAGTGTCATAAAATGACCCTCGAATACTTTGAGTGCATTCTAGACACCCCTAAGATGGAATTGGGTCAGAATGACCAACTTATGTAGTTAATCTAAAAAATAATTGATTAAAACAACCTTATACCTCACCCTAAATTCTCCCAAGTTTAGATAAATGGTCATATGTCTTATAAATGATGGATAGACCCTTGTAGGGCTTAGGTCTAGTTCCAGGCCTAATAGGCCTCATTGTGTTCTAGTTGCCTATGACCACCATGTGTGATTTCTAATTAATTTAGGTGAGTATTCATGTTTATAAACCTCTAGTTCAAATATTTACCTCATTATATGGTGCTCTAAAACTTTATACCACATTACCTTACCATCTTCATGCCAAATTTGCAGTCTTTGCCTTAATTGGGAGTGCCCTCTATATGAGACAAAATAGAGGGAATATCCCATGTTTGATCAACCAAACTAAGACTATGAGGTTTATATTAGGTCATGATGAAATTTTAAAACAAATTTAATATCTATATTACCCCTCTGGGGTCATCAAACTTTTAAATCTTCTAGACTAACTTTTAGGTCTCATGACTATGCATAGAATCCTATTTAGGCCTAAGAAACTTGGGTTGTCACTGTACAAAAATTGATTTGCTCTATCTCTTTGGTATAAGAACCTAATTAATTTTATGTAAACACCAATAATGAATTTTTAAACATATTTAATACCCAACCTCTCTTCCAACCTTCTCAATCCACATCTTTCATTTGCTTAGAATTGGTCTGTCTATTGTAGCAGACAATGTATGATAATATAGGAGAAACAAGGACTCTTGTAGGTGTTTTTGATCATTGTGTTCATGCCTTGATATCCTCTTAAATAAAATGAGATCATTTAAAAAAAATTTAAACTCAAATATTTTCTTAGGACTTATGTTTAACATTTAAACTACCTTTTCTCTTAGCATGAGCTAGTCTATCCACTGAGTTGATTGTGTCACCTGTAGGTGATAGTCAGGGAAAGTTCAAAGAGTATTTTTAGATGTTCATTAGGTTATAATAACTTAATTCCTTCCCATTTATCCTTTTTATATCATTGTATCACTTTCAATTGAGTGAATATCTATACCTACCAAGCTTCCAACTTCTTGTTTCTCATCATCAACCCTGTAGGTCTACTGTCAGGCTGTAAATGATAATTTAGGGACTATGAGACTTGTAGGTGATGATTTATTCTTGACACTAGATTTCATCCTCTTTTAACCTTATTGAGGTTACTAGAAACATTCCAAACCAAATATATTTGCTATTCTTTTAGTTATACAACCAATATGTCATTGTTGGATTGTAAGGTCATCTAAGTTTCAAGAGTATTGTAGATTACTAAACGTCTACAATAGAAACTTACTAAAAATGGAAACTTATTTTCACTACCCTCTCTTAACCAAAAAATAACTCTCTCATGTCAATAAATTTTCCTTAGGCATGGGATACATGATGGAAATAATTGGTCCTCTCTATTCCTTAAAACACTAAATTATGGAAGGACCAATGTGAGGCAGAATCCTTATTTAGAGATATTAAGGTAAAGTATCTCAATTGCAACATTCTTGATTTGTGAGAATGTTTATAGGTTTTATTGACACATATTGGATTTAACAATATCAAAATTATTTTATCAATTCTCTTAGACCTCTATTTAGTTTCAAACAAGTTCAAAAATCCTTATTTCAACTCTGCTTATACCATTGATGAAGTTGCATGTAGGTGCTATTATAGGATATGACTGTGTACTAAGAATTAGTCCTCACAACCAATTTTCTCATCTTTGAATGGATTATTTTCATTTATTACACCTAAATATTGTCCTCAATACCTTGAAACATTCTTTTTCCATCATCATGACTGGTCAATTCTCAATCTCACTTGACTGTAGGTGATAGTCACAAGGGAAACTAACTATATTCATGTTTTTTGATGATGTTCTTCATCAATATTAGACTTGAGACTAAACCTTAAAATAATAGTCTAATAACCATGATAAAATTGATTTATAACAACATGTATCCTTGTATTACCATTGTTCTAAAGATCAAAATAGGAAGATAAGCCTCTGTAAATAATGGAAACTATCTACAGACTAGCAATGGAGTCTTTTCTATAAAGAAAGAGATGTGTATGGCTATTACTTGATGTTAACATGTGAAACTAGACTGATAATCTCATGATATGTAGGGTCATGATCTATAATAACATGTACATATCTTGAATTTATCAGACCAATCCAAACATAGAATAAACCTAAAGGCCATGGGGATGTGTAGGCAGAAAATAAAAGCAAACCTTATTAGCAATGGTTCTTAAAGAACAAGCAACCAAAATTTTTAATATTAACATGTATTTTTAGTATATGGATGCTAATATCATCCACCAAAGTCATCTACTCTAGCTCAACTCCTCCTGGCCATAACAAACTAAAATTGATTGACCATTTCTACCTATCTAGGAGAGTGATAGAGAAGATAGTTCAGTTTTTGAAATTTTTGGGTTTTTAAAATATTTCAAAGCATTAAAATGATTTTTTTTAAGCCTAAGATACACTTTTAAAGTTATCCCACGTGCCAAATTTGTTTTGCAGTCTATATAACTACTTAACATGACATGAAATTACCTACTTTTCTTGTTTTCAATGTTGCACCTATAGTTTGTCAGTCTTAAAATAGTTTATATGACATATTTTGACATGGGGGACATTAAATTACACTTACACCTTTTATTTCCATAGGAAACCCATACAATCTCATTTAATGACTTAAAAGTGACCTTATATGACATAAAATGACACTAAAGACTAATAACAAATGCGATCAAGGCTAAAGACACATTAAATGACCACCTAGGACCATGGCACACCCTTTTAAACTTTATAATACCCATTTAACAAGTTTTAATATATATGGGTTTGACCTAATTTGAATTGTGGTCAAATTAATTAACCTTTTGGTAATTTCCTAGGGGTGGTATATGAGTTATGCCAAAGACCAGTAACCTACTCTTATGTATTGGTATATAAAGTGACCTATACATAGTGTTTACACTGAATTTCCTTTTAGATAACACCAAACCACACCAAACAATAGGAAACAAACACAAAATACCACATACTTAAAGTAAATACACTTTTATTCTTGAGAACACTTCAGGAAAACACACACAACATGAGAAAAAATACACACCTATCCTAGTATATACATAACTAACCTTCAATTCATCAATAATAGGGATTCAAGTGGATATAATTTATAGGAATAGATATATCCTCCCCATTCATTATTTTGAATTAAAAGGAGTTGTTTTTTATTACACTTGATGATGATGTATGGCCCACTCCATAAAGTACCAAATTTGGTATGTCTTCTTGGATTTTTTCTATCTTCATCACACTTTAGTAATATGTCACATTCTTGGAAGACTTTTGGATTTTCTTTCCTATCAAATTACCTCTTCATTAGCACTTTATGATGCTCCATCACTTTTTTATTATTTTCTCTAGTCTCTTGTAACTCCATCAACTCTATCAACCTCACCTCTATTGGAGTATTTTTAAGCAATTCTAATTGATTTGCTAGCTCTAAGGTAGGAAGATCTTAGGATATGGATAACTTATCTTCTCTCCCATAGATAATAATAAAGGGAAAATTCCCTATTTACCTCTTAGGATTTATTTTATCATCCCATAGGGTTGTATTCAATTTAGTGTGCCAAGCTCTTTGATTATTCTCCAAGGTCTTATTGATAATCATAATTAGGTTCTTTTTAGTAGACTTAGCCAACCTATTACATTGAGGGTATTAGTTGGATTATGTACTCAAATATATACAATTACTACTTTCCCAATCAATTTTTTTTAGCACCCATGAAATCAAGTGCATTATATGAAATGATGGCAGGAGTTAAAAACTTTATAATAATACTCTCATAGAATTCCAAGATAGCACTCTCATTGGCCTCCTTCAATGCAACTTCCTCAACCCACATTATGAAGTAATCAATTATTATGAGGATCCACTTGTGACCAATACTTTATGGAGTATTTATCATACCAATTAAGTCAAGAACCCATTGTATGAAGGGTTGATATACTTGAATAAGCCTCAAAGGGAGAGTTGTAAGCTTTTGTTTTCCTACAAATAAATCACATTGTACACATATTCTTACCCAAGCATAACAATCTTTAAAGAGGCTAGGCCAATACTATCCTAACCTCATGATCTTTATAGCTATGGTTCTTAGGGAGAAATGACTTCCTACTATTCCATCATGAAACTTTTAAAGAAACACTCCAAACTAGTCATTGTCAATGCATCTCAAAAATACACCATTAGTATCTCTTCTAAAATGTACACCATCTAAAATACAATAAGGAATAGATTAAAATCTGAAATACCTTCTTTTATATCTACTCAAACCATTAGGATACTCACCACTTTAGATAAATTTTATGATGTCTTGTGTCCAACTTTGTAGAGGTATGTGATCAGTTGTTTGAAAACATTCTTTGTTGACCAAAGTTTCTTCTTTTGGCTCATGGAGGTATGAAGCTAAGTGTTCAAAAAGACCCTTAACTCTTATCAAATTTGTCACTTTAATGTTAACATCATAATCCATTACCTTTGTAATCCACACTACCCTCTTTTAATTGAGGTCTTTGCTCAAAAGGAACTTCTTAGTGTTAAGATGAGAAACCATGATGTGGATCCTATTGTTTGAAACCATATGCCTAAATTTATTTATCCCTCTTACAACAACAATGAATTTTTTCTAAAAAAATGTATACTTAACTTCATAATCTTTCAAACCTTGACTAAATAATGCAATTGGTTGTTTAACACCATCATTATTTTTCATTAGCATAACTAAAATAGTATCAAGGTTATCAAATGAATACAACATGAAATATTTAGAAAAATTATGGTTTACAAGAGTGGTTTCTTGTATAATTTATTTATTTATGGCTTAAAAACTATTCTTACCATCTTTAGTCCAAGATAAAACTTGATTATTCTTAATCATGGTTGTGATAGGCTTCACCAAAGATTCAAAACCAGGTATGAACCTTCTCACAAAGTTTATCTTACCCAAGAAACTTTGGAATCCTTTATTATGTAAGGGTAATGATAGGCATAAAATAGACTCTATCCTTTTAGGTTAAATGATTAGACCATCCTTAGAAATAATGTGTCTTAGGATATTACCTTCATAGATAGAAAAAATACACTTATTGGGGTTGAGATATACTCCATACTATATACACCTTTCAATTACTTGCCTTAGGTTTTTCATATGCTCATTTTCATCCTTGGAAAACATGATTATATCATATAGATATACTAAAAACATCTCATTTATTAGACCTTTGAAAACCATGTCCATTTCCCTTTGTAATGTGGCACCATCATTTGATAAGCCAAAGGGCATATTCCTATAAGAAATAGTATCCCATTTTTTAGTAAATTCTATCTTGAACTGATCATCTTCATTCACTAAAATCTTATTATAAGCAAAATTTCCATCTAAGAGTGAGAAAAGTTGGGAACTTGAAACAAATTGAAAAATATTATCCATGGGAGGTAAGGGATAGTGGTGTTTAAGTGACACCCTATTAAGATCTCTAAATTCCACACAAATTCTTATTTTACCATTATTATTTCTAATAGGCACAAGGTTAGCTACCCAAGTTGAATGCTTGGTAGGGAAGATTATCTTAGATTCAAAGAGCTTGGTGAGTTCCATCCTCATGATTTGTTCAACCTTGGGATTGATAGGCCTTTGTTCTTACCTAACTAGTTTAACATTAGGATCTAATTCAATGGTATGGTGGGATAGGATAGGATAAAAAACCTTTTAATTATTTATCTTCCCAATAAAATATATCATGGAACTCCCTACACAAATCAATGAATACTTGTTTTTCTGATGTACAACATACCTTGCCTAGTTTGAAGAGTTTATCTTTGAAGATCAAGACTCTTTCATAGTTTTCCTACTTTATGGACATACTCACCTTTTCCTTATTTATTTTATCAACTTCATTAAAGATAATTTATAAATTCACCAATCCTTTAGGTATCTTATTTGTCCATAGTTTTACAATCTAATTCTCAAACTGATCATGGAGTCCTTTTTGGTTTCTTAAAGATAACTCAACTTCATTTTGTAGGAAATGTATAATGTGTTTTTCACAATCAAAAAATTTATAAGAAACCTCATTATAAAGTATGTAAGGTATTATAATTAACTTTATGTGAGATTATTTTCCTTCTTCTTTTATGGTGGTAGATGTATCAAATTGTGCTCTTATAGTATCTAATCTATCAGGATGCTTATTCTCCTCCCTTGGGATTGATTATATGTTGAATGCATTGAAGTATTCAAGTAAGTCCCATACCTTATACTTATAGGGCATAATCAAGGTTTATTTTAAGAAATCACATTTCCAATTTGATGCACAATCAGATCACTATCTCTATATACTTGTAGATTCTTGAATAATTTTATCTTCATTGAAGACCATAAATCAAACATTCATACTCATCCACATTGTAGAAACAACTAAAAAAAACCTATATAAATAATAATAATATTTTTTAGATGGGGAAACCAACATAACACTAGATCCTGCACCAATATTTCACCTTGAACCATCAAAGAACATCTTTTACTTTCCATCATTATCACCTTATTCCTTGGTGAGTAAAGGTATTTCCATTTATTCTTCATGTAATCAATATACTCCCAAATAAATTTCTTCCATGAAGGCATAAGGATCATGTTCATATGTGTTAGCACCATACTTATCTATGAAAAGATCAGATATGCCTCCAAGATTTGAGGATGACCCATCCTATATAACATGTTCTTCTTAATCATTGATGGTATAATTAAGATTAGAGCTTGCTTCACTATATGGATCAATAAGAAAATTATCCAATGGTTGTGTTATAATGGTTACCTTTAGTCCATACCTTGTTATAAGGGCCAAGAAGGACAAATCATCTAAGAGAAATCTAGATGAGTATGAAGGTTTGATTTATAGTCTTCAATGGGAAAAGAGAAATCATATAAGGGACAAGAAGGACAAATATTGGCTATGAAATCCCTTAAAATGTAGATAGCAAAGTGGGCAGTCAAATCAACAACCACTATATCTTGAAGAATTAAGAATCTAGGATAATCATGCAAGAAAAATATTAATCCTTTGATGAGTCCTAATGACTTAGATAGTTTCCCATAATTTTTTATCACTCCCTTACTATATGTTTGATATTTCAAAGCCATTTTATCTACCACAATCTTGGGCATCACTAAGGTACTTGCTTCACTATCCACAATGTAGTTATGAACAAGCTTGTCTCCCATAATGAGAGTGAGGTAGAAGGGTGGAGGATTTTAATATTTAGAGGAGGGTTAAACTATAAGAGTGGGAGAATTAGTAAGTGAAACATTAACATGACTTGATGGTTGAGGACTGATGTGAATTTGGGATAACTACTCCTAAAGAAGCTCTTTTTGATTGGGGATGTGAAACACATCCCAAAGAGAGATTATAGCTTTATAATTCTTCAAAGAATCAATTATGTTTAAATTAGGGACACTAACTTTTTATTACATTATTTAAGTCAAATAAGTGCCTTGAACTTTAGGCATTGGATCACTTTGAACTACCCTTCCTACATTCTAATTTGAAATAGGTGCAAAAGTTATAGGGGTTGTCACACTTACAGTCACACCTTATTGCCTTATTTAAGGGGTATTTAAACTTGTATAAACACCATGGACATCTCCTAATTCCTTCATTTTTTCTCTAGTATTATATGAAAATAAAGTATTATGATTGAGGACAAGTGTATCCTCAACTAGAAATTTTGTCAAACTCACTCCTTCAGGTTACTAACCTTCATTTGATTGCATGAGGTTCTCATCTTCTACTAACAATTGAGGAGTAACTCCTCATTCAGAAACCAAAGTCTAATCTCCACTTTAATTTGTATCCATGAACTTTCCTTGTTTCCATTATTCTTCTTGGACCAAGTTGTTATGAACTAAGACCTTAGTTCTTGTGTTGGAAGTACAAGATGGATTATATGCATTGAATAGGTTATTAAAGTTAGGCTATCCTTGACCTATACCTTAACCATATTAATAAGGTGGGAACCTATTTGATTATGGAGGATAGGGGTAGTGGTTTTGGTTAACTCCACAATGTAAATGTATTTATCTAATTTGAGCCTCTAAGGCCTTAACCCTTGTATCTAAATTAGTGGTATTTTCTACCTTCTTAAGAGTAGCTCTAATCTTGGTATTTGAATTGGTAATTTGAGTAAAACTTTGAGTAGTATCAAAAATATTTGTAACTAGGCATATGGAAACCTTTAGAGGTAGTTTTACATCTTATATTAGGCCATTCTTAGCTCTAATGGCAAGGTCATATGCTTCAAGTAAGGTGTAACCATCCATTGACTATAACATGATGTCTATGTCAATTCTAATAGACATTATATATGTAAGAAACACAAAGTTTTTAGGTGGTATCATGGGAGGAGGAAGCCTATGTCAAGTCCTTTGGAATCTCTCATTAAATTCATGCATTATCTCCTTGGGATATATCTGAATGACATTGAGTTGATGAATGAGTGATGTGTGATCACTTTTGTCTTTAAACCTTGAGGTTAAAAACTCTCCAAAATCATCCCAAGTGGTAATACATACTTCAGTCATTGTCCTATACTAGTCAAGTGCTTTTCCTATGAGGTATATGGTAAGCAATCTAATGGAAATATTAACTTTAGTGACATAGTGAAAACTACATAAATTAGAGATGTCCCTAATATGCTCACTTGGGGTGTCATGACCTTCCCCATTGAATGTGGGAACACTCTTAATAGAATTAAGAGGTATATAATCATATTCATTGAGATGAATTGGATTTACAATGTTAAAGGCTAGGAAGGCATGCTGCCTACCCATATTTTCCTCAAGTTTTTTACTTTCTTGATCTCCTTGGATTGTAAAACCCTATTTTTATTCAAAAGTCAAGATGGGTTGAATATGTTAAAATTCAAGAGGAATTTTAGGTTAGAATAGTGTGTTTATGGGATTACAACCTCTACTAGAAGTTGAACTAGTAAGGACCATGAATTTTGAACAAAAAAATGATAAAATTTGGTCTACAACCATATATTACCTTGAATGGAGTGACCAAATGTTTATTAGAACACCATATGAAGCTATGATGTTGTCAAGACTAGCATTCACCTTAATAAGATGTATATGAGAAAATAATCCCACTAGGCATGCCATAACTATTTCCACCAAATCTTTCACCCTAGAGATGGTTTCTCAATCCAAAATTAATATTTTGGAAACATTGTAATACTTTTAGGCCTATGGATTGCCTATGATAGAGGTAGACCTCTAGGTTTAAGGGCTAGCTCCCTAGATTTCTCTTTGCTTGTTTATCACGTAAACTAACTATCTACTTAGATGAAAATAAATAGAGAGTAACATAAAACTAACCTATTCTAATAAGGTGATACACAAATTTAATATCCACTAGACTACCATGACCTACACTATGGAATATTATTCATAATACTAGCTTCAAACTTCTATGGTACTCTAACATAAGTATTTCAAACATGGAGGTGATATGTACTACAAATCTAAAAATGAAAGGATAAAAGGCCTGATCCTAGACATAATGCAACTTCCTACACTTAGAGATAGATAAGGACACTAACTAATCCCAATGTGATCTGTTAGAGAATGAATTTCTTGCACACTATATGAGAGAGTAAGATGAATACAAGGATAGGTGATTACCACTTATCATTCAAATTTTACACTACTATACACACTTAGACAAGGAATTATATAATAAAAACCAACTTAAAATATTTATTCAAAGGAAAAAATCAGCATTCAAACCAACAGGGCTTTGCCATACTAGACATGGATAAGATTACAAAATCTAAAATGGCTTACATTTATAGAGTGTGTGAGGAGAGAGAGAAGGAGTGGATCTAAAAGGTCACAAGGACAAGTGTAAAGTGATGAGGACTAGTTAAATTGTAGGATAATGAAGTTTAGAATAGACCATGAAAGGTCTTCTTGGATAAATTTTCATACAAACCATGAAAAACTCCTCAAGCTAGTGTAGGGTCCTCAAATGGTCTTCTTGAAAACTACCTTCATGATGAGGCATATCTTGACTACTCAAAATTTAACTAGGGAGAGTTGACACACGTGAAATATATTATGGGGTTTGGAAACATTATATAAAAATCATCAAATGCATCCCAAACTTCTTTCAATCTTCATGACACTTACACTCACCATCTACAGTCTTTCATTGGTCTTATAGGCCTCATTCCTCACATTTGTCATCTAAGTGGTCTTCAGTTTCTTAAAAAAAACCATGGAATAGGTGTTAGGACACCTCTTAAAGTCCCTTTTCCTTACACTCCATGAATTAGACCTTAAAAATATTCCAAATTGGACTTCTCATCTTCTTAGCTGGCAGTCACTCTTCATTTTCATTATCTATCAAAGACTACCTAAAATAAATGACCCAATAAAGGTGTTTTCATGACTTTATATGGTGATAAAATAATATTTATAGTTTTAATAAGTATAAATTGATCTCCCTCAATTATTCTCATTCCTTAATTCCCTTTATACCTATAAAACAATCAAAAAATTACAAAAACTCTTCTTTTTACCTTATCTGTACAAGTAGGGTATAGACCAATTTGATGTGATGGATCCTGAGAGAGATTTACACAAGAAAAAAACTAATTCTAGGCTAAATAACCAATTTTTAATGCATCTCCATCAATTTCTTCTCCATCGTGTTATAGATAGGCTTTTAGGAGGGTTTTAGATGCTTAAGACTATTAACAATCATTCATAAAAGTTATATGTCTAAATTTTGAAAAATATCCATAAATTTGGGGTATAAGACCATATTAAACTTTTTCCAAGTTATTTAGGTACCATCAAATCATTACATACATGTATGAGTGTTTTAAAATGACCCTCGAGCTCTTTGAGTGCATTTTAGACACCCTTGAGATGGAATTGGGTTAGAATGACCAAATTGTGTAGTTACTCTATAAAATGATAAATTAAAAAAACATTATACCTCCTTATTAATTCTCCCAAGTGTACTATAATGATCTTATGGTCTTATAAATGATGGCTAGACCCTTTTAGGGCTTAGGTCTAGTTTTAGGCCTAATGGGCCTAGCTGTGTTCTAGTTGCCCATGACCACCTTATGTGATTTATAGTGAATATAAGTGATTATTAATGTTTATTCACATATATTTCAACTCATTAAATCGTTATATGATGATAAAAAACTTCCTACCACATTCCCTTACCATCTTCATGCCAAACCTGTAGTCTTTGCCTTGATTGGGAGTGCCCTCTGTCTAAGACAAAACATAGGGCATCTCCCTTATTTTATCAACCAAACTAAGACTATGAGGTGTTATATTAGGTCATTAGTACATTATACACTAAATTTAATAGATATATTACCAATCTAGTGTCATCAAACTTTCAAATCTTTTAGATTGACTTTTAGGACTCATGATTGTGCACAAAATATTGCCTAGGCCTTAGGACCTTGGGTTGTGACTATATAAAACTTGCTTAGATCTATCTATTTAGTGTGAGAAAATAATTAATTTTATGGAAACACTTTTAAGGTGGTTTAAAACATTTTATATACCCAACCTCTCTACCAACCTTCTCAATCCACATCTTTCCTTTGCTTAGAACTGATCTATCTATTGTAGAAGATAGTGTATGACAATATAGGAGAAACAAGGACTCATGTAGGTGTATTTGATCATTGTGTTCTTTCCCTAAAATAATATTGAATAAATTAAGATAATATAAAAAAAATTAAACTCAAATATTGTCTTAGGGATTATTTTTAACGTTCAAACTGCCTTTTCTCTTAGAATGAGCTAGTCTATCCACTGAGTTAATTGTGTCACATGTAGGTGACAATCAAGGAGAGTTAAAAGAGACTTTTAAAATTTTCATTTGGGCTTAATAACTTAATTTATTCCCATTTATCCTTATTATATGATTTTATCACTTTTACTTTAGTGAATATTTATGCCTTTCATGCTTCTAACTTCTTATTTCTCAACATCGACCTTGTAGGTCTACAATCAGGCTGTAGATGAAAATTTAGGGACTATGAGACCTGTAGGTTATGATTTCTTCTAAATAATATATTTCATCATATTTGACCCTTATTGAGGTTAATATAACCATTATAAACCAAATAGAGTCACTATTCCTAGAGTTATGCAACCATTATGTGATTGTTGAATTGTAAGGTCATATAGGTTTCAAGAGTACCGTAGATTACTAAAATTCTAGAGTAGAAACTTACTGGAAATGGACACTTATTTGAAATACCATATTGTAACCAAATAATCAATCTCTCATATCAATAAATTTACCTTAGGCATGGGATACATGATGGAAATAATTGGGCCTGTCTATTCCTTAAAACACTCTACTATGGAAAGACCAAATGTGAGGCAAAATCCTTATTCAGAGATACTAAGGTAAAGTGTCTCAATTGTAACATTATTGATTTTTGAGAATGTTTATAGGTTTTCCTACCACATAATATATTTCAAATTTCATAATGGTGTTCTTAATTCTCTTAGACCTTAATTTAGTTTCAAACAAGTTTAAACATCCTTATTTTAACTCTGCTCATACCATTGATGAAATTATCTGTAGGTGTTACTACAGGATATGACTGCATACTAGGAATTGGTCCTCAAAACTAATTTTATCACATTTAAATGTATCAATCCCACTTTTTACACATAGATAGTGTCCTCAATACCTTGAAACCTTCTTGTTCCATCATCATGATTGGTCAATGCTCAATCTCACTTGACTGTAGGTGATAGTCACAAGGGAAATTAATATGCATGTTTTTTTACTATGGTATTCATAAATATAAGAATTAAGACTAAAAATTAAAATAGTAAACTAATCAACATGATATATTTTTTTATAATAACATATATTCTTGCATTACCATTGTTATAAAGATCAAAATAGGAAGATAATCCTATATAAATAATGAAAACTATCTACAAACTAGTAATAGAGTCTTTTCTATCAAGAAAGAGATGTTTATGCCTATTAATTAATGTTTAAAAATTAAAAAATATTGAGAATAACATGATAAATATTTTCAAACTCTCTAAAAACATGTACACATCTTGAATTTCTGAGACCAATCCAAACAGAGAATAAACGTGAAGGTCATGAGGATGTGTAGATAGAAAATAAGAGCAGACCTTCTTAACAATGGTTCATAGAGCACACAAAACCAAAAATAGAAATATTACAATGTATTTATAATAAAAATAGGATAATATCATCCATAAAATTCACCTTCTTTGAATTGACTCCTCCTACCTATACCAAACTAAAATTGGTTGACCATTTCTACTTGTCTAGGAGAGTGATAGAGAAGATAGGTCAATTTTTGACATTTTTGGGTCTATTAAATCTACCTAGTCATGGAAATGAGTTTTGGGAATCCAAATAGACACTTATAAAGTTATCCCACATGCCAAATGTTTTGTACAAGTCATAGAACTGCTTGAAACCACATGAAATTACATGTTCTTCTTATTTTCAATGTTTCACCTATAGTTTGTCAGTATTAAAATAGTTCCTCTAACATATTATGACATGTGGGATGTTAAATTACAATTTGAAACCTTTTTTTCCATAGGAAACTTGTATAATCTCATTTAATGACTTGAAAGTGACCTTATATGACATAAAATGACACTAAGGACTAATAACAAATATGATCAAGGCTAAAGACACATTAAATGACCTCACTAGGACTATGTTACACCCTTTTACACTTTATAAGGACCCTATAACAAATTTAATGTACATGGGTTCGTCCTAATTTTATATTTTGTCAAATTAGTCAATAGTTACTATGTAGGATATAGTTTTTTAAAACCTATTTTTATCAGGTTTTAGTCATTTTTAAGATATCAAGATTGAACATAAGTTTTTTAAGGTGTACCTTTTACACCCACTATTTGATTTGGGTGAACTAATGGTCTTTTTATATTTTGTTTATCCTTATAAATTGATTTTTGGATTTTTAATTACAACTATAAATTATCAATTATGGTCAATTGTGTGTTAATATCTCCAAATCAGATAATCATATACTAACAATGGGTAATTGAAAGAAGTTATGACCAATTAATGTCAATAAAAGATATATAAATCAACCAATGTTTACAATAATAATGGTTAATTACAATACATTATTCTCATTAATTAGTCATAAATTTTTTTAAAGAATGTTAAGTGAGAAAGGATTATAAATTGGGTGTTGACCCCTCTGGGGATGTTCGAACTAAATTTTGATGGTGTTGCTTGGGGAAATTTAGGGGCATCAAGGGGAAGTTTATGTATACACATAATATTTTAAAACTTTTATAAATTACTAACACTTTGTATCTTTCAAGAACCCATTGAGTTTTAATCTCTCTAAGTGCATGCCTTAAGGGGTACACTGAGAAAGGGGTGCGCAGACCATTGGTGTTTCATAAGATTATTTTCCCTTTTTCCACTTGCCATCTACACACTTATATCCTAAAACCATTTAACCTAATATTATTGTTCTTTGTTGAACCCATTTCAGTCATTTTTCATATAATTATCCTCATTCTTTACTTGACCCCCTTTCATCAATTGACTATACTAGGTTGGCCCTATATAGTTTTCAACATATGATTCTTGAACAAGGTTGACTAGGACAACCATGTATTGTTTAAGGATATTTTTCACTTGGAGTTTTGTTATCCCTTTGGTTGACCTAGATTGGGACCTAGTGATTTATCTCTCAAAAATATATAAGGTTGACTAGGTCAACCCTATATAGCCAACATATTTGGAAAGATTTAAGGCAAGATTCATCTATATATACAAGTTCATTTCTAACCATTTAATAATAGGGATGTAAAGAAGAATGAGTGAAAATTAACATCTAATTATTGACCATTTTAATTGAGGAATAAATATAAGGTTTCCATACTTTCTTTAGAGATATGGATCTTATCTTATGGAGAAGTCTTTTAGATACATAGATAGGTTGTGTAGCTTAGAGCTAATTTGTATTTTTCATCCTTGCATACCACAACAATCTCTTACAAAGCACCTTCGCCAAGGGAGAGATTGAGGTTTGGTGGGTTTGTCTTCAAGTTAAGTATTCCTAACTTTATTTCTCCTTTGTAAGAGTAGATAGATAATGTAGTTGTTCTTATCTTCCAAGCATTAGGATTCCATATACACTAACATGAGTATATGTCTTCTATGCATGTTTAGTTTTGTTTGTTTGTTTCTAACCCCCACTTGGTACCACAAGCTTTGGTGTGCACTAGATTAGATTTACTTTCTTGTTTATTAAAATAGAGTGAATATCAAAACCTAGGACTCTTTTAGGGTTGTTGCATGATTGTGTTAGACTATAGGCTTTCGAACCCTTTTTAGCATGGTGTATTGTGACAAGTGATCCCATAATCAAGTCTAGTGAATCCCCATATTAGTCATGCTCCCACTTAAAAAATGTATTCCCAATTGGAAGTGTATGTATGTTTTATCTTCTTTGAGATAGGATTGATTTATAGACATGATGCATTTCTAATTACATACATTCTAGTGAACTTGACATGTGTCCTATCCCACCACTAGTTGGATTTTCTTCACATTTCCACTTTATTCTTAGTATTTTATTCCCTTTGGCTTCACCTTCATAATACATTATGGTGAACCCAACATAAACTAACCCTTATGGGATTTGTTTACCTTATTTCATTCTTTTATCATTATTTTTATCATATATTTTCCATACTAGGTTGAATGCATCAACCCAAATCTAACTTATGTTTGTAGGTTTAACATTTTGTCACATCAAGATGACTCAATTATGTTTGTACAAGTTTTTCATCAAGTATAAAGAATATACTAGGTCGACCTAGTCAACCCTGTACATTTTCAAATGTCCAATCTAGACTACTAGGTTGACTCAGTCGACCCTATACTTTTTTAGACATCAAGTTTAGAATATTAAGTTGATCTAGTTGACCCTTTAGATTTTAGGCACTCAACATTAGGTTTTTTCAAAGCTTTATCAACCTAGTCAACCCAATTAGCATAATTTGCAAGTGTATATCAAGGTTCTTGAACAACAATCTTCATTCTCTACATCTTTGATCTACCAAGGTTCCTTTCTATCTCTCTATCTCTTTATTTATAGTATTTATCTTTATAGTTTGCAGTCTGTAAAACTACCCTTGTAAAGTCAACTAAATTGACCCTACCAACTTAGTTCTATGTTTTGTGTCTTGTCTGGATAACTAGATCAACTTTATCGACCATGTTTATTTTCAAACCTGGCTTTCATAGTATAGGATCAACCCTATCAGCCCTACTTTGTATTTTGTGCATACATTATTGATTATATCAACATTATACCTCTTTTCAAAGTTAGAATTAACCTTATATGATATTAATTAATTCACACTTTCATTTTTTGTTACTTGCATGCTTAAAATAGATCACATAACTTAATTAGGTGGTTTTCAATAAATCATTTAGTTTCACTATTTTTTATTGTATGCACACATGACCAAATCACAAAATCTAAACAAGCATTTTAACATTTGTCTACCCAAGGATAGCCTACATGAATTTCATCACCAAGGGGGAAGCTGACTTGATGTTCTGGTCAAGTATAAAGCATGGTTAATGGTATATTCTAGCTAAGTATTTGACACCCTTATCATTGTGGTGTGTGAAGTGAGGGGGTATGCCCCAATACCAAGCCAATATCATTGTCACTACAAATCTTTTTCAGCCCAAACTACTTGAAATTATCCTTAGATGTCCTTCTAGTTCCTTTCTTACAACTTACTCCCCATCACATTTAATATCATATTCTAATAATCTAATAGACATTCAGGTTGACCAATTAGTTAGCTATTTACTTTCCAAGTTGATTGCTTGATCTTTGCTCAATTATATTTTATATTGTAAAAACTTGCATTAGCTAATTTTGGTGTAAGGTTTTTTGTTGTGTGCTACAATTGGATTGGCCAACATTGATCCAATTGATTTTTTATTTCCTTTTACTTCTTATTTTCAAAATTACTTGTAAAAATGTTCCTATTTCTAGTACCAGGTCAACACTATCGACCATGTATATTTCTAGCTTACAGGGTCAACACTGCTGACCCTGTACATTTTTTTTAGCCTACTAGGTTGACACTATCAACCCTATACATTTTTTTCATCCTACTGGGTTGACACTATTAACCCTATACTCTTTTTTATCCTACTTAGTTAACATTGTTGACCCTGTATAGTTTTTAGCTTCTATTTTATGTTTCCCATATTGACCAATTTTATCCCTATTTTTCCTCTTAGCCTTTTGATATCCACTCTTGCTTGGAATCATGAAGACTCTTATCAAATTCATTCTTGATAGTCTCAACCCATTATAAATATACATGGGTTATTCTCGCCTACCCTACCTATCCACCATAGAAGACAAGTATTTATGGTGTAACTCTTCATCAAAATCTTCTCAATATCATTTTATCCCATACTGTATAGTCAATATAGATAATACTATTAGACATATCAAAAACCATGAAAATCATATAACTTATACCAATTTTACACCTTTTAAACCTATAAATTTTAAACTCATCAACCCATATACATCGAATGTTGGAACCTCACATTATGTTCCACCTCTTACTACCAATGTTCACAATCCTCTTGTTACACCCATAACAAGAGCACCTAGTATTATCACTTCCCCAATTAACATGGTTTAAACCACTCAAATTGATAATCTAGATGGTTCCTAATTATTTAAAAACCTTGATGAAAATAATATTTCCACTCCTAGCAAGAATGGTGGCTTTACCAAACTTCATTTTTATTCTAACACACGTAAGACAACTAACACTAATGTTGAGAATCCTACACCTTTAAAGAATCCTCATCCCACCAACACTACCAATCCTCTTCCTAAAAACACTACTACCCCACCTTCAAACCCACATATTGATACAACTTAACTTCTTTCAAAATTCATACAACAAATGAACATCATGCAAATAACCAATCAATCTCAAATGATTGGAAGCAAAATTTATTAAACATGATTAGTCAACCACCTCAAGTCATCATGTCTCATGAAAATCAAACTTTTATCCCTCCTCATCTTATAAATTCCAATGGTAATATCATCCCTCAACCTCCAATGAAGAAAAAAATGTTTCAACATCTTCAAAGTGAACATTTATCCCTATTAATTACATCCATAGATATTGGAAACATTTATCCAACTATCATTTATAATGGGACTAAGGACTCTACTATCTTTCTTAAGTATTTTGTTAATCTCTATAAGGAATGGGTCCAAACTAACACCTTTGCTACCACCAAGCTCTTATCCAAATTTTTTTTTGGTGATGCACTTGAATGGTATAACCAAATTCCTAGACATTCCATCTCACAACTAGAGGATTTAGTCAATTCTCTAGTAAAGAAATTCCAAAATGATGACCTTCCTAAAAATTACCTTAGCAATTTCATCAATTCCAAGCAACTTCCTAATGAATCTATTCATACTTTCATCAAATGATGTAAGTTTCTTTCTCATAAAGTAGACCATAACATGAATTATGATACTCTTTTAAAACTATCTGTCATTGCTCTTAAACCTCCTCTTTAATACAAATTTCAAATCTTTCCCCTAAAACTTTAGATGAAGCCTTAGACCAAGAAAAAATTCAAGACTTTCTTATGACACAATTTGAAAAATCTCAAACAAATACTAAAGTACCTTTCCAATCATCTTCTAAAACCCAACTAAAGTAACATTAATTCATCCAAGTTTCCCTAACCTAAAAATGGAGCATCTAATTCAACCAATTTTAGCCCAACTCACCCTCCCTTGAGTCTAGAATAACTTAAGAGGAAATTTCCACCCTCTAAACCCATGAGCTTTGATCCTTCCAAACCTCCTTTAAAATGGTACAATCCTTATAAGTTTTGTTGGTGGCATGATATTATAGGTCATTCTCTTGAGTCTTGTCATGAGCTTCACCATTTTATTCTTTCTTCCTTGTTTGGTATGTATTTAAATCTTGATACTATAGAAATATAATGTTAGCAATATTATATTCAAGCTTCTCAAATTTCATCTCAAGAACCACAATCACATCAAAATCAAATACCTAATGATCAACAATAATTATCCCATACCTACACCTCATCCACTAATGTTTTCCAAACCATAGTTTATCCTTATTCCTACACAAATAAGGAAATGATAGATAATGTTGGGTGCATATTTTGTCAGCCAACTTATTGGTGACCAAAATAGTTCCTATCACCATAGCATAGGGAATGTTGCAGGTTTAGCACATCCAAAGGGGAAAAATCTCTCCTCTCATCAAGGGGAGGTTCCCTATTAAATATATGGAGGCTATATATATATATATATATATATATATAAGAAGAAAGTAAGACACAGGGGTGGGATAAACCATCCATCTCTCTTTTTTTAGAGATGATGCTAAAAAATAGAGGAGAAATCTTGGGTGATTAGTGAAGATACTTCTCTTCTTTCAGAAGTAACATTCATCCAATAGCTAGATCCCTTCTTGGATAGTAGAAATCTTAATGAAATGATAGAAGGCACTTCTCTTCTTTCAGAAGTGCTTGTTTTTGCAAATAATAGGAATCTTTTTGGTAAGTAATTGGTAACCAAAGGTGTAGAGTAACTAGTAACTTGAAATGTAGTGCAAAGTCTCCACCTCGACTGCCCAAGAGTGAAATACGAAGAACAATGCGGTAATAAATTCATCCCAAGGTCCTTTACATAGAAATAGAAAATAAACACACACTAAAGACAACTATGACAGCACAAAGTCTGAAAGTAGTTGGCTTCAGGACACCTTCCTTATCACCTCCACTAGTCCTACTTGTTAAATCAAATAAATAATAATGCTTTTAGAAGATAGACATAAGAAAAATCTCCTAAAGTAGCACAAGCTATAACAGCACAAAGTCTGCAAGTAACTTGCTTTCTCATTTAATCAAAGAAATATGAATTACAATCTGAGCTCAAAGTCTCAGTAATACCTTTCAATTTGGGTAGAGTTTCACTTCTGGTAAGGGGAAGATCCCCTTCAAATGGTACAAGAGATTACATTATATAGAGGCTTGAGGGAGGGTTGGTACTTTGTCCCATAGAGTGACCCATTTGGCACATTTAATGCCTTAGATGCATTCTTGGTTTTATCAGTAAGGGTCACACTAGAGCACGATAGCTGCCTTAACTATGACACATCGATTCATCTCTAATGCCTCCTCCTAAGTCTAAATCTCTCATTCCATCACCTACCTAGCTATGTAACTATCTATTCTATCTTTATCTTAAAGGGGACAAATAGGCTACGCTTTCAATGTTGGTAAGCCCCAAATATCTACCTGGCAAACTATTTCACCCACTAGAAATAACTCTTGCTGAGTTTCCCACTTTACCTCTTCCTCCTCTTGGGTTTGGCCTTAGGCTCTTTGAATGCATTTGGGTCCACACCTTGAGTCTGCTAGAATCAATAGACACTTATATGCAAGTGATTTGGCATTCACGTGTCTTTCCTCTATTAAAGGTTAATGGCTAGCCAGTCGTTCTAAATTTGATGCCTATGGGCCTATTGGTCCTTTATTTCCTTTAGACAAAATGTCCAAAGGAATTCCTTTAGACAATTTATCTGAAAGAAATCCTTTCCTTGGCTTCATGCGTGCCTTTGCATTATGAAGTGCTCCATCCTTTGACATGTGGCACCTTCTATTGATTCAAACAAGTGATATGTGGCATTTTCCATTAAATCTTACCAGGGACACATGGCATCATCCACCTTCTCGGGCCTTTGCGACATCACAAAAATGTTTGGGGCTCAGTTGGGCTCGCACAGATAATGACACTTGTTAGCCTTAGCCACTCTCTACATGGGACATGTGGCACAGTTAGCTACTCTTATGAAAACAAAGTAAAACCTTCCATGGTTGCCACTTGTCACCCTCCATAGAGTTCTAGCAGAAGCTTTGTCGAAAGAGACCCTATAATAGTCATGTAGATGCAAACATGTGGTAGCCTTAGCTTCATTTAGTCACTCACCCCTCGGCCCACCATGGTCTTTACTCAACACAATGGAATGGAAGGAAGGAAACATGGATGTTGACATGTGGTAGCTTTTGCTACTTCTTAAGAACAAGGCATAATGGCTCAGCTAGTGACACTTGGTAATATCTGCTTGACTCTTTCTATTACACACATTTCTCTTCATAACTAAGGCCATCTTTGAACCTTTGAACCTGGTGCATTGAACTGATTAAACATTGAACCCATTGAACTGATGAACCAAAATGGTTCAAGGTTCAAGATTCAATGATTCAAGCTTTTGAGACTTGTTAAATGCTCGGGGCTACAAAACCTTTGGAATGGTTGAACTTTGAACTTTGTCAAATGCACCTAGCTCCTATTGAAGATGTTGAACCTTTGAACCTGCTAATCCCTTTGCTGAAGAAGCTTTGAAAAAATGAGGAATTTGAAAGCCCCTGAATAAATTTTGAGAAGGGGAAGAGAGGAATTTTGGCCTTGTAGGTCCAAGAATAGCTCATATGTTGTTCCAAAAAATGAGTGACACTTTTGGGGACCAACAGCGGGCTCCAGTTGGGGAACTTCCTTTAGATGAAAACTTGTAACAACTAAGGGGAGTAGAAACTAGAATCTTTGATGCCTCAAAGTGTGCCATTGGGCTATGGATTCATGTTACCCAAAAAGAAAGGCTCTAAAAAATGAAAATGGAAAGCACAAAATAGAACTAAAGACTATACAAATATACATATGTATAGATGATCTTATCTAATGCCTTAAGATTTGAAGTGCTTCAGATGCCACCACTATGAGATAGTGAAAATGGTGTGCCATCCTGATAAACCAGTAGGAAACCATTTTGTCCCAAAAATGGTGATGGGCAAATAGAACTCTCCACCAGGAAACCAATTTTCTATGTCTTCCTCTTGGCTCTTTCTTCTTCTTGCCCCATGGAAGGATGTGGTCTTTAAACTAAAAACCATAACTCCTTGCTCTCTTGGTGAAGAGTTACTTTTATTGATTTTAGAGTATAATAGTATGGTCCACCACCATAGCTTGTTGTTCTGATAGTCTAGTCTAACACAAGCTTTGATTGTCAGCATCAAACTCCTAACAAACCATTAGCTCAGCATCTCCTTTAGTGTGAAGGAGTTTGATATATTCATCCTGAGTAGTCTTCAATCTGAGCAACATAGATTCACATCCAGCTATGTTGTTGGTGTTGCCAAACTGCAACTTGCATGAAGGAAAAATATCTCCTTGAGTAGATATCAACACAGTCCCAAATCCATCATTAGTGGAAGAATTATTGCCATCAGATTCCATGATCCAAGCATCATCAAAAGCTAATCTTCTATCTGATTTCTCTTCATGGGAGATGGAAGATCCTTCTTGATTTGTAATGCGCCCTACCAATTTTTTTAATGCCTTGTTTGGATGAAATCCTAGATTCCCAGCTATAGGACTTTCATCATCTAGGACATGAGCATCCTCTATGGTCAAGAAGTGATTACACCTACCTAAAGGCTCAAACAAAATTTAAACAATAGGGGCTGATTTTTGGGTAACCACAATCTTTGCCTTAGACAAGTCTACACCTGGTTCTCCACCAATGTTTAATTGCTCAGGATTGGCTTGCAAGGATTCAAACTCAGTCATTTGAATTTTGGATTTCTTGACATGATCAATCATGGAAAATGATTGAGATGGACTTGGAAGAGAGGATGGGAGTTCATCATTTTGATTTTTGGGAGGGGGAGGACTGATCTGTGAATTTGAAGTAGAAGGTGCAAAGATGTTTGATGTACTTACTTCTTTGGCAATCACCGGGTCCTTTGACTGGAAAGGAAGAGGGGTTCTTTGCTCAAAAATTGAAATTTTTGGTTGGGTTTGCTCCTCTATCTTCTCTTTGTTAGCCTATTGGGCTGACTGATTCTTAGACCTAGTGAATATTGTGTATGATCCTTCGACTACTTCACCTTCACTTCTAGGTTCATCCTAGAAATTTAGGAAACTAATGTGGGAGTCACCAGCTGATTCTTATAAATCCTCACTGAAGAGATTAGTGCCATTTTATTGCTCAAACTCAAGTTGGAAACAAGAAACATGTTCTATTTCTAGATATCCAACAACTGAGTTGGTTGGAGGTGTTTTAAGGGTAAGGTTCCTTTGTGGGGGAGGAAGATGATTTGGTTGCCCTTGACTTCTGGTAGCATTGTCTTGATATGGATGATTGGGGAATGTCCTCCTTGGCATATCTCGATTAGGAGGAGTAGACATACTTTAGGCCATTTGGCTTTTCAAGGCTAGCAATTCATTTTCTAGCTATTACACCATTTGATCAGTGGTGGCTAAAGGTATCTGGATACTCAGAAGATGAAGAGGATATACCTCTGTTAGGATCTCTCCTTATCTTTCCTACCAAGATAAGTTCATCTTATAGCTTAGTATCCAAGTCTTGAGTAGTAAGAAGGTTTATGTGTCTAGCCCGTCTCAGCAAGAATCTCACTTCAGGCAGTTGTGAGTTGATGAAGAAACACTTAAGATTTTGAGGTGTCAACTAGGTGATCATGGGGATCTTGTGCCTTAGCTTGTTAAACTTGGTAATAAAATCCCTCATAAGCTCATGAGGTTCCTTCTTCATCTGAGTGAGCTAGGATAGTAAAGCATGTGCATCCTTTGTAGGCTTGAACCTAGCTTCAAACTTGGCTTTAAGAGTATCCCAGTCAGTCACTGATCTAGCTTGCAGATGGTAGAACCAGTCTGCAGCAGCACCTTGTAGTGTCTCCACAAAAAGCCTAACTACCACATCTTCAAATTCCACCCCTATCACACCATAGGCTATGCTTAAGTCTAAAATGTGTTCATCAGGGTGAACTATCCCATCACCAAAGAATTTGGGGAAATTATTTCTTAAACTACATGGGAGTTCATGCAGAGGTGGAGTCAAGTTGAGTGGACCAAAAGAGTTACCCCAGGGGCCTCAAACTACCATGATTTAATTATGAAAAATAGGGATAAAAAATCTGGGTGGAGTGGCCATATTTTAGAACAAGGCCCTGCTTCAGCTTGAGGCTTGAGGCTTCAAACTGTGCACTCTTTACCAGCAGCTCTGGTTTTGCAAACCAGATAAAATAATGGAAGTGGAGGAAGATGGTAAGGATATAATGATAATGGGTAAGACACAGAATGGAGTTGCCAGAGTCTATAATGGATAAAGGTTATAATGATTATGGGTAAGGCATAGGTGATGTTTCAATCTGAAACTTGAGGTTCTAAATTACACAAAATTATTGTGTCCCTAGCAGAGTCGCCAAAAACTATTGAGTGAATATTTTGTCGGTCAGCTTATTGGTGACCAAAATAGTTCTTATCAACACAACATAGGGAGATTGGTCATCCAATGTTGTAGGTTTACCACATCTAAAGGGGACAAATCTCTCCTCTCATTACAGGGAGGTTCCCTATTAATTATACAGAGGCTATATACTATATATAAGCAAAAAGTAAGACATAGGGGTGGGATAAACCATCCATCTCTATTTTTTTAGAGATGATGCTAACAAATAGAGGAGAAATCCTAGGTGATTAGTGAAGATACTTCTCTTATTTCAGAAGTAACATTCATCTAAGAGCTAGATCCCTTCCTAGATAGTAGAAATCTTGATGAAATGACAAAAGGCACTTCTCTTCTTTCAGAAGTGCTTGTTCTTGCAAACAATAAGAATATTTTTGGTAATTAACTGGTAACCAAAGGTGCAGAGTAACCAGTAGCTTGAAATGTAGTGCAAAGTCTCCACCTTGACTACCCAAGAGTGAAATATGAAGAACAATGGGGGCACAAAGTCGTCCCAAGGTCCTTTATACAGAAACAAAAAATAAACACACACTGAAGACAACTATGACAGCACAAAGTCTAAAAGTAGTTGGCTTCAAGACACCTTCCTTATCACCTCCACTAGTCTTGCTTGTTAAATCAAATAAATAAGAATGCTTTTAGAAGATAGACATAAGAATAGTCTCCTAAAGTAGCACAAGCTATAACAACACAAAGTCTGCAAGTAACTTGTTTTCTCATTCAATCAAAGAAATATGAATTACAATCTAAGCTCAAAGTCTCATTAATGCCTTTCAATTTGGGTAGAGTTTCACTTATGGTAAGGGTAAGATCCCCTTCAAATGGTATAAGAGATTACATTATATAGAGGCTTGAGGGAGGCTTGGCACTTTGTCCCATAGAGTGACCCATTTGGTGCATTCAATGCCTTGGATGCATTATTGGTCTTGTCAGTAAGGTCCATGATAGAGTAGGGTAGCTACTTTAATTGTGACACATCAATTCATCTCTAGTGCCTCCTCCCAAGTTTGAATCTCTCATTTCATCACCTGCCTAGCTGCGCAACTATCTATTTTGCCTTTATCTTAAAGGGGACAAATAGGCTGCACTTTCAATGTTGATAGGCCCCAAATATCTACTTAGTGAACTATTTCACCCACTAGAAATAACTTCTACTAATTTTCCCTCTTTGTCTCTTCCTCCTCTTGGGTCTGGCCTTAGGCTCTTTGAATGCATTTAGGTCTGTGCCTTGAGTCTATTAAAATCAACAGACACTTAAATGTAACTGATTTGGCATTCATGTGTCTTTCCTCTATTGAAGGTTAACGGCTAGACATTCACTCCAAATTTGATGCCCAAGAGCCTATTGGTCCTTTATTTCCTTTAGACCAAATGTCTAAAGGAATTCCTTTAGACAATTTGTTTGAAGGAAATCCTTTCCTTGGCTTCATGCATGCCTTTGCATTGTGAGGTGCTCCATCCTTTGACATGTGGCACCTTCTACCACTTCAAACAAGTGATATGTGGCATCTTCCATTGAATCTTACTAGGGAAATGTGGCATCATCCACCTTCTCAGGCCTTTGCGACATCATAGAAACATTTGGGGCTCAGTCAAGCTCTCGTGGATAATGAAACTTGTCAGCGTCTGCTGCTCTCTGCATGGGACACATGGCATGGTCAGCTACTCTTAGGAAAATAAAGTAAAACCTTTTGAGGTTGCCACTTGTCACCCTCCACAGAGTTTTGGTAGAAGCTTTATTGAAAGAGACCCTATAATAGTCACATGGATGCAGACACGTGGCAGCCTCAGCTTCATTTAGTCACTCACCCCTAGTCCCACCATGGTCTTTACTCAACACAGTGGAATGGAAGGAAGAAAATGTAGATGTTGACATGTGGCAGCTTTTGCTACTTCTTAGGAATAAGGCATAATGGCTTGGCCAGTGACACTTGGCAGTATCCACTTGACTTTCTATTGCGTGCATTTCTCTTCATAACTGAGGCCATCTTTGAACCTTTGAACTTGGTGCATTAAACCAATTGAACATTTAACCCATTGAAATGATGAACCAAAATGGTTCAAGGTTCAATGGTTCAATAGTTTAAGCTTTTGAGACTCGTTAAATGCTCAGAGCCACGAAACCTTTAGAATGGTTAAACTTTGAACTTTGTCAAATGTGCTTAGCTCCTATTGAATACATTAAACCTTTGAACCTGCTAATCCTTTTGTTGAAAAAGCTTTGAAAAAATGAGTAATTTGAAAGCCCCCAAATAAATTTTGAGAAGGGGAAGAGAGGAATTTTGGCCCTGCAGGTTTAAGAATAGCTCATATGTTGTTTCAAGAATGAGTGACACTTTTGGGGACCAACAAATAACATGAACAACTTTAAACATATCATTACATCCATTAAACCTCAACCTCTTAAGTCACATGAACCAAAGGATTACTTAGTTCAAATGAATACTCTAATGCATATCATGCATGATCCTCCTTTACCTTATTTACCTCATCATATCTCTCTTACCCATCATATTTCACATTCAACCTCCTTAAAATATAATGAACCAACACATTTGCCTATCTTTGAAGGAACCCACCAACCCAATGCAAACCATTTTAATAGTTCAATGGTGCCTCACTCTACCTCTTATGTTGGGGCATCTTGTGATGCCCATCCACATGTCCCTTCATAATTTGGGGTGTCTTGAAATTCCCATCCCTACATCTAATCACCTATTGGGGAATCTTATGATGCCCACTCTTATTTTACAATGCACAATAACAACCAAATACATCTTCAAGAAACCTTCTAAGACTTATAGACTTGTATTTTAGATGCTCATCTTTGATACAAATGTTAGCATAGATCTTACTTATTATTTTTGTCTCATGTTTCTTTGTTTTTGTGAACATTATTTCTTTTATTTTCACTTTATAAGCATCATTATCTTCCTTTACATTCTTTAGTTTTATTTCACATTACATTTGGCATTTGCTTTCATTTTTGTCCTCATATATTTATTTTATCTTTTTATGTTATTCTTTACCTTAGTATATTTATAATTATTTTTTCCATTAGTTAGCATTAACCACATGGGTTTCTCTTTTGTGAGTTTGTAGTATAAGACCATGGATAAGACTTGGCCCTTCTCACAAAATAACACCTTTGATTCTTTTCTCATTTTATTGTTTCACATTTTGATTTTTGGTACCCTCATGGGTTTCTCTTTTATGATTTTTAGTGTAAGACCATGGATAGTACTTGGCCTTCCTCATAGAATTACCATCTTGTCATTCCTTTCATAAAATGTGTTTGTTCTCAGCTTTAGCTTTTGCTTCTTTTGATAGATAGAATTTGTACAATAATCTATGTTATCATGTTTTCCTTCATTTCCCTTATTTTTATAAGTAATCAAACTTTACTATCATTAAATCCCTTTTTACCCTTTATCATATTTTTTGCAATTTGAATTAAGTAAAATTGTCCCATATGTCACTCCACTTGATTTTCCCCTTTCCTTTCACTCCACATAGGATAACACAAGGTCAAAGTTAAGATAACACTTTTATTTCACCTAGACTTACGAGACTTTTAGACCCCATGCTATTTGAAGTTCTCTCTCTTAGAAACCAAGTCCAAAGTATTCAAATGAAAGTCATCTTTATCAACCATGTGTGTTTTTCCAAATCCATATGGAGGAGGAATAAAAAATTCCATCAAAAAATTTAAAAGCCAAATCATTTGAAACAAAAGGCAATGATATTCTAAAAGGTAACATAAAAATCTCAAAATTCAAAATCATAAAAAAAGACATGATTACAAGCACATATCCTATCTCTAATTGAATCTCAAACTCCATAGTCAGCCTCACATAGAACCAACATCCATTGGTTTATGGTAGAATAATAGATTGGAATAGGAGAATTCAACAAACTCTATGGTATGACCTGATTTCTCATGCAAGTACCCAATCTTCATAGTAGACGAATGGATCTATAAGGGGTATTTAGGAATGTGGAACATGTTGTGGGAAGGTAGGTTAATTTTAATTTTCATGCATATAGCCTTCATGGGATGATCTATATACTCCATTTTTTGACCTAAGACTTGTGTAGCTAAGAGAAGTTCTTCAAAGTCTTTAAGGTCAAAAGTCCTCTTGTTTTAACAAACCTAATTTGAGTGTTTTGACTTAAATAAAGAGTTACTCTACCTTGGTTTTTAATTCAATCTCCCCTCTACCCATTTCATTCCCCCTTGATAAACAAATTTTAATTCTAAATTTGTTTTCCCCTCTTCTTTGCTTTCTGTTTCACCTCTTAAGAACATGATAGCATTACATTGTTTCAGTTTTATCTATCCTTAGAGTAAAAAAACATGTTTGAGAACCTATGGATTACACCCTTATACCATTTATTTACCACACCATCTCATTGTCATACTAGTCATGTCATTAGGTGGTTATGTTTTCTTACATTATATCTTATAACAAGCACTAATTTTGAGTCTTCATCCTTTAGAGCTTTTGATATTTATTTCTCCATCATGTTCTTATTTGATTTTTATGGACTTCCATTATCTTAAATATGACATTTGTAATTCTTACATGTTTCTCTTCATATGTATGACTTCTTCATGTTTGTCTTACATCTTTATTTACATTTCATTTTTAGTCTTTTATATTTTTATTTTTGCCCTTCTTACATGAGTTTTATTTTCCCTTTCTTATATACCTTTGTTCAAATTTTATTACATGTATATTTCATTTGTCATTCCTATTTTACATGCTTCCCAATGTGATTTAATATGTTATATATTTCTTTTTACCATTTATGTTTTACATGCTTTCCAATATGATTTATTGTGTTCTATAATCATTTGTCATTCATGTACACTCATTTGTCATTCATGTACACTCATTTGTCATTAATTTACCACCATTTATCATTTATTTGCCATTTTTTGTCATTGATTTTCCTTCAATATTCTAAACCTTGCCTTAATAATCCTAATTTTCCAATTTTTCTAAAATCTCTATCCCTACTAACTATCATATGCCTATCTTCCAATTTTTTTTATTTTTGGCTATTTTTTGCACTAATCTCTATAGATTCGGTTAATGTTCTTCACATTAGATGCCTTCAATATCTCTTGTAGTATAATTATTTATCTATATCACTAAGGTAAGTAAAGGTATGTGTTTTCAAATTTTGTCCTTTCCTTTATCCTATTTGCTACTTATTGTAATTTACTTAGCATCAGTGTTATGTGTTATCATGTTCTATTTCCCAAAGCACCATCCCATGTTACACTAATGTGACATGTGATGAGATTAGATTGGGGCATATGTATAAATATAATATTTTCAAAATTTTATTGATTACTAAAACTTTTCATCTTGCAAGAACCCATCAAGTCTCAATCTCTCTAAGTGCATGCCTTATGGGGTACATTAGGAAAGGGGTGGGTAGACCATTGGTGCTTCATAATATTGTTGTCCCTTTTTCCACTTTCCATGTACACACTTGTCTCCTAAAACCATTTAACCTAAGCTTATTCTTATCTATTTTACCCATTCCATTCATTTTTCATATCATTATCCTCCTTGTTCTTACCTTGACCCCCTTTCACCAGTTGACTATACTAGGTCCACTAGGTTGACCCTGCATAGTTTTCAGCCTTTGATTACTATATAGGGTCGATTGGGTTGACCTTGTACTATTTAAGGATATTTTTCACTTGGAGTTTTGTTATCCCTTCAGTCAACCTAGCTGGGACCTAGTGATTTATCTCTCAAAAATATATAGTTGACCCTATACATCTTACATATTTAGAAGGATTTAGGGAAAGATATACCTATATATACAAGTTCATTTCTAACCATTTGAGAATAGAGAAGAAAAGAAGAATAATTGTGAATAAACATCAGCTTATTAAACATTATAATTGAGGAATAAAGTTTAAGGTTCCATACTTTCTTTGGAGATACAGATTTTGTCTTATAGAGAAATATTTTGGATGCATAGATAGGTTGTGTATCCTAGAGCTGATTTGTCCTTTTTATCCTTACATACCACAATAATCTCTTACAAAGCATCTTGGCCAAGGGAGAGATTGAGTCTCGATAGGTTTGTCTTCAAGGTAAGTATTCCTAACTTTATTTATCCTTTATAAGAGTAGATAGATAATATAGTTGTGCTTCTCTCTTATGCATTAGGATTACATATATGTTGATGTGAGTATATGTATTTTATATATGTTTAGTTTAGTTTGTTTTATTTCTAACCCCCACTTTATGCCACAATATTTGGTGTGTACTAGATTATATTTACTTGTTTATTAGAATAGAGTGAATATAAAAACATAAGACTCTTTTAGGATAGTTTCATGATTATGTTAGACTATAGGCTTTGGAACCATTCCTATCATGGTGTATTATGACAAGTGATCCCCTAATTAGGTCTAGTGGATCCCCATATTGGTCACGCTCATTCTTAACAAATGTATTCCCAATCAAAAGTGTAGGTATGCTCTATCTTCTTTGATCCATGATTGATTTATAAACATAATGCATTTTTTATTTCATATAGTTTATGTCATCTAATATTGTGTAGGATCACTTATCAAAGTAGTCTCAAAGAAGCTGGTAGATGGGATGAATGGTGAAGTTGAGACCCAAGACCTAGTTTTGGGACTTGAGCTAGTGATCTAGTAAGGGATTGATAGAATTATTATCAAGGGTGACTTGATGGTCATAATTTAGGTTCTAAAAAATGGGAAAGATGTCTCTTAAAATGTGTAAAATATTCATAGTCATGCCTAAGATGCCCATATGTTATTAAATTATTGGGAAACCAATCATAGATTTCATAAATAAAATAATGTGGTTGATGAGCTATAAACTAAAGGCATGACTCAACTTAAAGATTTAATTTATGATAATGATTGGGAGGTATGGAATTTAGAAACCCTTTCATGATTAGTCTACACTTAGAGGTAGAGGAATTTGATATTGATGTTGTTAATGATTGAGATATGATGAATCATGGAAATGTTTTTTCCCACACTATTTGGAGGCTATCATACTCTCATAATGAGATAATGTGATGGCTAATGAATTTTATTTCTAATGCCAACATCTATTTTTTAATTTACTTAGAGAAATATTAGCAATGGTAACAAGGTGGTATCATCATTTATGGATCATATGTTATAGGTGTCCCTTAGTGAGCCTGCCCTTCATGTCATGGTGAGTAAATTTGAGATGGCCTTTAAGGGTTGAGTCTCAAATTCTAGGTTGAAACATGTTTCAATCATCTAGGTGGGAAATGTCTTGCATGCCATTAAATAATTCATTGGATTTATTTTTATAGAAATCAATAATAGGGTTAAGTTCAATTACCTAGTGGCATCACTATTTATGGGGAATTCAATTATTGCTTCCAAGTATAAGGATTTGAATTTGGTGATGGAATATAGGCTTGTCTATGTGAGTTTTGAGTTGGATTATAAGTGGTTATAGAGGCTTTTTATAGAGGAAAAAGGCTCTCAAATTTTATCCAAGTAGGTTGGCCACAAGGTGGTTTTGCTGAGGGCCTTGTAAGACTTGGAGGATAAATTTGGAAATATTTTTGAACCATTTAGAATATTTATAAATTTGGATTCAAAATGTTGGTCCCTATGACTATTGGGTTCCTTTACTTGATTTAGGGCTCTACATATTCTAATAATGTTGATTATTATAACACTATCAGGTAGAAAGTACCTTAGGTTGAAATCCATAGTAATATTGGTGTGGATTTTTGGATCTCACACCCCCTCCCTCAACTAGCTCTGGTGACCTTTGGGGGAGGTCCTATCAATAGACATTGAGTGGCTTTGGCTCTTATATAGGATCATTTGTTTAGTATGTTTACAACACCTATTTTAGGGGGTTTTAGTATGAAATATGTGGATAGGCCATGAAGGGGGTGTAAATCAATGAAGTTATAAGGGTTTTGATGGTGGGATTGGGCATGTGAATCTCTCTTCTACTATGGGTGCTTTGGTAGGCAGTGGTAAGATCATGAGTGGCTACAAGGAGCATGGTGGTGGTGCTTTGGTGGTTGGTGGCACTTCATAAGGTGGTGGTGGTTTGAATAGCTATGGTGGTTTTCTCATGAGATGAAGGGTGGTGGGATTTAGATTTTGTATTTTGGTTCTATTTTGGTATCAATGGTGGTTTATTTAGTTTTTTTTTGTGTTGTTGTTATTTCTACGCTTTGGGATGTCCTCTGGGCCCTTCTAGTCCTTTATTTTCCCTCGTATTATTATGGGATTTTAATCTTGTTCTCTCATTAATAAAATGGGTGAGGGATCCTCTAACCCACTTTATCTAGCAAACAAAAATTTTCAATACATAATGGTTAACTAGTTGTAATTATCTTCAAATGTAGCAAATCTTCTACTAACATGGAATTATTACAACTTGTAATGACCAATTGAGGTTAATAAATGGTGAAATCAACCCCAATTCATCTAATATTTGCACTAATAAAATATTATTGTGATCAATAATGACCAATTAGGGTTGATTAATTTAAAGTTGTCTCATACTAACTAAATTTTGGACTAATAAGTGCTAATATCACCCAATAATGACCAGACAGGTTCAACTGAGTGAAATGATCCCCACATCACCTAACTCTCACACTAACAAAGGATAATTATAACCAATTAAGACACATTTAGGTTAATAAAGGTAGGGTTACCACCAAATTGGCCATATTGTGTATTTATAAACCTAAATTTTATTATTAATGATCAATTACAATCAATAGGTATGATTAACTCTGAATTGATCAACTCTTATACTAATAAGGGTTAATTATAACCAATAAAGACTAATTAAGTTTAATAAAGAGTGTTATTATCCCATAATCAACCAATATTTCACTAATAAGGCATTATTATGACTAATTTAATTCATTTGGGTGTATTATCTAGAGAAACTAAGTTTTGGTTAGGGTTATACACACATTGACCCTTATTTGTCAGTATTGGTATTCTTAATTCATTATTAGACCAAATTTGATAAACCAAGGCCCATGTAGGAGTAATCAGATAAATTAATGATAATTTTGGACTATTTTCACATAATTTACCCCTTTTTCTTTTTATGATGTTCATATGTCATTATTATTCCAAATTCAATAAACTAGGACACCAACTAGGTGAGATAAATGAAATGAAGATCAATCTAGGGCTATACAGAAATAAATGACCTTGATTTTTATTTATTTTATTGCATATTTTTATTTAGAATGAAATTTACAAATAAAGGCCTAGATAGTAGAGATCAAAGAAATGAAGGTTGGCTAGGATACATGCATACATAATTGACCCATTTATGTTATAAGTTGTCTGCTAGGTCACCCTTAGGCCCAAAATCATAAAGTGAAGGAATTTTATAAGAAATAAAGATAATTGATTTATGTGAAAAATGATTGATTCCCCACCAAGAAATAATAATTTAAAATAATTTAAATTTATCCCCTTCAAATAGGCAAGTCATAAGTAAGAGATATTAGGGATCTTGTGACATAAAACTAACTTCTCATATCATTATACACATAACTTGCATGGTATAATATTTCATTAATATTCTAGCATGGTGAATTTTTTTATTGTATTATTTTGTCTAAGTACTCTAAGTATTTTTTATAATAGGAAAATGAGGTTTGTGGGTTCCTCACCCTTTACTAAAAATTGAAAAGGAATGAAAAAAAATATGAAAAACCATTGAAGTACATTCACTAGGCTAAGAAAATATAAAATTCCCAAAAATATTAAAAACACTTAACCTCATAATAAAACCATAGGGTGTATTAAACTATATAATTATATGTAAAAATAATGTCTAAACCAACACATCCTTTCAATAGGGAGACACTCAACTCTGATAAGTAAGAACCCTTCTTCCTTTCCAAGAGAAAAGGGATTCAATGGTCTATTTTATGCCCCCATAAATGGTATTCAAACCATCCATTTACAATTTATTTTCTTTAAATTTCATCCTTCTACATATTGGAGCTCCATAATTTTGTTTTGTTCGTAATGAATTCATCTAAAAACTAGTAAGAATCTCTTTAGAAGATATTTATTTGCTATGTTGAGAAGAATTTCCCCCTAATTAATTATCAAAGTTAGTGGTTTGTGTTGATGTATGTTTTGTGTACACCAAATATTATTATGAGAAAGTGCCTCTCATTTTAGGACTGGTGATAAATGTAGACTAGGAATTTGAGTCAAGAGAGGGTGGCTAGTATCATGTTAGTTCCAAAATGAAATCAAATTGAAAGTAACACACTAATAAACATAACATCTCTAGGATTAGTCACTAGGGAGAGATTAATGAGGAAAAAGCATTTGAAAACACAACTATAAATGGAAATAAATGAGGTATATGAACACAAATTACAAATTTCTTACCAAATCCTTGATTGCTCTAAAAAACTCCTTCTTTGGCCTACTCAATTTGTGCTTCAAGAGATCTTCATCAATGTAGTGTGGCCACCTTCATATCTTCTTGGAACCTTTGGTTTGTGATGTATCTGGATTAATATTTGGACATAATAACACTAAATTGCATTAGGTTTTGGAATCATTTAAGCATTATAAATTTACACAAAAAGAGCTTAAAAATATGAGTGAGAAACCTCCTATTTATAGATTTTGGAAATGATAAGGATAAATCAAGACCATCCATCTCAATATCAAGATAAGTGGCCATGAATTAATCTAATTATGTAAATAAAATTCATAAATAGGCTCATCAATATTTTGGATAGATAGGCATTAACTAGGCATGAGAATGCTTAATTAGATATTTTATACATTTATGGCTTGTGGATGCCACCCCATAGAATGATGTCTTGGATGATCTAATTATTCAAAATAAATTTATAAAAATAAATATTCAAAAGTCTCCATGGAATTCTTAATTAGGATCTTGATTCAGATTAATTAGTCTTAAACATGATTTATCACTTTTGGTGCAAATCTTGGCAATTAGTGCACAAATTAATCAAATTGGTCAGAATGTCATATTATTGGATCAAATTTTGACTCAATTAGAATTAATATGAGATGTTATATGCATTATATATTTTATCCCATTTAGTATTTTACTAATAAAAAATAACAAAGGCACATATCTTGTGCATGAAATTTGATAGAAAAGAGCAATCCAAATCACCTAGGTATGAAAATGTCATTTTGACTCAAAATGATCTATAAAAGTTAGTTGTATCATAAAAATAATTTACCCATTTAGGGATACATTATAAAAATTGGCACTTGTATATGATAGGTTCACATATTTTAGCATGTTTTAATGTTTTTAGGCCAAATTGTGAATTTTGGTATAAATTGGTCAAAAGCCTGATTGGAGGTTATTGGTGGCTAGTTTTAGGTGTCTATAGTTTACCGCTATTTGGTAAGATATTAAAAATAATAGGCATAGATATTTATTATCAAATAATGATAAATGGTATGTATTCCAAAAGGAAGATGATGATTGAATAAAAAGATCCAAATGGCGTTTGGGAAGCCTAGGATGATGCCCCCTCGAGGGAGTGGTTGTCACATGTGTGGATGGATGGTACCTCAAAAAGAATAAAGAAAAAAGGTGGAATTAACCCATGGGTGAGATCAATCCAAATCATAAAATTCTTGAAAGTATTGATTTAAAAAAGATACTGATTTTCCCAAAGGTGATTATAATCAGTAATAAAATTTGAAAGAATGATTTTTCCATAGGTAGCTATAATCATTAAGAGGACCTAAATTATTTGATAAAGATTATTATGATATGGTTTTGCCTTAGTTAGGGCTAATTAGCAAGCATAAATCAAGTATATAACCTAGAATATATATTAAAGATGAGTAGGTACAAACATAGATGTGATGGTCTAATGACTAAAGAAGCCATAAACAACAAAGCATACGAGTATCCAAAGTGATGAAAGATATGGATAGAAGAATGATACTAATCAATATAAAATATTTATTTGTATCTTCAAATGATGAGATTCTCATCCTAATTAGTAATGATACAACTAGAATGGTCGATGGGTTGATTTGATTAAGATGGGATAGAAAGATTTGCCAAGGTGTTAAGGATAAACTTTAACAGCTCCATTACTTGTAGACCTTCTTGAATTTGATTTTTTTTGTAGCATGTGACAATATGCATCATGATAGAACACCATGAATACCATCCTAAAATATGTGTAAAGACTGACTCCCAGGATCCAATACTCAATTAAAATAATGCACCAATGATAAAAACCATGATGATAATGTTAACATATGAATATGGATGGATTCAATTATAAATGTGCAAGGACTCACCTGATGAATGCACATAGACTGAATCAAGGCAATAGTACTAAAATTAAATAAATATGCAAATTAACAAACAAATATAAATCACACAAACAAACAAATAAACAAACTTAAAGTAAATAAACAAACAAAAAGCCTAAAAATAAAAGCAAAATAAATATTTTAATGACCATGCCTCGATAAGGTAGATTGAAGATAACTATTTAAGCTTAGATGGGACAAACATTTTTATATTTTGAAATATTTTAATGTTTTATAATTTTGAGTTATCTTAACTCGTTAGAGAATGATAAGATACCTACTCACAAAATGACGAGAGCGTTTAGCTTAAATTGCTTGAAAAATAACTACAATGCATAGAAAGGGGGATTGAGGTGACCTCAACATGAATTGAGCATGACCTAAATATTCCAAAAATAACCTCAATTCAAAATAATTCCATCCATAAAAAGGTAAGAAAAAACCAACTAGGTCCCAATAAGTTCTCAAATCTAGCAAATGGCCAGTCAAATGAAAAAAATAATGGCAAGGTGATGCGGTAATGCATGATAAACAAATGTTGTCCCTATTTTTCCCATAGGTGGTTATAACTAGGATACAATGGTTCATATAAATTATACTTTTTTTCCCATAGGTGGCTATAATTAGTAGTAAGACCACTGAAACACTGATTTGCCTATAGGTGGTTATAATCAAGTTCACATAAACAAACTTGATATAAGATGGAAGATGAAAGATATCTTGCCAGATCAACTGTCATACTAATTTCATATACTATCATATAAACATTAATTAAATATTTTTATGAAAATAGATCATAATACCCTTGTAAAAGGTATGGGAAGAACCAAAGGAACCAAAATCAAAACAGGATTGGATAGGATGGCTAAAAATAGGCTTTGATCTAGATAGGAATGGTATGGTAAATTGGAATGGTCTTCCTCTAGGATAATGATGGTTTGATTGATTGGATAGAATGGTAAGAGGGTTACCCCTAAGTGATAATATGACTAGATAAGATATGAGACAATGGAAAAAAGAAAAATGCAATGATGGCAAAAGGGTATGGAAATTTGAAATGATATGGTATATGTTTGTGGCCAATGATGGTTGTTGGTTTTTTGATATGTTTATCCTAGGTATGGTAAATGTCATATGATTATATTTTTATTAATAAAGTGGAGATGAACATCCTAATCATCAAATAATATAAATAAAATAATTAATCATGTTAATTTCTACCCCACACCTCATCTGAATAGCTACTCTGTCAAGAACTGGTTGTAGATTTGTATTCCAAGAATTTTACTGTGATCTTCATTGGTCATTGATTTTGATTCCTTAAAACTTTGAGATAAGTTATTTTTTTAGCCTCTATAAAGTAAATTTTGGTCATGGATGGTAATAGGGATAAATGTTGGTTGATAGGTTTGATTGGGAAATGGAATGGTGGATGATAATGGAATGTATGGTTGGGAAATAAATGAAGATCAGGTTTTTTAGGCACACACAATGTTGATGAATCTAGATTTGACATAGATTTAGATGTCATAGGGTTGAATACTTTTGAATATTCTCTCAATAGGTCCATCATATTTTTCTATTATTTGATCTTGAGAGTAGATACTATCTGATTAGGCTGTAGAAACAAAGATATTTTGATTTGATCATTGATTTTGTCTTCATCAAGAATTGAATAAATTTTATGGTTAGCTATTGGTGCCTTGAAGAGGTTTTTACCAATGATGTTGTCTTGATTATCCCATAAAACCTCTAAGAATATTTCACTAAGGAATGTTGACTTGTGACTTTGATTGTCTTATAATGCCTTCAAAAAGGTTTCACTAGAAGATGTTGAGTTTGAAATTTGACTATCCCCTAACACCTCTGAAAATTTTTCACTATGAGAGTGTTCTTTTGCATGAATTTGGTATTGACATCCTTGCTCTTCAACTACTATGTTACCATGGATGCATTTTAATAAGGTACAATTCTATTAGTCCCAATAATCACTTCTGGGAGATGGAATGTCAATAATATGGGTATGTTGGTTGGTGGTAATGGAATGGGGAGAGGTTGCACAATCCTCATAGAATATACTAGGATAACTTATGTTGATGTTGAAGTATTCATCCTCAAAAAACATGGAAGGATCACAAATGTATTCAAATTGATCTGTGAGGCATGCATAACTAATGTTGTAACAACCATGAATATACTCTATTTTTGAATCTGATTCTAACTTAATGAAATTTGAATCTAATGTCAATAATAATGTTGATTCTACTTTTGATGCTAAATATGATGTCAGTTCAAAAATAGAACTTGACTCTAATTTTGAGTCTTCATCTGATGCGTACTCTGTTATAATGATGTCTTATTGAATGTTTGGTATTAGACAAGTAACAACTTGTGATGGCATAATGGGCTCCACAAAGATTGGTGTGTCAAAGTAAGACTCCTCAACAATGGGAAAAATGTTAAGAGAAAAATACTCAAAAACTATCTTTTTAGAAGGAGATTCTTAAAAAATAAGCATATAATCGAGGTAATGATTTTCCCAAAGGTGGTTATAATCATTAAGAAGTGACTCAATAAAGACTAGCTCATAAAAGTGAGACTGATCAATAATAGGCATAGGATTGAAAGGTGATTCATCATAGTTTGACTTATCATAAATGGTTGGTTATTTTGGCCTTGGTTTCCAATGAGTTGGAAAATACTTGTTTTGAACACAATTTGGTCTTTAAATGATTGGTTTGGTTGAGAGATTGATTAGACTATTTAAGGTTATGGTTAAATGATTGGTAGAGGTTTGGATTAGATTAGTAATTTTGGATCTTGATTACTTGCATGAGTAAAAGGATGAAGTCATGAAATGGTAACAACAGGGTGGCATGTAATTTTATTTCTCACATAAGCCAAATGACTAGGTCTTAGAATGATGAAGGGGTGTTGTGGAGCCTGGTTGCTCACATGAGCCAAAGGATAAGGTCTTAAAATGGTAATAGTATTCCTTGGATATTATGGAGCTTAGTATCTCATATAATTTGAAGGAGGGTTAGGGGTAGCTGAGGGTCAGAGAACAAAAGGGCATCTTGGAGATTAGTTACTCACACAAGCCAAAGCATCCAAGTCCTAATAAACCATATCATCCCAATCTTAAGTTGGATCATAAGTTGGTTCTTGACTATGTTCTATGTAATGATTATTGTAAAGAGGGTATGTATTCATATCCCAAACAACATTATCTATAGTTGGGTCTTCAACAAAGTCCTCCTCATAAACCTCTTCATACCAATCAAGGTCTTAAGTTGGATTGTAACCAAGTGTTTGGTTATAGTCAGTTTATATGACCAATCTATCATAACTTGGATTGTATGTGACTCCACCATAAGTGTAGCTAGACATATCCACGTCAATGAAAAAATATCTAAAGTTAAAAAGGCTTAGAGTTTTGCAAACTTTGAAAAACTATTTCCAAATTACAAATGGTTCAAACTTGGTCTAGCTTGGTCAAAAGGGGTAGAGTTGTATCTCCAAATAATGATTTGATCATGGAGCTGTATCTCCAAAATTGTTTGTGATAAGACTTGGCATAATATAGTATAACATCAAATGTCTAATGCCAAATGTCATACACACAAAAGGTCAAGCAATGAATAAAAATTTGTATGTCAAAGTCTAGGCCAAAGTTTTTCAAACAAGATCTAAACTAGGAAAGGGGAAACTAAAATTGGTAGGTCTTTTTTCCAAACGTGTTGTCAAAATATAGGCTCAAAAAAACATGAAATTCTAGGACTTTTGGCTAAATGTGATGTCAAAATCTAGACTTAAAACAAAGGATTATTTTATTTGATTTAATCTAACAAGTTTGGAACAACTTTGACATAGATGCGACACACATAATCAAACATAAACATGATTAGTTAGTATAAGGCATACGAAAAAAGGCACTTAGAAAAAATAATGTGTTTTCCCAAATAAAGGCACAAACAATGATGATGATAGGCTCTTTGAATCAAAAAGACAATGGAAATAAGGCTCTTTGAACAAACAAGCAATAGTTTTCAAATTTGGGTAATCAATTAACCAAAGTTATGCAACCTAAAAGAGAAAGATCTATGTATCATCTCCATGAATTGAGGCCTAAATATAAATCAATCAATGTTTGAATCCAAACTTGACAAAGTTGAAAACTCAATGTTGAAAACTAGGATTTGACCAAACAAGCTAGACAACATTAGATAGCATAACAGTGCATAAACAAGGTCTAAATGGCATATGTGGCGTGGTTTTAAAAAATATTTTTAGTACAAATAAAATTAGTTTTGAAACAATTCAAGAAACATAATGGCGTTATCATGCTCTAATGATGTGATCAAATGTTAGGTTTCAAATACTTAAAGACATAACTCAGTATCTGATTTGGGAAACATAACAATACCCATATCAGTCAATTGACACACATAAATAAGTTTAGAAAAAGTTTGTAAGGCACAAGTGTGGTGTAAAATGGCTAGCATAGCACCTCCTTAACAAGGGAGTTGTATATAAACAAATTGGTTTTTGACATGGCTATAAACAAACACATTAGTTTTAGTCACAAGATACCAAGCAAGAAAATGGCAAAATACAATTAATTAAATTGCCCTAAATCCTATCAAAGGTGTAGAAAAATGGGGCTAACTAAAACTAATTATTTTTCAATCACTATTGATGGATTAGATACACAATAATTTCACATCAATGATGCAAGAGAAGCAACATGTCAATTAGGTCCATGCCACTTAGATTATTTTTAAAAAAATTCTAGCGCTTTTTACAACCACTACATTCATCACTCGCTCAGTGTAGTACAATGTCTAATGTGCTCAAACATCCCAAGATTATCCCCAGTGATAGGAAATGGTTTAACCACTCAAACCACCATCCTAGTTGGGTGATCCCAATTTATGTACCCCCCATGGAGAGGGGTTGAAGATAATACTAGGAGATGAAACCCTAGGTCAAAGCTTCCTTAAAGAAATCATGGGAGGTAATGAAGTCCCCCTCACAAACCAAGATGTAATGAAATAAATGACAAGTAAAAGAGCTTTAAAGGTTGCTTCTAGGTCACCCAAGCCATTCAAGTCTTGGGGAGAGCCTTGTCAACTTCTCTTTAACACCTTTGGACTAAGGCACTTTTGATCCCAAAAGTTCCCTAAAGGGGACAGATGGGAAAGCATACGTGCACAACTCCCTATTTTCTCAAAAAAATCTAATCTAGGTAAATAATGATAAAAAATTTGTAAAAACTTGAAGTATGTTCAATTTTAAAGCACTAAATGAAATGTATGGTGATGTTCTTTAGCCCCTTGGTTTTAAGTTGTGAAATTTGAAAGAACAATCAAAATATTTAACACAAACATGCAAAATTTTATTTTTAAACCCAAAGTGAAATGCCTAATTCATTTTAAAACATCCCAAAATAAGTGTGAAATAAATAATTAAGCTTATTTTAAGGATTTTTCAAATGGGCCTTGTAAGAAAAAGGTTAGCACTTTGTTTAGCCTTGAAGCTTATTTATCATATGAGATAAGCAACTTTAAAGGGAAAAATCTATCGACCTAAAGGTAAAACCTGAAGAAAGAAAATGCATTAGAATAGACTTGTTAGATAAAATTTTTGATAAAAAACCAAGAAACTGTAATTTAATAAAACTAAGAAACGACACAATTTAATAAAACCAAGAAATAACAAATAGAAATTTTAAAAAAGATTCAAACTCCTATTTTAAGATTTTGTGAAAAATCTATAGAATTTAAAGCTAAACTAATATCATATTCTAAAAATTTAGGGGAAAACACATGGTTTTAAAAAAAAACATCAAAAATAGAGTGTATATGACCCCAAACAAAGCTCTGCTAAATGGCGTATTTAACTTACTATCTTATGCCACATGTTATCAGAGATAGTTATGGCCTATAGTGAGTCCAGGTCATGGAATCTAAAGTCCAATCTATGTATTTTCACATAGAAGTCCATGAACAAATTTTTATTATTTTTAAAAATTGTTAGGCCTCAAACTCCAAGATTCTACATGAGATTGATTAGTAAGATGATTGTAGGAACCTTTCAAGCAAATTCATGGGGTGTGGTCCCACTAGGTGTGCCATTATGTAGACAAGGAATTTGACTCAAGAGAGGATGGTTAGTATCATGTTATTTCCAAAATAAAATAAAATTGAAATCAAAACACCAAGTAGCATAACATCTCTAGGCCTAGTCACTATGGGGAGCTTAGTGAGGAAAAACCATTTGAAAACACAACTAGAAATAGAAATAAATGAGAAATATGAACACAAAACACCAATTTTTTACCAAATCCTTGATTGTTTCAAAAGGCACCTTCTTTGGCTTGTTTAGCTTGTGCTTCAAGAGATATTCATCAAGGGAGTGTGGTTACCTTCATATCCTCTTGTCGCCTTTGGCTTGTGATGGATTTGGCTCAATATTTGGGAATAATAACACTAAATTGCATTAAGCTTTGGAATCATTTAAGCATTATAACTTTACACAAAAAAATCTTAAAAATATGAGTGAGAAACCTCCTATTGATAGATTTTAAAAATGATCAAGATCAACCATGATTGTCCATCTCAAGATCAAGATGTGTGTCCATGAATTTTTCTAATTATGTAAATAAATCCATAAATAGTCTCATCAATATTTGGGATAGAGAGGTAGTAACTAGGCATGGGAAGGCTTAGTCAGATATTTTATGCATTTATGGCTTGTGGATGCCACCCCATATAATGATGTCTTAGATGATGTAGTTATTCAAAATCAATTTTTAAAGAAAAATATTCAAAAAGATCCATAGAATTATTAATTATGATCTTGATTTAGATTAATTAGTCTTAAATATTATTTATCACTTTTGGTGCAAATCTTGGCAATTAGTGCACAAATTAACCAAATTGGTCAGAATGTCATATTATTATCTCAAAATTTGAACGGATTAGAATTAGCATGTGATGTTAGATATGTTATATCTGTTATCCCATTTAGGATGTTACCAACAAAATAATAATAAAGGCACATGTCTTGTGCAAGAAATTTGATAGAAAATAACAATCTAGAGCACCTAGATGCAAAATGTCATTTTGACTCGAAATGATCTAATCAAAGTTAGCTTTCTCATAAAATACATTTCCCCATTTAGGGATACATTGAAAAAAATAGGCACTTTTATATGATAGGTTCACATCTTTTATCATGTTTTAATGTTTTTAGGCCAAATTATGAATTTTGGTAGAAATTGATCAAAATCCTGGTTGGAGGTTATTGGCAGATAGTTTTAGGTGTCTACAATAAATCAATCCAAGGCATAAGTTTTGGGTATTTATTTTTGTAAATATAGACATGATAAAATAGTGATCAACACATTGGCTATTTACCTCAAATGGTTTGGATATGATATATGTATAACATTTAACCTAAAGACTCTAAAATTTAACCTACAATGGATGGAATGATCTATACTAAGGTGTATCTAATTAAAAATAAGATAAAAGAGGGGAAGGTATGGCATAAAATAAGGGGCTATGTGATTTAGACTAAAGACTAAACACTTCCAAGTTAACCCACTATACCAAGTTAAGCATGTGTCAAAAACTAATGCTTATTATAAATGAGATACAAACATAGAATGTAACAAACACAATGATAATTCAAAGAAAATAATTTTCAAAATAACCTAATGATCATAATCAAAGATAGTGATAACACTTAATTGTTAATCCTAATCACATTACTAGTAAGATGAAAGTATGATCCATAATTAAAGGATCGATATGACTAACACACAGTTTAATATAATCACTATAATTAAACACATACACAAATTCATACAAATTTATCAACTTAATAAAAATTCATGAAGTAAAACACAAAAATTTAGAAGAAAAAAAAATCATCACAAACTCACATAACAATTGCAAAAATTTATAGTTTGCATTAATTAAAAAATATTCCCCTTCTTACAATTAATAGGGATCATGTATATATAGATTTGGATAGGCACAACCTCATCTTCAAAGCTTTGTTTCATGTTTACAAAATATAAAATAAGACCAATTCATAATTTATCCCAAACTTTGCATGTTCAAAATAATTTCTTGATATACAAGAAAATATATAAATTAAAACAACAAAAATTAGATTTTAAAAGTAACTTTATGATGCTAGGGTGGAATTACTAGTGGTAAGTGGAGTTCATCTAATCATGACTCTAGTTGAACTTTTTGACTAGTTGGACTAAAAATAGGGGCCACTGATGTAGTGGACACTATGATAGACAAATAAGTGGGACCTATTAGTGTTTGTAGAGGAGCTAAAGGATATCTAACTTGAGAGAATACAACCCCAACTGACATATGAACCAATGTGTATTCTAAGGAAGAGGATAAAATTATCAATGGTTAAGATTGTGATGATGAAGCTAGTGCCTAAGCAACCCACTAATTTTATTTATTCACATTGTCTTTATCTTTCCTCTTATTTTATGTAATTTTCATGCCACAAATTTAGATTCCATGTCTTCAAAATTAATGGTAGGGACCTTGAATACTATAGGGATTTCTTCCATCAATTTTCTATGTAATCTTAATGAAGTCATGAAATATTCATTAAGTACATGTGCCTCGGACATGTTTCCTTAGAAAAAGTGATCAATTGTAACTTACTCACCACTCCCATAAGTGTTTTTTTATCAACTCTTGATTTAATGTTATTTATGGTAGAATAATGTTTTGTTAAATGATTCCTCATTTACCACTTATCCTAGTGGTGTATAAAATTAGGAGATAATCATATCTCCTATTAGATCACTTCCTATGTTATCTTAGATTGTTAGTTGTTTAACCAATTCTTTCATCTGGTGGTGCCACTCTATGAGACCATCCCTCTTGCTATTCACATAGTTATGGACAAAACTTATATTTGGGAATGTAAGTAGGTTTAGATCTAAAAAATATTTATTTATTACCACCTTAGAAATACTATAAAATTTGGCATCCAACCTTCTCAAAAGTTCATGAAAGTTCATAATATTTCCCTATTGTGGTTGATATTCTACTCTTGTTATATCTATAGATATTACCAATTCATATAGAGACCATGTTAAATTATGTACGTTGTCCAATATGTCTTCAAGGACCTCAATTATGAGTTGTGACTCTAACCTCTTATTTCCCTATTTTAGTCCTTGGACCATTTTATTTAATACTCCCTTAGTAGCCTCAACTAAAAATATAGGATCCTCATTGAACTCAACATGATCCCTTGTTGGGTTTTCTATTCTAGGTCAGGCTGAAGAGGTATTCTTTAATATGAATTCTATTTTTCTCCCTCCACTAACAATTTCCATCTTCTTGACCCTTTTCATTTTGATATAAGTTTCACCAAATTTAGAGTCATTAGGATGTGTAATTTTAGGGTCAATAGGATGTGTAATGGCAATATATGTTATATTTTAAAATACAACCTCTTGTAGACCTTTTTGTGTAATTTTAGATTTGATAGTATGTGTAATGGAAATATATGTTATATTTTAAAAATAATTCCCAATTGTCATGATTTTGGTGGAAACAATGTTGTGTCGACTAGAGAAATAACAATAGAAACATTGGAAAAAGTGGTATAAACATCTAGTGAATTGAATGAAGTTATTGAAACTAAAGTGAAAATGGGAGAAATAACTAAGGAAATTGAAACAAAAATGGAATAATATTTGAAGTGATTAAAGTAATAATTAGAAGAATAGGGGCACAAACTTGAGTTATTAAAATTTCAATAGAAGTAGTTGAGGTGATAGTTGTAGCAAGACTAAGAGTGTCATGTTAGCCTATTTATTTGTTTTAAATAATAGCTTGGTCCTCAAAACTAATTTATTATTATTATGTATCATAACCATGAGAAGGACTAGGGATACTAATCATGAAATTTACCTGTATAAGATCCTTCTAAAATATGTCAGTTGTGTGCTACTCCTCTAGGTGTTTTTTAGGTCCTCCTATATAATCTTCTTTAGTCTCTAAGTCAATGAGATACAATGAGATTCATTGAACTCAGAGATTAGGAAATGGTTGACTTACCACTTGCAATGAAGTCAGTTGAGGTATAAGAATTGTGTGAATAATCATAATATTATGAGAAGTTCCCATGTCTTTATGATGAGTATTTTTCACTGTATTTTTCTTTAATTAGATTACTCTAAGTATCCTTCTCTTCATTTGTTCATCAATCTCTTATGTTAACTTCTCTTTCTTGGGATTCTCTATTCTTAGTTGCATCTACCTTCATAATATAAGGGTCATATTGAATGATTTATGTAATTCACATGAACATTTATGTTGTTATCATCCTAATGTAAACTTGGGAGTCATCATCATCATTAAATAAAATAAATTCATAATCATATTCCTTATGGCCATAAGTAGTTTTGAGTCTTCCATAAAAACTATTTATATGTTGAACTACTATGCTTTTGGGATCCTAATGCCTGAATTCTTACAATTTGAGATTAAAAGAGGACCTATTCTAAAAAGTATTGGACAATTAATCGTAGTATTTAAATTAGTTTCTTCCTATGTTAAGAGGCATTTTTTTCAAAACTCCCAACTTGGATATTTTATAGTTTTGATCAACACTATTAGATAAATGATAGGCTATCTCTTGTTTAGTTGATTTGTCTAGGAATAATCTAGGAAAATATAAGGGTATGACTAGTGTGCCATCTAACCTTATAATAGTGTGGTCTATATAGTACTCATATTCTACTAGTGATATGATTGATCTTATAATTTCATTAGACAATATTTGCATAGGTTGTGTATTGATATATTTATAGGCCATAAGGTTAAAACTATCTACAATTTTTTATATGTCATTGCTAAACCTATGGATATGGAACATTTTTAAAATATCTCATGTTATGTCATTTTGTACCTCTTCTAATGTTTACCATGGGGATACATTTTGATGAAATATCATCTAAGGGCTCATGAAATATTGCATCAACCAAAAATAAAGTGGTGTGTGTTCATGTTTGTCTTGTTTATGTGTTTGTCATTATTGGCATGGTGAAGATGATCCAATGAAATATTAATACTCCTAAACTTTGTATCATCAATTAAATTATATAATTATTAATTTTAGATAGCTACATGACTATAATCAATTTAATTGAGTCTCTCAATAATCAATATAATCCATGATGTCACTACATGTATTAAAGGGATAAAACATATAGGTTGTGGAAAAATGATAAAAGGGAATCAATGTATTACATAAACCTAAATATTATCTCATATTTGTATTACTCTTAAAGAATATTTCAATTTCAAAAAAAACTTATCTAAATCTGAGTTGGTATGCTCAATTTATGGCCTCTAGAAGTTTATGGTTTTTCATAGTAATGAAACCATCGATTTACATATAGTTGTAGTTTCAAAACCATTAACAACAATTTCAAAACATTTAGTGTTGGTTTTGTAACTAGTGGTGATTTTTCCATAAAAACATGGGTGGTTTAAGTATGAATTAATTTATAAGAAAAATAATAGCTTATAAAGATGGATGAACAAATTTAGAGTGTTATAAGGGGCTAAGGAAGGTAAAGAGGCATGGGAGAAAGCATAAAAATGTCAGGAAAGATCCAGAATCAGGATAAGAATGAGTTAAATCACTCAAGAGAGTTCTATTTGAAGAAATAAATAACCCCAAGAAAGAAAACATGGAGATGAACCAATCCATAAGAGATAGTGTATGAAATTTATTTTGCATGTTTACATTTGAATAAGCCTGTGGATTCATGAGTGTATGTGAGTACAAGAATGAGTGAATGTGTATTATTTGTAATGTTTTGAAAATGAATTCAATGAAGTTATTTTTTTGAACTATGTCAATTTGAGTAGTGTGCTCAAGTATGGTCATGGATGAGTATCTAACCATGAATCACAAATGTAAAGGTTGTCCTTAAGTGGACTCCCTCTCTTGGGTTTCATCATTTAGTATCATATCAAGGTATTTCATTATTGGGTTGAGTTTTTAAGGATCTTTTATGAGTAAATTAAAGGTTGTGTAAGATAATTCTACTTGATTTACTTGAAATTTATGAAATATAATCTTGGATATGTGAGAGGATATGTTTATTATAGGTGTAAGAAAAGCCTTGCAAGTTGAGAAGAAGTGAGAGAGGATGATGCTTGATCTATTTTAGGTTATGAAAGATAATCTTTCAAGAGGATATGGCACACAAAGGAACAAGAGAACCAAAGGTAGAAGACTTGGTTTAGATGTTGAAGGGATTCCAATCAAGATTAGACATGATGGAGGATACACAAAGTTAAGATGTTGAAACTATAAGTGAAGAATAAAAAATGTTGGAAATGTTTTTAGCCATGCAAAAAAAGTTGGATATATTTGAGAGAGGACCAATTAAAATATAAAAGGGACCAACAAAGGTCAAGATGAAATAAAAAGGTAATCCCACTAGCAATATTTTTTTGCTTTGTGGTAAAAAGATCCCAATTGAGCTCATGAAATGGATAGTGGAGTTAGAACTTATTTTTGAAGATAAATGTATTGAATAACTCATAAGGGTAAAGGTTAAAATTAATATAATATGTGGAAGTGTAGCTATTTATTAGAAATATCTCCAAGGGAGGAGACAAAGAAAAGGTAAAAATAAGGTGAGAAGTTGGGAACATATGGTTTCTAAGTTGATGGGTCATATTTTATACCAAAGAATGAAAGTAGAGTGGATGAAGAATCTTCATGTCTTAAGGCTTGAGAGAGAATAAAATAAGAACATTTCCAAGAAAGGAAATATGAGATGGAAGTTTCCATGTGAGAAACTCAACTATACTTTGAGAAATAACAAGTGGAATGATATGATTGTGATGAAGAAGGTTCTATTGAAAGATAATGAGTGAGGTTTCTAAGTGATAATCCTAAATATAATTTTAAGAAAAACTAGGAGGAATAGTTTTGTGACCAGACCATAAGACAAGGAATCCTTATTAAGGAGGATGTAGATGTGATAGTTGTTGATAAAAAATAAGCAGACCCATTTTTTGATGATGGGAGTCAGTTTGTTGCATCTCGTTGGCTAAAAAAATTGTTAGGTGGAAAAATTGGTGACTTTGAGTCAACAATGTGGGAACTGAGTCCTTATGTTAGTCAACAACATAGGGATAAAGTCCCTCTCCTATTAGCAATCAGATCTACCTTTATTAAAATCCAAAAGAAGAAATCAAGGAAAGACTTATTCATAACTATTCATTACAAAATTATTTTTTACAAGTGTTTCATACTTTTAAAAAGATAATGTGAAAAAGAGATGGAAAGGAAATGAGGTGAATGAAGGGAATGATGAGAAGTAGAGAAAGGAAACAAATAAAATGAGAACATGATTATTATATCTATTTAAACACAAAATTTATCATGATAATCCTAGGAAAAATGAAGGATTACTCTAGGTGACTAAACACAGAGATTCAATAGAATAGCCCAAGAAAGAGAAACATTGTGCTCATGGAAAACTCTTCTAATTCAATGGATGATAAAGACATAATTACACCCTTAGGAGTGAAAAACATACACAAATGATTCTTTGGTACTAATAGAAAACCAAAGACAACCATCCCATATTTACACATAAAAGATAATTACAATATTTCTCAAACCCCACTAAGATTTCACATTTGTGAAAATAATAGACATGGATTCAAAAATGAATTCTACTATGCAATTTCCACATTAAGACTAATTGATATTAGTCATGAAATTTTTTTGAAACCAAATATTTTAATACAAATGAATCATACTCACAGTCATAATTTGTGAAGATAATCTGAACACATAGTTTACAAATCTCATTCTTTGTATTGATCCTTATTGAGTTGTGATACAATCCCACCTTCCAAAAATATGTCTCAGAGTTCTATTTTTCTAAATTCCCCTTATAATGAGCCTAAAACTCATATTTATAATACAAGAAGGTGTTTATAGTGTGTAACCATCATTTTTTTTGTTTAAGATGGTGTAAAAACAAGTTTAAAAAAATGAACCACTTAAGTTATGTAAAAATGTGTCGATGAAATTTCACTATGTGCAAAAGTGAAATTACTAAATTGCACCACTTGAATGGTGAAAAAATGCTTTGGTGCTTTTACACCACTTGAAATGTGTAAAAAAATAAAAATATCATGATTTGAGATTTACATAGTTGACATAGTGCATTTACACAAAGTACATTTACGAGTTTTTCACTTACAAAATTTACAACTAGAAATTGTAAAATAAGATTCAACATACAAGTAATTGAGGTCCTTATGGAGTACCTTATGAAACTAGAAATATGATCAATTAGTTTGGGCTCTTGGCTAACATATGAGGAAATAATATTAGCTACCAAACTAAATAAGATATAACTAAAGAATATTCTAGTTGATGGATTGAAACAAAATGAACTTGAATTCATTATTATAGATTGTGAGACTGTGCACAAGTTCTTACTGGTTTCACCTAGTTGAGGAACCTCATAAGATTGACTTATAGAGAGGCTTCCAAAATGTCTCATCAAAATTATTGAATCATATTGATTAGAAGTGCAACTTACATTCTCTTTATGAGAATGAGGTCATTTTAAGGGCTTTTCATATATAGTTTTTTAAAGTAGGTCAATAGTGACCCTGGATTTATAATTATCTAGTACAAACATTACAATTATTATTCATGTTTAATACATTTAATTTTTTCTTCTCTAAAAAATAATCATTTACAAAATTTAAAAAATGAAAAAGAGATATTCTAGACTTGAATCTAATTTTTATATTTCCTTTACAATCCCATCTAGATAAAAGTGTAACTAAATCCATATCAGTAATAAGAGCTAGATGGTGCATGTTATTAAGCATTTTATTTGTCTCCTATTCACTCAAGATTGTAACAAACCATCAAAAAACACACTCTAATAATTTTAATGGCATTCTCACAAGCTTTTATACAAAATTATTCATTAATTTTGTATACTATGATGAATGCATGCAAGAGGAAGCACTTCAAACTCATCATTAATAAAATGTTGTTGAATTGTCTCCATTATTAGGTCAACCTCTGGAAGATATAAATGTCTCCAATAAATTTCCCCCGATAAATGAAGATGGGAATATTTGAAAGTATCCCCAATGGTTCATCATATGTTCTTATTCCATAATTTATTTAAGCTTAATTCTAATGGATTTATGCTAGTGTATAATCTCATCGATTGGATTCTTCAAAAAAATGTTAGCATGGTATTTACAAAGATGTGTTTTGTAACTGGCATCCTTTTTCACATTTTTTCACCACATTTCAATAAATTTAAATCATGTATAAATGTATTTTTTTCTTCCACCCCTCTTCCAATACACGGTGGATCCTCTATGTAAATTATTTATTTAGATTTGATTAATATAATATCTTTGAGGTCCACTCATAATGTATTATCTAGATATAACATCTTTTGTATAATAAGGGCTCATAGTAAGCACTCTGTTAGATTCTAGTATTGTTGTTTTCATCCAACTAATTTTTATTCACTGTAATGGTTTATTGTACCCATATTTGAAATAAAATGATTTCTTAAACTCTTTAGGAAAATTAAGAAAAAAAATTCTGAGAGAGAGAATCTTCCTTGATATGTTATATTGTGTATGCAAAATACAACCTTGGTAGTTCTGAAATAACTCATATGTCTGTAGATACTTTTCAAGTAATAAGGAATCATATCTATATGTGAATAATTGGAAATGAGCACAAAATACTCCCCTAAGGTCCACTAAAATATTCATTACTTGAGATACTGAGAACCCTCAGAGCTTTAAAAGTTGCCTAACATAAGAAGCTAAAATGAAGTTGGTTGTCCTTGTAGTCCACTCCTATTTTTGGAACATAAATATTTCCAATGATTTTTTGCCAAACCTTTACAAGGAATAATGGTTGATCTATAAAAACATGGTCCACTCCCCTCTTTTAACTATGGAAGAATCTGACACTTTTAATTTTGTCCCCCACTTTTAAATCAATCGATATGTCAGTATACCATATGTCCTTATAATGATCATAACATGGAGACACTATTATAACTTGATGTACCCATGTTGTTAGGGAATGGTAAATCTCACTAGAACATCATTGAGACCTCTAATCTTACTCTAAGGAGACACTTCATATGATACAAAAATAAGATCCATCCCAGTGCCACAAATGATAACTCTCTTTTGGCCTCAAAAGATTACTTGGTCCCATATGAAACAATATCTTCATGCCTTATATTTCAAGTTGAATCCTTGATTTTATATATTTATGTATCATACTTCTTTTTTCAAAAGAGAAACTATTAAAATATACTCAATGCCCCTATCTTTGTGATTCAACACTTCCATATTAGTGTTGACCAAGTGTTTTGCTTGAATGCATATCCATTCACAATACTATTTTGAAAACCAATCAATTATTCACCATTTGGAAAAAATTAAAGGATTGTACAAATCTTAGAATGTGACCCAAGCCTCATCCATTGATTTATGGATTCAATGTCCCATTTTGTAAAAAATCACCTTCCCTATCATTAAAACATCTCTAATTGCATATAGCATCACAATTAGAGGTGTTGTCATGAACTTTAAAATTTCACAACAACATATATCATACTATTAGAGGTAAAATCATTGACATGGGGGTGACTTAGTGAGCCCAAATATTTAAAATTTAGTTCTAATCCTTCCAAACTCTTAATTAGTTAATACATACATTCATGAGGTATACACATCATTCATAGCAATAAATAAGAAAGACAATGCAAGATCAAGATCATAACATAGGACATATGTGGGAAACCCTCTTGGGGAATAAAACCCTCTAGAACCTATAATTAGACTATTGTCCTATAATAACAAGATCCAATTTAGACCATCTACAAATGATCAAAGAAATACAATCCATAGTGAGACTCCAATCCCACAAGGTGCTACCACACCTATCTAGTTGAGCTTCAAAAACAACCAAACCTTTTAGCAAGTGTCACCTTGCAAGGAGACTGCAACCACTTTTGATTCTAAGCTACCACAACAAAACCTATAAACACATCCACATTTGAACTGATGTCTTCAACACCTAATGATGAGACTCTAATTATCAATATCTTAATGTATCCAAAGCCACCTTTTAGATCACACAATACTTTCTATTGGCTAAAGAACATTACATACTTGAACCAATACACAAAGATCAATTAAGATGCATTACATATCCCAACTAACCCCACTCTTAAACTCTACACACTCAATGTATCCTTCACAACAACAACTCTATCATAGCTTCAACAACATGACCAGATGGTCGTACACAATATCCACACTCTAATTAGTGTCTCAAACTAACCACCAATCTCTTAGACACACCATCACTCCTCTCATTCTCAAGATATCCAAAAAATCCTTTTGGATAACTCTAGGTCTCTTCACTCATGCTCAACCTATAAGAACACTATTCTACCATCAAAATCATGATCTATAAGTCATAATCATAGTCCTCAATCTGATCTACTCATCAACCCAACCATTAGGCACACTCAACCTCTTCTCTTCTTCACTTCAATGCTCACACCTCTCCAAGTCATCCAAGTCTAGAAACCATCACATTTGGTTTCACTATATATGGATAATTCATGACTAAAAATATCTTGGTTATCCATTAGGCATGTCTTAACCCTTAAGACATATACCATATAAAGACATGACTCAATACAATTTTTATAGGCCAACCATAGCATATATGGGTTACTCTTAAGTAGCTATACCTTTTAATAAGGCCATTGTATCTCTTATAGGTCTCATGGTGACCTATTCACCCATTTAGCTCACCCTTGAGCAAAATAATTACAAATGACCACTTTTAAATGCATAGATCCACTCCTTATGTTCCCTTCAACATATTTAAATGATCATAGTCAACTTAGCTCACTTTTGTGTATGATCAAATAACTCAAATAGATACCTTATGCACACAGTTACCATGAATGAACACATAGTCAACATCTTAAGTATTTTTCATACTCAATATAGATTTATCACATCTCCAAAATCCACACAAATCATTCTCATGGAGTCTAAAACATGTTATAATAATTAATTCATCATGAGACATCAAAACAACATCAATAAAATCTCAAGTATCCTTCTTATGTCATTTGCAAAACAAGCAAGAATACACAGTCAACTTCTAGGCTTAATAACTTTGTCTGCACACACTTCTAGATCTTCAAATCAAGTTCAATGGATGTTCCATGGAGTCCTATACCACTTTTATTTTTACAATACCAATAAATTCATCTTCTATCAAAATATATGATCAAAATATAGATCTCTAGTTTTTCCTATGTTAAATTCAAATATTTGAATAGCAATGGTCACAGTTAACCTTCAAACATAATGCTTGAAACTCATAGACTCTCAGCTCAGGAACAATCTCACACCATCGATCTTGTCTTAGATTTAATGCATAGACTACCAAATCTAAATGTTAAAAATATATCATGTTAACCTCATCTCATGTAATCTAGGAACTTTGAGTTCATACACTCTATCGATCTCTACAATCAACCAGGTCCTTATCAATCAACACTCATCATTGATAAAACTATATGAATGCCCACTCATTATTGGATCCTTATCACATACCTTTACTCAAACAATAAACATTATGCACCTATCCTAATCTCACTACCTCCTAACTCTTTAGATAAATCATGTACCATCAATCTTTCTTGAGCTCTAACACTTGAAAAAATGACTAAGTATGAGGACCCTATCAATATGCATGAGTAACCATTTTTTATCCTTAATAAAAAAATTTGTGCTTTGACATAAGATCTTAAATTTGGACTAGATGATCTCCTTCCATATAATAATTAAACCATATGACCCTCTACTTCTATAACTCATGTGCATGTAAGATATAACACCATTAACATGCCTTCTCATAAACTTCTATCATAGAGCTAACCATATCCAAATCTACCTGAGAGGCCAACTTTGAGCATCCATAACTTTTGTTGTGCTTTAGTGCATGAACTAAAATTTAGTAAAAATGATCTATGATAAAAAATAAATAAACCCATATGATCAAATTATCTTGAAACCTTCACACGTGCAATATATAACACCATCAAAGTGCTCATTTGGCTCTTTTTGCCTCATTGCATAATTGGCTAAGTATGGGAAAACACAATCAAACTATTTGGGAGTCTAAATTTATAAATGCATAACTTTTGATGCATTACATTGCATGATCAAAAAATTATCAAAAATAATCTATACTAAAAACTAAATAAACCCATATGATTAAGTTTTGTTGAAAGCTTCACACGTGAAAGATATAACACCATAAAAATTCTCACTTGGCTCTTTCTGCCTCATTGCAATTTTGACTATAGAAAAATAATGAATTTTGACTGAGAAGCCAAATTTGCACCCTCATATCATTAACTACACTTTGATGCATAAATTAAAATATGGCATAAAATAAATAGGGACTACTGTGATCCTAACCATATGACAAACTCCACTTGAATCATTCCCATGTGGCAATGGTGATGTCATAAAACTACCTACTCATATTTATTACCACTTGACCAAAAGTGTCTAGATGAAAACTATGATCAACCAAATGAATTCCACTTATGCACACAAGATCTCAAAACATAGATAACATATTAGGTACCTCTTTCACATGATCAATACTCCATACTCATCCCTGAACATCTTTATCCATGTCAATAATGAAGATCAACCAATCATCCTTCAAGCATATAAGAACAAACACATTGCACACTTTATCATACAAGAACAAGAACATTGCACACTTTGTCATTGTCACTTAGACTATCAAGGCATTTCATCCACTCACCAAGACATATTTATGACACCACCATGAAATCATCATGATAAATATCCAATAAGCTCCCCCTTTGTCATTGATGTCAACACCCATCAGTATAGAAATATATAGCTCACCTTCTCTCTCTTCAAGTACTCAAACAACATGAACTTTCTTGCAAACATGAACTTTATCACCCTTTGACATAATGAAAAAATAGGCACCAACAAATATTTAAGACCTAAAAATACAACCAATCAAGAGTAGAACATATTATAAATATAGGACACACTCCCCCTTACCTTGAGCCTACTTTAGTTTGTCTTGACAACATATTCTTGATCCATACTAATACTCTCTTCAACCAAGCACTAAAACCAATGAATAAAGAACATAAAAAACATATAAATATGATGTAACATATCAATAAACATCCAATAGGGACTCCCCCTAATATCTCTAAGCCATTTCACCTTCTAAGCATCTTTTATATCTCCACACACCATGAAGAACCACCTATAGGATTACTAGCCTTCTTTCTAAAGGCTCTTTCATGACCACCAGCTCTGCATCTACACTATACAAAATAGGAAACATGTGATGAAATAACTTGAGAACATACCATAAGATACTCATACATTTCTCTTTTGGATAAACTAATCAAATATCACTCTTTTTGAAACTGCGCCTGTCTTGCCTCCTTTTAGCCCTACCTAAAACTTGTAGAGCCCAAAATTTTTATTAAACACATATTTAGGACCTTAAAATACATATTTATAGAACTCTCATATTCCCCCTTAATCAAACCAATTTTCATCACCAAACTCATCTTTTGTAATCTACTTCCTTCACAAACCTACTAGCTAATTAACCCTCCATATTGATTAAAAAAATATAAATAACTTTAGAACCACAAACCTTCAATTCTATATGGATATTTATTTGACCACCCATTTAGCCCATTCAACATATTAGGAAGCCTTCAACCTCAATTCACAAGGCAAATAACTTTATAGCTAAGCCAAAAACCCTAGAAACTCAAAGCAAACAAGGTCAATAAACCTTCTTCTAGTCAACACACATCTCTAAAACTAATTTCACACCTGGAGACACCCATCACAAACTTCTAGACCAAAATTTGAGATTTCATACCTTTGGGAACTCATACATCCTCTAGACCTCACAAACACCTAGAACACACCATAAATAAATGCACAGATCTTTCTGAGCACCAAACACTTCTTAACATTAGCATCAATCTCATTAAGCCACCTGGAATCACCCATTCTAACTCTATACTATATCTCCTTCACAAACCTATGAAATAGGCTCATGAAACTATTTCTCCCCCTTAACAAAATATCTTCTCTAATTGGAATTAACATCTTGAGTACATAAACATGCTTCTCCAAACCTTCTTACTTAGATTCAACTACTTAGTCTTTTGATCCTAGGACCTGACCAATTACAAAGCTCCCCTTAAATTCATGCTTCATCAGGAACATGATATATTTAATAAGAATTCAAATACTTTATGCCAAAACATCCAAACCATGATAAAAAACTAAACTCCTTCTCAAGATAAGACCACTGAGTTTCTTCATAAACTTATTTTCTCCAATAGATAGATAAATAAAAATAATGCACAAACATACCTTGTTTTCATATCTTCTCACAAAATAATAGTTGATAGCCACCAAGCTTCCTTTGACTAACAAGTGTCTCCTTAAAGTCTAGATAGAGACACCCCTTTGACATAGAGACACTAAAATTTCCAAATCTTAGGAGACTCCCATATCTCCGTATTTTTCTCTGACTTGTAATCCTACTTGAATTTGAAAGGATGCTTGGGATCATTCTTTTCTTCATATTTGTTAGCAAAAGTAGACAACATAATTTATTTTCTTCCCTTCATGTCTATCATGGCAAACAAACCATCTTTGGTCCCGATCTGATCTCTCTTGATAGGCTTAGGTTTCCATACCCATTTGTGACCTCCTCTTTACACACTAGGATCTCCATACACCTTATCTTTATTTGGGAACTTATTCAACATGTTCTTACAATACCTAGAAATGTGACCAACTTTATGACATCTAAAATAAATAAGATCATTCATACCTTTTTCTTGATGCTGATTTTGATCTTCCTTTTTTATCTAAACATAGGACAAATCCTCTTGGTATTCTTGTATCTTCTTCATATCAGATTCCTTCTTTATAGTAGCAGGTAGTCCACCTTGATCAAAATTATCCTTCATAATCTTTGGTCTCAACACCATTGAGTGACCTTTAGGATTATAATGCTTCTTCAAACTATTCTTTCATAATTTGGCAATATGTCCTACTTTATTGCAATTGTAGTAACCAATATCATTCAACATACCTCTTGACTAATTTGAGTTAAGTCTTCTCCAAGACCAATTGTTCCTTCTTCCAAGGCTCCATATATGTCCATACTTGATTGAATTTATTCTATAGTCTTTATCTCTATGACCATACTTATTACACGTATAACAATGACCATGAAATAAACTACCATACCTTGAATAATTTGGTTGTCTAATAGACCTTTCATTGATTTTCAAGTTTACAATCTCCTTGACTTGGTCGAATTTCTCATGATCCTTTCTTATCTTTTTTGATTTGTCTATGAGTTGTTCATGATCATTCTTCAACAATTTTATTTCATTTTTATTATCATCATACTCACCTTGCCTTGAACTCATTTTCACATTTGCTTCTTCTAATTGAGTCTTAATATGTACTAACTATATGAATGCTCACTCACCCTTGGATCCTTATCATGTGCCTTTGTTCAAACATTAAATGTCATGCACCTATCCTCATCTTGTTGCCTCCTGAATCCTTAGATAAATCATGTACCATTAATCTTTCTCAAGCCTTAAAAATTGTAAAAATGACTAAGTATGGGTACCCTATCAATATGCATGAGTAGCCATTTTTTATCCTTAATAACTTCTTATGTGCTTTGATGTAAGATTTCCTAATTTGGACTAGATGATCTCTTTCCATAGGAAAATATAACTACGTGACCCAATACTCTTGTAACTCTCGTGTAAGCGGTATATAATGCCATTAACATGCCTTTTCATAAACTTCTGTCATAGAGGCAACCATGTCCAAATCTACCTCAGAGGCTAACTTTGAGCATCCATAACTTTTGTTGCACTTTGGTGCATGAACTCAAATTTAGAAAAAATGATCTGTGCTCAAAAATGAATAAACCCATATGATAAAATTATATTTACACATTCATACATGCAAGATATAACACCATAAAATTTCTCATTTGGCTCTTTTTGCCTCATTGCAAAATTGGCTAAGTATGGGAAAACACAATCAAACTATCTGGGAGCCTAACTTTAAAAATGCATAAATTTTAACATGTTACATTTCATGATTTAAAATTATCACAAACAATCTATGATCAAAACTCAACAAACCCACATGATCATTTTCTCTTGACACCTTCACATGTGCAATATATAACACCATCAAAATTCTCACTTAGCTCTTTTTGACTCATTACAAATTTGGCTAATTATGAAAAAATAATGAATTCTAATTGAGAATCTAAATTTTCACCCTCATATATTTAATCATGATTTAACACATGAATTGAGATATGGCACAAAATAACTAGAGACTACTGAGATCACAACCATATGACTATCTCCCCTTGACTCATTCTCACATGGAAATGGTGACATCATCAAACTACCTACTCAGATTTTTTACCACTGGACCAAAAGTGTCTAGATGAAAACTATGATCAACTAGATGAATTCCACTTATTCAAACATGATATAAAATAATAGATAACATATTAAGGACCTATTTCACATGCTCAATACTTCATATTCATCCCTAAACATCTCTATCCATGTCAATATTAAAGATCAACCAATCATACTTCAAGCGTACAAGAACAATCACATTGCACATTTTTTCATACAAGAATAAACACATTTCACACTTTATCATTGTCACTTAGACTATAAATTCACTTCATCCAATCACTAGGACATCTCCATGACATCATTATGACAAATCTCTAACACGTACATGGGAAAATTCATAATTTTCCTTACTGAATGAAGGTAATGTATTTATCTTGTCTTTTTTGGAGGGTATAAGGGTTTAGGACTACCAAGGTAATACACATGTTCCATGAATGACATAATATAGGTGAAATAATATAGTATTCATGGGGAGTTATAAGTTTCCATAATGGAGACAATGGAGATAGATGAAGTGCATATTAATGCACACATGGAGATATGGTTGAAATCTAACCATGTGATAAAGAATAAAATAGAAAGATGAATGATGAGATGATAACCATGGAAGTTATTGATAATTCAACTTTGGATTCCAAAATGTGAGCAGAATCCATGAAAATTATGAAATAAATGGATAAGACTTAGACATGTCTTAAGGCATGATGAAGTGGCTGATGAAGTGTTTATGGGAACTCTTTATTCCCTTGTTTGTTTTGTTTAATGTGAAGGTTCAGCTATGGAGAATATGTAAAATAAGAGGACAAAAAAGTGTTAAATTTAGAATACTCATTTTTATGAGAATCAAAGTGAAGAAGTGATATAAGAGGTTAACATGGTAGTAGTGGTTGAAGAGATGGTTTGTAAGGATATACCAATAGTATAATATTTTCTTAAAGTTATCATGGAGATAATAGAGAGGGAGAAAGTGATGGTATAATATTTTTCTCAAGAGTACATATAATATGAAAGTAATTTTCAATAACTAAAGTTAAGATAAAAGACTCTCACAAGATCAAGGGAAATAGATTGGCAAGAAGAAGGACACCTTCTCAATAGGACATTGGTGGATAGAGAAGGATAGGCATCAAAACTAAATATTGAGAGGTTGATAGAGGATAGAATGTTGAAGCCAAATTTTATGACTTTTAAAAATATATTAGTCCATTGATCTTTTGGATAATGAGAAATGAGGAATGTCACTCATGTGGCATAAAGGCAAGTAAGAAGATTGAGATGGTGAACTTGTTTCTACCAATACAAATGAAGAATTAAGGTGGTGTTGCATATATGAGATAAACCATGATAGTTATTATAAAATATAGTCTTATGAGTCAAGGTATGCATTGTTATTATATGAATAATAAGAGTGTAAGGTTATTTATACATGGCATGGTTGTGGTGAAGTAAAGAGATAAAAATTAGCCTAGAGCTGATATGAGAAGGATGATAATGAAATAAGACAAGGATGAAATGATGTAACTAAGTTTGTTATCATCCCAATCATATGGAGAAGATTATGAGGTTATATAGGATATAAATTTGGAATATGATATTATAGTATATTTGGAGTGGTTTCTTGACATAGCAATGAGGAAAATGAGATATGAAGAGGTTAAGATTATCCTAGATGTAGTATTAGAGGCTATGGGTGATCATTACCCAAATGTATGTTGAGACTACTAGGGTAATATATTAAATGACATAATATTTGATCCTAGATGGATTTTAATGGTTTAAATCCAATGAAATTTGGGACAACAATGATGGTGAAGGCATTTGGTGGTGGTGGTTAGATGAAGGTGGGTTTTAGCCCACAATAAGATGGAAAGAGAAGAGTAAAATCATTTGGTGAAGGTGGTTGTGATATGGTGGGTCCAATCCCATAAAGGGGAAAAGGAAGAGTAGAGGAAATAAGAGAAGAAAGGATCTGAAACCATAAAAGAGATGAAAATGGAATAAAATGTGAGACAATCAGATGGAGTACTTAGTGTGTTGGAAGGTGTATGCAATTAGAAATGTATCATATCTATAAATAAATCCTAACTCAAAGAAGATAGATCATACTTACACTTTCGATTAGTTATACATTAGATCATCAAGAACATGAATAATTAGGGGATCTCTTATCACAATAAACCACATTAGGGAGGGTCACAAAGCCTTCAGTTAAGCACAATCATGTAATAACCCTAAATAGGTCTTATTTTTTCATATTTCACTAGAATAATAACAAGTAAAGTAAATTAATCTAATCTAGTGCTCACCAAATCTTGTGGCACAAAGTGGGGTAATTATCGGAGTTGTTTCCAGAATCTGGATAACGCGAGTGCAATGAAGACATGATCACACAAGATAAACAAGTGCACACCACAAGATGCTAAAGCAATTTGACAATAACAAGAAGATAAATTGCACAAAACAAAATGGAGAAAACCAACTCTGAATTAGCATGGAATGGCCAAAATGAGGACTACAAATAGGAGAGTACAAAAGTAACTCCTCCACAAAAGGTGGACAAGGCACACCAAAAATAGTCAGTAACTCCTCCATGAAAGGTGGTGACAAGGTGCTAAGAATAGAGAAGTAACTCCCATCGAGGGAGTTACTTATGACATTCTTATGACATCTATGACACATCTATGACACACACCTCCACATAAGCTAGCCTATCCCACAAATGTAGGAAAACTCCATGTATGCACAAGAAATACAATTTCCCTAATTAATAAATAGGGAAAAATAAAAACCTACACTAATACCCCCCCATAAGCGCAGCTTAGGTGGGAAGTGTGGAAATATAAAATGGGTCCCAGTAACTAGGCCTGATGAGGTACCCATGTACAAATGCAATCTCTCATAAGATAGAGAAAAGGAGAAAACCCGTAGGAAAAAACTCCCCCCCAAAAGAAAGACATAAAAGAAAAGAAGAGGCTAGAAGGCCCCCCTAAAGATGATGCTACTACAGATGTAGATCGCACCCCAAGAAGAGCTTGTAGATGAATGAACTTGCTCTCAGTGAAAGGTTTGGTGAAGATGTCTGTAACCTACTCTGAAGACTGGAAAAATATCAAGTCAATGACCTGACTATGAATAAGCTCCCGAATGAAATGCATGTGAATCTCTATGTGCTTGGTCCGCTGGTGATGAACCAAATTCCTACAAATTTGTATGGTACTCTGATTATCATAATAAATGATGGTGGGCTGCCTGATAGGAATGCCAAACTCAGAAAGAATCCCTTGAAGCCAAATAGCCTTAGTAGCTGCATTAACAGCTCCCCTGTACTCTGCCTCTATGGATGATATAGCAATAGCATTCTGTTTCTTGTTAGACCAACTGATAGGACCTGAACCTAGAGAGAAACTATAACCAGAAGTGGACTTATGAGTCTGTGAATCACCAGCCTAGTCTGAATATGTATATCCAACCAAGTCAACCTCTATGCCAAATCTATAGTGAATCCCATATCTATGTGAACCCTGTATGTAATTCAAGATCCTCTTAGCTACTTTCCAATGCAGCTCATGGGGTTCCTGCATGAATCTAGAGACAAGTCCCACTGTATATGAAATGTTGGGCCTGGTGTGAGTCAAGTAGATGAGACTACCAACAAGTTGTCGATACCGAGTGGCATCAACCAATGGTGAAGAACAATCAGTCTCAAGCTTGACTCCTGATAGAAAGGGAGTCAGAGATGGCTTATAATCAGCCATGTGAAATCAAGCCAATAAGTCAAGAGCATACTTAGGCTGTGCAAGAGAAATCCCTGAATCTAACTGTGAGATCTCGATGCCAAGGAAGTAGTGCAATAAACCCAAGTCTGTCATGTCAAATCTATCCTGAAGAGATGCCTTCATCGCTGCAATAGCCAATGAAGAACTCCCAGTGATCAAAAGGTCATCAACATATAGAACCAAAATCAGAAGCGAAGCATCCTACCACAAGAAGTAGACATTAGGATTAGAATGGTACCTAATGAAACCCACTGTGAGAAGGAAGGAGTCCATCTTGGCATACCAAGCCTGAGAGGTATGTTTGAGGCCATAGATAGATTTCCTAAGTCTGCATACTAAGGAAGAATCCTAAACAAATCCTGGTGGCTGCTCCATGTAGATCTCCTCCTCAAGGTCTCTGTGAAGAAAGGCACTCTTCACATCCATCTAATGCACATCCCAACCATGTGCTGCGGCAATAGCCAAGATGATTTAGATAGAAGTCATCTTTGCAATGGGTGCAAAGGTCTCTGAGTAGTCAATGCCTACCACCTGTGAGAAACCTTTGGTGATCAATCGTGCCTTGTACTTAGTGACTGACCCATCTGCTACAAACTTGGTCTGATATATCCACCTACATTGAACCATCTTTCTTCCCTTAGGAAGTGAAGTCAAATCCCAAGTGTGATTTTTGATTAAGGAAGAATATTCTTCCTCCATAGCACTATCCCACTCAGGTACCCCCGATGCCTCTTGAAAAGTCTATAGATCTAAAATTGAAGCAAAGAAGGCATGTGGATCTCTCTAAAAATACCTCATAGTATGTCTGTCATCTACGAGGTCTCCTACCCATGTGCCAGCACTCTCAAGTGTCTGTTTGGCCCAAAGTGGCCCAGAAGTGGGTGAGTCAGGTGTTAACTCCTCATCCTCTGACTGACTAGAGGTGGATGACACTGCATCACTATCCTCACTGTCTAAACTCAAAGAAGAAGAAGATGACTCTGGCTCAAGAACTTGTTGTGGCTGATCTAAATCTGATGAGGAATCATCATGAAAAATTAGATCTGATGAGGGAGAAGAAGTGTCAAGTGTTGAGTCTCTAGGACTCTCCTAAAAATGGACACTTCTCTTGATGAACAACTCATGAGTGACTGGATCTAGAAGGCGATATCCCTTAATACCATCCGGATATCCTACAAAGATGCAAGGCTTGGACTGACATTTCATAGCTTTGCATTTCTTCTTCAAAATGTAGGCCATGGCTGGGGATCAAAAAACCCTAAGGTGCTCAACATCAGGTTTCCTTTTATGCCAAGCTTCAAAGGGTGTTATCCCTTTCAAAGCTTTGTGAGGAACCCTATTCTGAATGTAGCAAGCACAATTGATGGCTTCAACCCAATACTGTGGTGCTAAGGATTTGGAGTGAATCATAGAACTAGCCATCTCTTTCAAGAACCTATTCTTATGTTTTACAACCCCATTCTATGAAGGACTATAGGTGACTGTGCACTGCAAATCAATCCCCTCTGTGGTGCAAAACTACTCAACCCTGATGCTGACATACTCCCCTCCATTATCAGTTTGAAGAACCTTGATGGATTTCTCACTCTGTTTCTCAACAAGAGCCTTGAAGTTTAGAAAATGTTCAAACACTTCAGACTTTTGTTTGAGAAAATATATCCAAGTGTACCTAGAGAAATCATCAATGTAAGTGAGGATGTACTTGGCCCTTGTGAAAGATGGTTTGGGAAAGGGTCCCGATACATCACTGTGGACTAACTCCAAAGGTTGTGAAGCCCTCCAAGCTTTGCCTTTGTCAAATTTTGCTTCGAGATGCTTCCCAAGGGAGCACCCCTCGCAAAGTCCTTTTGAAAATTGGACACGAGGCAAGCCAATGACCATGTCATTTTTACAAAGTTGCTCAAGATAGTAGTAGTTAAGGTGGCCAAACCGCTTATGCCACAATTTTCTAACTTCATCTGAATGAGTCAACAATGCTGTAGGAGAAGAATCTGATGCAAAATGTGAAAAGGTGTATAACCTGGCTTGGTGATCTGCCCTTCCCACTGCCACTATAGTATCACTATGTAACTCCCTAATAGACACTGAATTTGGTGAAAATTCAACTCTCATGCCCCGACCAATGTGAGTGATTTGATACACTAATAAGAGATTGGTTGAAAGAGAAGGAACACTTTTAGAACATTATTGAATGTTCCTCCTTCCATTTCAACTGACCCTCTCCCTGCAATGGAAACTGAAGTGTCATCACCCAAACTAATTGAAGTCATGCTACAAGGCTCTAAAGATGAAAACTCAACTAGTGAAGAGCCCATGTGGTGAGAAGCACATGAATCAATGACCCATGAAGATGAGGAAGCTATTGTAGCTACAAGGGCCTTGCCCTTTTCTTTCTCCTTACCCTTGCCCTTTGCCTTAGTAGAATCTTGGGTTGATGAATTCTGCTTGATGGACTCAGGAACACCTATGTTGTTCTTCTCTAGAAGATGAGTTAGGTGGTCTATTTGTTTCTTCATGCACTTGTGTTCATCATGCCCATTCTTTTTACAATAGCCACACTTAACCTTCTTCTTAGGTTTAGCATTGGAAGAGGAAGACTCAGTATTGTTTTTGACACGATTAGTGTTTTCTTTCTTTTTCTCCTAATCCTTATTATTTTTCTTCTTCTCCTTTGTTGAAGTCTTGTCCTTAACATATCTAGCTATCAAAGCTTGGGGTTGAGTAGACTTCATTGTGCCCATTTGAATTAGCTTATCTTGCTCCCTAGTCAAGTCGGCAATGAATGAATCCAAAGAAGGCATTTTCCATGTAGTGCCAAGGGCACTTTTAGTGGCATGGAAAGTGGAGACAAAGACTGAATAACTTGGACCAAGCTTTGTGAGAATAGAAAGAATGAGTTGATCATCTTTCTTCTCTATCCCGCATTATTTCAATTACAATTTAAGGGCCTTAAACTTAGTGAAGAAGTCCTGTAGGGTGTCAAAGTTACTAGGACTTAGACTTATGAGTTCGTTTTCGAGCTCATGACCTCTCATCTCATCAAGCTTCCCAAACAAATTTTATAAGGTGTCCCATATGTCATTAGGAGTTTGGGAGGATTCTAAGTGGAAGAGTAGTTCTGGAGACACGAACAAACTCAGTAACCCAAAGGCTTCATCACTACGGTTGTACCACTTAACCTTTTCAGCATCTGTGTTAGGTTCTACTTCTGTACCCATTGTGATCCTATACAACCCTTTGCTTCTAAGAATAATTGACATTTTAACTTTCCATTCATGATAGTTGAAGGGTGTTAGGGGTTTGAGTTGAAAAGAATCCATTTTTAGCTGAAATTAGGTGAAGTTGCGTTGATTGCAAGTTGTGAATGTATGCAGAAAGGAGAATGAAAGTGAAGTTTGAAAGTTGTGAAAAAGCAATCACACCCCCCCCCAAATATGCAAGTGCACGCTCAAAATATGTCGGTCTTAGCCGAAAATGCGTCTTAGATCAATCAGTGCAAGACAAATGCAAATGGACGTCAGACTCAGCCGAAAATGTGTCTCGAGAGACCCAAATTTTTGGCACTTTATAAACTAGTGAATTTTTGAAAAATAACAAGTCTATGCTGTGGAGAATTTAATTACAAGCACTTTTGCAAAAAATGGCACCCAAAACCGAGCTACCGTTTGCAAGATTTTAAAGTTACAATTTTCCCATAAACTAGTGTTTTTACAAAAAAGGCACTAAAACATCAAAAAAAATCCCTGTTATGGGGAGAGAAAGTAGCCTTCCAACCACTCATTGGATTTATCACGAAATGAGGAATCCAAATGAGGTTTTTGTAGGGGGAATTGGCCTCTTGCCAACCCGAGCCTCACCCTTCGTCTTCGACAGACAAAAATACAAGTTGAAATAAAAACCTCTAAACTGTCTTTTTGAATGCTAAATTTCAAATTTGATTTTAAAACAAACAGTCAAATCACTGATTTAAGAATATCAAAATAATTATCAAAAGGCAGATTTATCCAAAAAAGGAAAGAGGGTGGGCCCACCAAAAGAGGTGTGGTAAACCAAAGAGGAGAGGCGCCATTTTCTGGAAAATAGCACTGAGCGCTACCTAAAATTGTTTCAAGCAGAAAAGACAATCGATGCAAGGTCAAGGTGAGTCTAGCAACAGCATCTAAGCTAACAAGTCAGCGCTTGGACTGGGCAGCACTTAAACTGATTGACAGTTGCAACAAACCCTAAGCGCCCAAGGATATTAGTGATCCCAGGGATAATGGATGGTGACAGCCAGGTGCAGCAGAAATAGAGTGAGAAATATAGCTTACTGAGGCACCACCTCACACACTTTCCCACTTTAGAAAGAACAGCTATGTAGCAAAGAAAATATTTTGCAAAGAAAATAAAAAATAGCAGACCTGGTGCTGGGCGCCGTACGGCCAGCTTGACGCCTGGAAAATAGAGAGGACTGTTGCTTTGCTAAAGCTGAAGAAAGGAGGTGCAGACCAGAAGAGAGTTGAATGCTGCTCCCTGAAGTGAAGACAACCAAAGGCCAAGGTTTCCCAAGAAAATGATTCTAGATATGGACAGAATTTTTTTTAAAATTTTTTATCAAATTTAAAAAAATGAACTCCACTCTTCTTGATTTCAAACTAAGCTAAAAGAAAAATCACACACAAGATTACCGGGTTTGCTCTGATACCATATCGGAGTTATTGCCAGAATCTAGATAACGTGAGTGCAATGAAGACGTGATCACACAAGATAAACAAGTGCACACCACAAGGTGCTAAAGCAATTTGACAATAACAAGAAGATAAATTGCACAAAACAAAATGGAGAAAACCAACTCTAAATTAGCATGGAATGGCCAAAATGAGGACTACAAATAGGAGAGTACAAAAGTAACTCCTCCATAAAAGGTGGACAAGGCACACCAAAAATAGTCAGTAACTCCTCCATGAAAGGTGATGACAAGGTGCTAAGAATAGAGAAGTAACTCCCATCAAGGGAGTTACTTATGACATTCTTATGACACCTATGACACATCTATGACACACACCTCCACATAAGCTAGCCTCTCCCACAAATGTAGGAAAACTCCATGTATGCACAAGAAATACAATTTCCCTAATTAATAAATAGGGAAAAATAAAAACCTACACTAATAGTAATAAACAAAAAAATTAAACATGAATAAAAGACATATACTCATGTCAATGTGTAAAAAATTATAATGTATGGAAGAGAAATACAAATGCATATCTATCTACTCTTACAAATGAGGAACAAATTTAGGAATACTTACCTTTGAATATGAACCCATTGAGCCTAAATCTCTCTCTTGGGTAAGGTGCTTCATAAGAGGTTGTTATGGTATGCAAGGATGACAAGGATAAATCAACTTTAAGCTACACAACCTATCAATGCATTCAAAAGACCTTTCCATAAGACAAGATTCATATCTCCAAAGAAAGTATGAAACCGTAAGATTACTCCTTAAGTATAATGGTGGATAAGTAGATGTGAAATATATCTTACTTCTTCTTCTCTTCTCTAAATAATGGTGAAATTATATATATATATATATATATATATATATATATATATATATATATATATATATATATTTATATTTATTTATATATCTATATATATATATATAGGTGGATTTTACCCTAAGCCCTTCTAAAAGTTTTGGTAAACAGACCCATTCAACCTAGTATAATTATAGACAAAATTTCACTAGGTCACAGGCTAGGTCAACCAAGAGTCAACCTAGACCCTAAATGAATTTTACCCAAAATAGTACAGGGTTGACCCAGTCGACCTAGTACTATAAATAGTTGAAAGGGGCTTAAGGCTAGGAAAAGGGGGATAAAAGGTGAGAAATGACTGAGGAGTGTGAAATAGAGAAGAACAAACTTAGGAATATGGTTTTTAAGAGAAAAGTGTGTAGATAACAAGTGGAAAAATGGAAAACAATCCTTATAAGAACCAATGGTTTGCCCACCCCTTTCCCAGTGTACCCTTTTAGGCATGAACTTAGAGAGATTGAAACTCAATGGGTTCCTTTAAGATAAAGATCATTCGTAGTTGATAAAAGTTTGAAATTATTATGTGTATATATAAAGTAACACCATGGCCATTATTATTTATGGTCAAAAGAGTGGTTTTAACACTTATTCCATCTATGTGAGTAAGATATCACATTTTAAAAACCTTAGGTGTCTGGTTCAAGAGCATCCAAGGGTTCATGAAATCTTACATCAACCAAAAATGAAGTGGTGTTTGTTTATGTTGTCTTGTTTACATTTTTTTTAGTATGGTGAAGATGATCCAATGGAATATCAATACTCTTAAACTTTAGTATCATTGAAAAATTATAGAATGATTAGTTTGAGATAGTTTCATGGCTAAAATCAAGTTGGTTGAGGCTCTCTACCATCAATAAAAACTAGGATGTCACTGCATGCATTGAATAAATAAGACATATGGGTTTTAGGGAAAAGGATAAAATTCCATTGATATATTATCTAAGCCTAAATATTATTTCATATTTCTATTCCTCTTGAAGACTAGTTTAATTTCAAAAAATAAATCATTCCAATCTGAGTATGTATGCTCAAGTTATGGTCTCAATAAGTTTGTGGTTTTTCATAATAATTAAACCACCAATATTCATATGGTGATGGTTTTGAAACCACAACATTGGTTTAAAAACTACTAATGGTGGTTTTATAACTAGTGGCATGTTTGTCCTACAAATGTGCATAGTTTGTCATGAATGAAACTAAAATAAAAATAACAGCCCAAAAACATTAACAGATAGATTTGGACCATTTCTAAGGGGATAAGGAAGTTGAAGAGACATGGGATAATGTATATAATTGTTAAGATGAATATAAAATTTGGAAAGGAGTGATTTACATCACTCAAAATATTTCAAAGTGAAGAAAAATATAACTCCAAGAAATAAAAGAGGGAGCTAAAGGTAAACCAGTCCATGAGAGACTATGTATTGAATTATTATTCTTGCATACATTTGAATAATCATGTAGAGGCATGAGTGTGTGTGAGAGAGAATATGAGAATGAGTGAGTGAGAATTCTTTGTAATATTTTGAAAATAAACTCAATGAAGCTATTTTGTTTAATTGTGTCAATTTTAGTAGTATGATAAAGTGTGACCATGGTGAGTGTCTGACCATGCATCATAGAGGTAAAGGTATTCATTAAGTATCCCTTAAATCATTGTATTTGAACCATCCCTTGACTACTTATTGGTTGTAGGGTGTGGGTAGTTTGCAGTATTTTTTCAAAAGTAACAACTATGTAGGCTATTAGTACTGATTGGTGTCATCAACCCATTCATTTAATCAACTTATTTGGTTGATGTCATTACAAATAGGGTCAATTTCCAATGTTTGTATGCAATAAAGTGTGTAATTTATTGCTAACAGTTATGATTTGGGAGGATTTTGTGGATCAAATAACTTTAAGTTTTTTAATATAATCAACCCAAATTAGAATCTATCTAATTTCTTTGAAAGAAACACACTTTGAAAAATTTGAATGTTCAAAATTAAACACTCTTTCTTATAAAAAAACATTCTTTGGTGTCAAGGAAATCACTTGCTAAATGATTTAACTATTTTTAGAATATTAGAGTCTTATTCCTAATTTAGTTAAGGAACTCATTTAATTAAATTAGTAAATAATATTGAGATAATTAAGTTACTAATTTTTATAATTTAATTGTAAATTTTAACCTTTCTAAAAATAGTAATAAGTGAGGATAAATGTAACTTAGCTTAAACTAGATTAAGATAGTTTAGATAGGGTCTGAAATTTATTATGCAAGACTAGGATAATGTCACAAATTAGAATCTAGTTTTTGTTTTATGAAAGGATAGGAGAATTGAAATAAGACACCCTAAGGTCTGGTGTTATAGTCATCTTCTACTATTGTCATAGAGGCCTAAGATTTTTGGATTTTGTCTATTGTCTCTATGCGATCTTACTTGTGAAATTTTGGATGTTGGATGTCTATAAAACTCCCTGTAGAGATACTTTAGTCTTCAAACCCTAGACTCCATGATGATTTGAAAACTTTGAGAAAGAGGGGGGGTTAGTGTGTGTAAGATTGAATGTGTATCCACATCCCTTATGTGGGCACACTACTACATACCAATACTTCAAAGAGGGATCAAGTCATACGTAGTTCTCCCACTTGATGTGGTTTATGTAAAAGTGTGTGTGAAGATGCAAAATGCTAAAACTAGGTGTGCTTGAGGTGGTTAAGTACTGGTGTAAGGATTTGAATAAGTTTTTAGTTGTATTAGATGGCTATATGTAGAGAATAGGGAAATATGCCTGAGTAGTCTTGCTTGTATTTTTGCTTACTTTATGATATTTTCCAACCCCTTCTAAATGAAATTTGAATGGGTTTTTATAGAGATCTATTGGTCATGGGTTGATTGTATTCATGTTACACTAATAAAAAAATGATAGGAACCAAAATGAAATGATCATTGGAGCTAAAAATTCACTTTGATAGGAATTCTAGAAATGGACACCCTAGGGTTTAACACTATAGTCTAGTTTGGGCATTATTGTCCTAAAGGTACGAGACCTGGGGGTGGAATTATCATAGGAAAAGAAGATTGGAGGAGGTGGAATCATTATCTATAATACTATGGATGACTGGTAATCAATGAAAAGGTGCCTATAAGGGTCATGAGAATTGAAAAAAGACCCTATAGATTAGGTGTCACAATCAACACTCAAGTTACCAATTTTCACATTTTATATGACTACATTTGCCCCCCACTTTATTCTAGTGATGCAGTAAAGTGAAATACTAGAATAGAGGAAAAATTGAAATTGTACCTAAACTTACTTGAAAAGGTGAAGCCCATAAAGTTGTGTGATACTGGGTGTGCATAGAGAGAGCACATTGTGAAGTGTAAATTTGCAAGAGAAAATAAAGAGTAGATCAGTTCTTACTAGATACACTATATTTAAAATAATAACATACAAATTCTAGGTAAGAGAGAGAAAGGAAGAAAAAGGAACAAATACACCTCAAGTACATGGACCAATATAAAACCTATTGTGATGCTGAGTAATATTGGATGATGTTATATATGCTACATGCATGTTATACCAAGAATAATATCATGAATGGAGTTGAGTGCTCAATTCCTTGAGAATGGCTCAATAATGCAAAGGTTAGCCCTTTAGATCCATCATCACCCACTATGTGAAACTATGTGATCATGCATGTGCTAATCAATGTTAGGATTATGTGTCCAATCCCTTTGAGTAGGTGGCTCAAGAATACAAAGGTTAGCTAGAACTTTGGCTCCATCATTGACACATAAAGTGAAGCTTTGAACTAATATCAGTATGAAATGTGTGTTGTATAAGATGGCTCCTAAATCCCATGAATGTACTATAATCTGACAATGTGGTGTGGATAGTTGAATGTGTGCTAGAAACTAAGCCACTCTTAGCCAACTAAAAAAAGGTGGAGATTAGGCTTGTATGAAAACCACTCTGAAACTGGGAAATATGCTTATGTGGAAACCACTCAAAATGTGGAGGTTAGGATTTTATGAAATCCACTCTAAAATGATACCAAACACCTTCAAATGGAGTAAGGTATACAACTACTAAAAATGCTTAGGTAATATACTAAACTTGAAAATAAAAGAAGTCAAATGTGTCATGCATATTGCCCCCAATCACTGGTGTCTAAAACATGGTTTCTAATCTAAAAGTTATATCAAATACCTAATCTAAAACTAGAAGTGAAATCCATCATGTCATGTATCGATTTCCCCTACATCTAGATTCTTTGAGAATTCTAAAATTAGAATCTAAACTAGTATATATGTGCAAAACTATAGCTAAGCTTACCTTTCTACCTATTTTTGAAAATTTTGATTTTCTTACTATTTGGACAGGAGTGCCAAAATTGGACACCCTAATATCTAATGTTATAGTCCAATCTTGGCACTCTTATCCTATGTTGATTCTAATTACTATTCTATAATTGTCACTATTTGCGTGGTCTGTTCTACCTAGTTTGAAGTCTGGGTATTCTAAAAGCTAATTTTTTGATCAATAAGAGCTCTAATCTCTATGACAAAACCCTCGTTTATTTCCCCCTCTTATAAGGGTAAGAATGAATACCTTACAATGACTATCCTCAAAATAAAGAGCCCTACAAGTGTGTTATTATAGAAAAATACATGATATAGCAATGATAATTGATAAGATATATCAAGGTATAACATGGTTTGTAATAGAGATTGTTAGATCAACATGGGTATGTCTAGAGAGATATAACAATGTAGTAGCATGTGTAATATAATGAACTAGAACTAGAAGTCTAATTAGTTTTTAGTTATTGGTTGTTAGTTGTCAAAGAGGAATGGAGCATGATGTCCATCATGACATCTATGAAAATAAAATAATGCATGATGTAGATCATGGCATTTGTAAACAATTTAAGATCAATTGAGAAACATGAATATAAGAAAATAAGTAAGAAGCATATAAGAGTGGCTAAAGGGCTGAAAAAATAAGGGACATGGGCACATGTCACTCAAATTGGAAAGCAAGCATACAAGTCATGTTTAAATGTCACATACACATAAACTGAAAACAAGAAAGGTTGATGTGAAAGCCACAATAACATAGAAGAGTATAGGTAAAGGAAATTGGTAAATTTCCTAATGTACATACAAGAATAGAAGTAAAAGACATTGACAAATGTCCTAAGGTACATACAAGAGACAAAATAGGAACTAAGAAATGTAATCACATCTAGCTATGCAAAGAAAGAAAGAAAAGCATGTAAATACTAGAAACACAATCACATCTAACTAATCAAAATAATAAGTGAAATTATGCAAGACATATAATACAATATTAAGTATATTCTGGAGAATATACAAGTGTTATATATTAGTGAGTATTGATAGAGTAATCTGTGTAAGCTAGTAAATAATGTACATAAACATGATAACTAGAGTGTGTGGTGTAGGAATGACATAACCTAGATGGTATAATCAAGTAGAAAATGCCCCCAGTGGGTAAATATATCAATGTGTATCTTGAATGTATAAGTAGGATGCCCCCTTAATGGGTAGAGTGAAGTAATCAAGGAACTAGATGTCACTACACACACTCAAAGAAGATCAAATGAAGCATGGTAATATAGATAGATCGATAAACAATAACATAGAATAGCAAAATGTAAGTCTATCATGGTAGTATAAATCTAAAGCATGGATGATGCATATAATTAAAATATTTTTGTGTTTTTAATTTATTTGAATGTTTTTATATTTTGACATATTTGAATGTTTTTGGATTTTCAAATATTTGAATGTTTTTGATATAAGTTATGTGCAATAAATCATAAAGAGACTATGCACAAGAAAATTGAGAAAGTATGTACAAGAAAGATTAAGAAGAAACAATACGATGAGTCTCATGAGAGACTCCCTATCATGGTGTCTTGTATTGAGGAGAGGGATCGTGCATAGTCATGAAGCATGATGAAAGGGTTGAGACTATGGCTCTAAAAGTTATGTATGATGTAAATGTTCTAGAATCTCTATAGTGGAAACCTACTATGGTATCCCCTTGTAACTCTGAAAAGTGGATACAAATGTAGGGATCTTAGGGACCCATCTGGTAGTAGGAGAAGATCTCTAAACATGTACTCTATGTGTAGAGTCATGAGACCTCAATGATACTAACCTAGGTGTAAACACTTTAGCTAAAAGCTATCTAGAATTTTAAAACTATGTTTTCTCTAAAAGAGACCTTTGTGGAAGTGTATAGACTCTCTATGCTAGCGATGGAGGCCTCAACTATGTCTAAATCTAAACTAGAGGAAGAATTGAAACTGGTGATTGAAACTGGTGGGGGAACTAAAACTAGTGACTAAAAAATAGTAGATGGCTCTAAAGTGGGGAGTGGTAACTCATATGGAACTCCACCAACTGTAACACCCTGATTAGCATAAATGAATTTCATGCATCTATGAACTATAGAAGGTACTTATTGAAGTTTTTGAATCTATGGTCAACCAAGTAACATATCAAAAACTCCTACACTGGGAACAATAGTAAATGGTGTGGCCACATGTGTTATACCAATTTTTATAGGAAGTATAATTTCACCCAATGAAATTTTTATGTGCCCACTAAATCCACTGATAACTATGTCTATTAGGGTACTATCCTACTCTAAATATCCCAAATGCTAAAATAATGTCATAGTGCACATGTTCATGTTGGATCTATTGTCTATGAGAACACTATGAATACGATGATTATAAATATAAGCTCTGATAAAGAGTGCATGATAATCCAAATCATCCTCAACCATCTCCTATTCTAAGAAGGATATCTAAGGTCTAGATGAAACTATAGAATTTTACGCACCAATCATATTTCTCAAAGGATATGACTCAACTAAATGTGTCATGTATGTATCTAGTATAGGATGTCCCTGATATGCATGGTGAACACCTAATGTATCCCCTATCTCTTTTTTAGAATCTTGTGGGAAAGGATCTAAAAATATTTTCAAAGCTTTATCCTATGTTTGCTTTGCCTAAGGAGGCTCAACTAAAATGTCAATATCAATAACATTTCCATCTATCAAGTCATGTATCTTGTGTTTCAAATTGATGCATCCATTTTTTGTGTGGCTTGGTGCCCTATAAAAATCACAAAATGTATTCTGATCATATCCCTATGTAAGAGGATTTGTTGCATCAACTTATCAAATAAGAGGGAGAGATATGATATTACATTTTAAAGGTTTCTATAAAATCCTAAATGAAGAAATTGGTAGATTGAAAAAATTTTACTGAGGAGGTGTAGATAAAACCACTTATTGAAGGGGTTTTGAAGCTGCATTAACTATTGGCTGATTTTGACTCTTGCTATCATTGACCATTAATTTGTATGGGACTTTGTTTTTACTCTTGTTTTTTGTTTTTGATATGCTTGTGTAATTAAGTTTGCCCTTTGAAATTAGTTTTACTTCCCTTTCTTTAAGTGTACGACATAACTCAGTGAAGGAAGAGAACCTTTTGAACATTATTGACTTATGTAAAGCTGGTAGAAGACTCTGTTTGAAGAGATCTTGTAACTCTTGATTGACCATGGGACCAGTCATCTTAGCTAATATAGTCTTATATCAAAGAACATAATCTATGAGATACTCATTTGACCTTTGTTTTTACCATGCAACTTTGGCATAAGAATATTTATCACCAATGTTAATGCTAAAATGAGCTAGGAATATGTTGGCTAATAGATTGAATGCATTGATTGACTAATTTGGTAGACTATAGAACCATTATAAAGCATAGTCTTGTAGACTCTGTGGAAATAAATTGATTATTAGCTAGTCATTTGGCACATAGTCCAACACATGTTACATGAAAATCTCTCAAATGTGTCTTGGATCACCCTTGCCATCATATAAAGTGAGCTTGGGTTGAACAAAACTTTGTGACAAGGGTGTCAAATCAATATGACATGCCAATGGTGTATGAAGTAGAGCAAAAGAATCTAAATCCTAGGTTGGTCTAGAAGCACCTTGCTCAAGATGTAGCACCTTGGATTGAAAAAATTTATCTCTTGCATAAGGGCTGCCACATTAGGAGACAAACATGTACTAGCTATAACTAGTGGTGGCATAGAAGTAGGTTGGGCTCCTATAGGAGGTTGTTGAGACATAGTTGCCCTTATAGTGTCATGTGTAATTGGTTTCTCTATAATTTGATAAGATTGACCTTTTTTCACTTTTGGTTGTTCTTCTTGAAGTATTTTAAGCATGTCATCTTGTATGTGAGGGTGTTTAGTTAAGAGTTTTTAAAGTTTTCTTTCATCAATTTTATCAAAAATGATGTATTGGGCCATTGTTAAAGTAGGAAAATAATTTGAAAAATTATTGAATTTTTTGTAATAATTGTTATGGAAGGAAAGTAATGAATATAGGAAATGAAAAGTCCTAAAAATAGCCAACTAGAGAATGCATAAAAAGGATACGAAGCTCATAAACATGTAATGTGATACTATAAAAGCATGGGACCTAGTATATGCAACTAAGGTTTTAAAAAATGATATTTTTAAATTTACTATGAAATTTTAAAATTTAAAGAGAATTTATGATTTAAATATACAAGTAAATTATTAGAAAATTCTTGATTTGAAAGGACATAGTGTAAGCAATTAGGGGTTGGAAGAAAATATTTTTAAAAAAAATTACTATTGAATTTAAAATTTTATGTTAATTCTTGATTTAAATACGCATGTAAAAAATCAAAAAAATATTGGAAAATTCTTGATTTGATAGAACCTAGTGTATGCAACTAGGGTTTGGAAGAAAATATTTGTAAAAAAATTACTATGGAATTTTAAAATTTGATGCTAATTTCTTATTTAAATATGCATGTAAAAAAAATCAAAAAAATATTGGAAAAATCAGCAAGAAATTTTCCCTAGGGTTTCTAGGGGTTTTATGCACAAATGAAGTAAGTTGGGCTCACCAAATGATTTAACTATTTTTGAAATTTTGGAGTCTTATTCCTAATTTAGTTAAGGGTCTGAGTTAATTAAATCAACAAATAATATTGGGATAATTAAGCTACTAATTTGTATAATCTAATTATAAATTTTAACCTTTTTAAATATAGTACTAAGTAAGGAGAAATGTAACTTAGCTTAAATTGGATTGAGATGGTTGAGATAGGTTTTGAAATTTATTGTCTAAGACTGGGATAGTGTTACAAATCAAGATCTAGTTTTCATTTTATGAAAGGATAGGAGCACTAAAATAGGATACCCTATGGTCTAGCACTATATTCCTCTTTTATCGCTACTATCTTGGAGGCATGAGCTTTCTAGGTTTTGTCTATTGTCTTTATGTGAGCCTACCTATGAAATTTTGGATGCTAGATGTCTATGAAACACCTTGTAGACCTGATTTAGTCTTCAAACCTTAGAATCCATGATGCTTTGATAACTTTGAGAAAAGGGGGGGGGGCACGGGGGACGAGGGGACGGGAGGGGGGGTTAGTGTGTGTAAGATGCATTGAACATGTATCCACATCCCTTGTCTGGACATGTTGCCTATATACCAACACTTTGAAGAGGTATCATGTCATATGTATTTATTCCACTAGATGTGCTTTGTAATAGTGTGTATGAAGATGGAAAATGCTAAAAATAGGTCTTCTTGAGGTGGCTAGGGACTGGTGTAAGGATTTGAATAAGTTTGTGGTTGTATTAGATGGTTGTACATAGAGAATAGAAAAATATGCCTAAGTAGTCTTGTTTGTATTCTTGCTTATTTTATGATATTTTCCAATCCCCTTTTAAATGAACTTTGAATGAACTTTTATAGAGATTTATTAGTCATGGGTAAAATGTATTCATGTTAGGTTGACAAGAAGAAGGATAGGAACTGAAAGGAAATGACCATTAGTGCTAAAAATGAACTTGGATAGGAGCATAAAAAATGGACACCCTAGTGTCTGGTGCTATAGTCCAAGTTGGGCACTATTATCTTGAAGGTATGAAACCTGAGGGGATGGAATTGTCACTAGATAATAATATTGGAGGAGGTGAAATAATTGTTTAGAAGGCTATGAATGGCTGGAAATAAGTGAAAAAGTGCCTAGAAAGGTCATGAGAGCAAGTAAAAGGGACCTATGGGTTAGGTGTCACAAGCCACACTCAAGTTACCAATTTTCACATTTTATATGACTACACTAAACAAACACAGTTTGCTTATCAAGGAAAACACTCTTTAATATCTATGTTGAATTGAGCTTATTTAACATGAAATGATTTTAGAAAAGGGAAATTCCAAAAAAAATATGTAAATAGTAAATCTAAATAAACATACACAAAGATAAAAACCTACATGTTAACCAAAAAATACTTGTAATATTAACACTCCTAAAATAATTAAATGAAAATTAATATAAATATAAATAAAATACAACATAAAAATCCTACCTCATTGGGTGAGTGGGTTCTTGTTCTCCCTTGGCACAAGATCTAAATCACACTTAGTCTTTTAGGAACATTCAAAGATTCATTAAGTATGGAAAAAAATATTACAATCTAAGAAGAAAAACTATCTCCTTATGGTTTATCTTGTCTTTTCTATTGGTAACATTATCTTCTCAAAAACTTACTTCAAACAGTAGGAACAAGTTCTTCTAATACATCATTCCTAAAAATATTATCCAAAATAAACTAACATACTAACAACATTACATATGTAATTTAACTTATTTGTAAAATAGAAAAGGAGTTACAACCATCTCCCATGTTTCAAGGTGAAAAGGTGGAAGATATAGCATAATTACATGCATAGTTCCAATCAGTTACAATATCCTTATTATTACAATATGATATATGTTATGAACCCATGATATCTCTTCTCTTTACTTTGTTCATATGGTAATTTCTATGGATACATGTGCTTTATAAGTCATCCTATGAGCATTTTGTTTTATCCCATATTCATGGGAAGTAGTAGTTGTTTAGATTAGAATTCGTATAGAAGTAAGTGTTGAGGCTAATGAAGGCATCCATGAAATTAGTTTATCGAGCTTGCTTAAATAATCTTGTTCCCTTGAAGTGGCATGTGATCAATTCAATCTTTTCAAGTGTTCTATCAATATTTAATTCATGTTATTAATTCATATTATTTTGTATTTTTTTATTAATTATTGTAGGAGGATCCTCTCATTTTGTATGAGATTTCTAAAGTAATTTTTTTATTTAGAAAGTCTTAACTTTGTTCTGATGTATACTTCATTTTAATAATTTTTCAAAAAATATTAACTCTATTCTGCTGCATTACTCAATTAAATAATTTTATGTAATCTATTTCAAATCAAGGTAAAAACTTGACCATATAATTGTAGGAAGTGCTTGGGTGAAAGACCTAAAACTCATCATGATAAGTACCACAGGAACCCTAAAGTAACTAGCCCATTGAGAGGACATACCATTGAAATGGGAAACAACCCCTTCCCAATTGAGTAGTTCACATCCATGAGGAAAACTAAGAGTTGTTGCTCAAAGGTAAATATGTGGCTAGAAAACTTATGGAGAGTATTACTCACATAGACAACATTGGTGGCTAGAGTGATATTTTTAAAACCCTTAGATAGCCATTAAAACTTGGGGTCCATTTCTATCAATTTCAAAAAAAATCTAGCGAACTCAAAAAAAATCAATCACTAGAGTATTCATAGATTATCAGAGGACTTGTAGGTAGATATTTGATAGAAAATATAATTTATAAACCATCCATAGAGTATTAGTAGACTCTTAAAGGATTTACCACTAGATAGAAAATAGAAAAGAGAAATTAGGAAAAAAATTCATTTTTTTGGAGTATCTCTCCTATTGTAGCTCTATTGATCCTTAAACATTGTCCAGACACCTAAAATTCCATTCATTAAATTTTCTTCCTTGAGGTCCCATATCATAATTCCACTCCTAATTACTACAAATCTCAATTTTTCCTTTATTCAGGGTTTTCCATAACTTTATTTTTGTCTATTTGCCTCAAAAATTGTCCACAATGTTCATCATCTCTTTCAAATCCTTTTTCCCTTTTTGAAAAATTTTATAGTTTTTCTATTTTCACTCATAAAATTTCCCTCATCTTTGATAATCATACTCCCACTATGCATAAAAATTATTAAAATCCCCTTTACCCCTTCCATTTTTTCCCAAATTCAAAAATTTCTTTACTAAATATGTCTTAACTCTAGTTTTCCTATCCATTGCAAAAAAAATTGTTATTTAGGTCATGATAGTAACCTGAATAGGAGCAAAAAATATGGAGAATGAAATTTTTGCACTCAAGACCCACATCAAAGATCTTGATGAAAAAATTCTTGACTGGGGTCTTCAACATACTACCATAAACAATAAATGACATCTAGAGTCTTCTTCAGACACTGGGTTTTCTTCTTCCACTAATTATTGTGGGTCAAAACATAATTTCTATTGATTCACTAGTGTAGATCCAACTAGATGAATATATCAAGGAGAATAATATTTTAGTCTGCATAATATTTTTGATGCCAAAAAGATCCCACTTCCATCCTTTCACTTGGAACTTGAAGCCTTTTAATGGTATCATTGGTATACCAAGGCTCATGATGAACCCATATGGATTGATTTTTGTACCCTCATGTTGCAATGGTTTAGACCTACTACTTTTGATGACTTCACTAGAGTACGCACTAAACTTCACCAAATAGGAACCATGAGAGAATATCAAATAGAATATGAAAAATTGGTCAATCACATAGAGGGATTATTTGATAAATTATTCAGGAATTACTTTGTCATTGTACTAAAGGATATAATTTGATCTAAGGTTAAAATTTTCCATCCCAACATGATGATGGAAGTCTTAGGGTTGGCTAATTTGGTAGAGGATAAGATCACAACTTAGTAGCGATTCAAATCCAATGTTAATCCATTCAAAAATATAGTTCCATAATGATCTCAAATAATGCCAGTCCCTAGAACCACTCTTATTAAGCATTTGGCTAAAGTAGAGATGCAAGCTCACAGATAAAAAGGACTATGTTATAATTGTGATGATAAATTCACTTATGGACATCGATGTTTTAAGCAAAAGATCTACCTATTTGATGTGGACTCTCAACCCAAAATTAAAGATTGGGAAGATGTTTAGGATACAACATATGATCTAAAAGAAGCTCAGTTGGTTATGAAACCTACTTCTCAAAAAGACCAACCAAATATCTCTTTCCATGCCTTAGCAAGAGTCACTATCCCATAAACCATATGGGTCAAGGGTTAATTTAATAATATCCATCTCATAATACTCATTGATTCAGGTAGCATTCATAACTTCATTAACCCTCATATCACTGAATAGGCAGATTGTTTTATCCATGCTTACTCCAACTTTGAAGTCATGATTACCAGTGGGGGCACATTAACTTATAAAGGCAAGTATCATAATGTGTGTATCTTTATTGCAAATTATAACTTATTCTCCAACATGTTTTATTTTCCCTTAGGTGGATGTGATGTTGTTTTGGGAGCCTAGTGGTTAATCACACTTGGACCCATCTTATGGGATTTTGTTGAACTTTGGATGTAGTTTTTAGATAATGGGAAAAAACATACATTAAAAGGCTTACAACCAACATCTCTCAGCATGATAAGTTCACATTACATTGAAAATATTCTTAAGAATAATTCACATGGTATCATTGCCCAACTCCATTCCATTCAAATGCAACCATCAATAGTCTCCATTGCTCCTTCTGATCTACAAACCATTCTATTGAGGTATACATGTGTCTTTGCAAAAATAGTGGGATTGTCACCTTCATGGCCAAAGGAACACCATATTCAGCTCCTTCTTAGAAGTGTTCCTCCCAAATCAGGTCTTATTGTTACCCATTTTAGTAAAATATTAAGATCAAGATGCTCATTCAAAACTTATTGAAGTAAGACATTATTCACCTTAGTACCAGCTCATATTCTTCCTTAGTTCTCCTTATCTAGAAAAAATATGGGTCATGGCACCTTTGCATTGATTTGCATGTACTTAATCACCTTATAATCAAGGATAAGTTTCCAATCCCTACTATTGATGAGCTTCATGGCACTTATTTTTTCTCCAAATTGGATCTCCACTCTGGATATCACTAGTTTTGGATTAATGAGGATGATATCCCTAAGATAGCTTTTTGCATGCATGATGGCCACTATGATTTTATGGTCATTCCATTTGGCCTCACTAATGCTTCTTCAACATTCCAAGCATTTATGAATAAAATATTTTGGTCCTACTTATGGAAATTCATTCTGATCTTCTTTGATGATATCCTCATCTATAGTAAAACATGGTTTGAGCATCTCCAACATCTGGAGCTCACACTACAACTTCTCTCTAACCATCATCTTTGTGCAAAACTATCCAAATGTACTTTTGTCTAGGATGAAGTGGAGTATCTTAGGTATATTTTTTCAGCCTAAGGGGTTTGAGTGGATCCTAAAAAAATAGCTACCATGAAAAATTGGCCACATCCTCAAACACTCAAGAGCCTCCATGGTTTTTTGGGGCTGATTGGAACTATCACAAGTTTGTCAAAGATTATGGGAATATTTTAGCTCCATTGATAGCTATGTTGAAAAAATATGCTTTTATTTGGATACATGTTACTGAGAGTGCATTTTAAGAATTAAAACAAGCTATGTGTACTACACATATTTTAACGATGCCAAATTTTGCCAAGATCTTCACTATCAAGAGTGATGCTTATAGTAATGGACTTGGTGGTGTTCTCCTCCAAGAAGGATGCCCCATTACATTCACCAAAAAATCCATTTCTAGCAAGAATTCAGTGCTCTCTACTTATGAGAAGGAAATGATGGCCATTTTTCATATAGTATAGAAGTGGAGACCATACCTACTAGGAAATCATTTTTGCATCAAAACTGATCACTAGAGTCTAAAATATTTCTTGTAAAAATGGGTCTTCACTCCATAACGATATAAATGGGTCAGCAAACTCATGGGTTATGACTATGAGATCACTTACAAGAAGTTTAAGGACATTATTATGGTTGATACTTTGTCTCACAAATTTGTGGACCAAGCTTCCCTTTTATCTATTTCTATGCCTATTCCAAATTAGTTGGATGATGTACAACAAGGGCATGTCAATGACTCCTTATTATCTCAAATCATTCAATAGTTGGTCACTAACCCATTATCTATACCACATTATTCTTGAGAGGGTGTTTCTCTATGATACAAGGGTTATCTAGTGCTTCCCTAGAGCAAAAATCTTCAACAAGTTATATTATATGAACCCCATGCTTCTCCATCCATAGGGTACTCAGGGTTTCTCAAAACTTATGAGTAGGAATGATGTAACTTATTTTGGAAGGGAATGAAAAAGGAAATTAAATAGATGGTGGTTGAATGTGACACTTTACAACACATCAAAGGTGAAACAACACTCATCCTTGGGTTGCTTGAACCCTTACCCATCCCTACCAAGATTTGGATAAATATTTCTATGGATTTCATTGAGGGGCTCTCTAAATTTAGAAATAAAATGGTAATCTTGGTTGTGGTTGATAACCTCTCTAAATATAGTCATTTTTGTGCCCTCATCCATCCCTATACTACTTCCATAGTTTCACAAATTTTCTATCTTCATGGCATTCCTTTATCAACTATCTCAGATCATGATGCAACCTTCACCAGCCATTTTTGGATAGAACTATTTTGACATACTGGCATCCAACTGAAGATAAGTTTCATGTATCATCCACAAATGAATGGCTAGATTGAAATTATCAACAAATTCTTGGAAATTTTCCTTTGTTGCTTCACCTTAGAATAAAAACATTAGTGGGAAAAGTGGTTTTCTCACACTGAATAGTGGTACAATACCTCCTACCATACTTCAACAAAAATTACTCCATATGAATAAGTATATGGTCAAACACCACTAGTGATCTTTCCATACACCCCCAATAGTTCATTAGTTCAAGTTTTCAACATGATTCTCTAAACCTAAGATCACATCCTCAGTACCCTACAAGATAATCTTCATATGACACAAAATCAAATGAAACAATAGGCAAATCAACCCCATTCTAATCACACTTTTGAAGTAGGTGATATAGTTTTTCTTTGCCTATATCCCTATAAACAATCCTCCCTAAAACTTAATGGGAATCATAATATAGTTCCCAAGTTCTATGAGACCTATAAGGTTCTTCAGAAGATTGGGTCAGTTGCTTATAAGTTGGATCTCCCACCTTCTTTATGAGTTCACCCAGTATTTCATGTCTCTTATCTAAAGAAAGTTCTTGGCATAAACATTAGAGTGAAAACTATTTTACCAAAATTTGATAATGAAGGATCTATTCTTCTTAATCTATAAGCAATCATAGATAGGTGCACACACCAAATTCACTCCCGTTCCATTACCAAAGTTTTAATTCAATAGCACAGAATGCAACCAGAGGATGCAACATGGGAACCACTATTTTAGATTTAACACCAATTCCCACATTTGAATCTTTGAGGACAAATTTGTTTTTAAGAGAGAGGGGATGTTATGAACCCATGATATCTCTTCTCTTTACTTTGTTCTTATAGTAATTTCTATGGATGCATATGCTTTGTAAGTCATCTCATGAGTATTTTGTTTTATCCCACATTCATGGAAAGTAGTAGTTTCTTAGATTAGAATTCATATATAAGTAAGTTTTGAGGCTAATTAAGGAATCTACAAAATTATTTTATTTATCTTGCTTAAAGGAGGTTGCCCCCTTGAAGTGGCATGTGATCAATTCAATATTTTCAAGTGTTCTATCAAGATTTAATTCATGCTACTAATTCATGTTATTTTATGAATTTTCATTAATTGTTATAAGAAGATCTTCTCATTCTGAAATGGTAACCAAAAATAACATAATACCTATAGTGGTGATCTTTAAAAAACATTAACATAAGTATCATGTGTAAAAATATAATGTTATATGAGGTAAGTGTCTCAATGAACCATGAGTGCCTTGGAAAGGACATGATCACTCAATGTAGGATGTATTCAACATTTCAAGATCATCGAAATTCCTTATACAATATTTGTGTATGATTGGATTGATTATATAAATCACCTAATGAACTCCATAACTCAGTTACTAAACTCTAGAACCTACCTATTATACTCTAGAACTTACTTGATAGACTTTGGAACTTGATTGAAAGAATCCAGATCTTGACTATTAGACTCTATAGCTTTACTATTAGAATTTTAAACTTCACTAGATGGTTCTAACATTATTCCAAGATTTCCTTCAAGGATATGATTACTTTCTACAAAACCATAGCATTCAATCATGGTGCATTTATACAACCTATACATGCAAATTAAAGGCTAACCATGTAAAAATTTAAAACATAGTGGTATAAACAAGTAACATTGACTCACACATGTTAACCAAGATATATATACCCATTCTCTACTTTAGACTAGAAATAATTCATAAATTCATATCATATACATTTATTACTTAGATATAATGGACTCATCATTTCCCCCAACCTTTACTTCTTCCAAGTCTTCTTTCAGGCTACTACCTTAATTTCTCATGGTCAAGCACTCTACTTTACAATCTCTGACTGATATCATAGATGTCATAGTGAGTGATTCAATTTATCCAAGCTAGATTAATAAATCCCATATCTCTAAAAACAAGTTCCATTCATATATCAAATCACTCGTTAGACTGAGGTGATATATTTTTCCATGAAAACATGGGACTAAGAATAAGTGATGGCCTATACCTCATGCCAATCCATTGTTTGTCTCTCATATATTGGACTTGTGAAATTATCTTAATAACAACCATATCCCTTCAAATACTCCATTAAGATTGGTGGTGGAGATTACTTCCCTTATTTTCAAAACTAGGTTCATTGTGTCCCACCATTTGTTACATGATACTAGTGATTCATCAAAATGGTGTTGGGTATAACTTTCAAAATATGATATGCTCTTTTATAGGGCTTGCAGGTAGTGGTCATGCATGGTCTAGTAAAAATAATCTTTGAATTGTGTAATGAGTTTTACCCCACTAGGCTATTGGGATCTCATGCATAGGTCTACAATCCTTTCTTTGTGAAAATACTCATAAGTAATTTAATCCCATGAAATTTTATTACTTAATCTAGGTATGAAGGCTTTGAGTTAGTATTATCCTACATAAATATTTATCATGAATCTAGATATATATCCAATGAGGTAGTGGCATAGAAAGAATTCACACAGGGGGTTTTGATGTTATGGGTAACTTCTCACATAAGCCTCCATAAACTCCTTCTCATCATTGACATCATGAGGTTGGCTAAAATAAATTCTTATCAATTTTCACCTATGGAAATTCTCTTTCAGGAAGAAACTATATGTTGTATATGACCTTATACATGTTAAAGTGTCTCTCCTAGTTCACAGGCTACTTGAAGGGAAGATTATATTTTTTCTTGTTGATTCTTTGAATCTTCAAGATATGATTTTAACTCCCTATTTTATATTTTGATCCTTCTTAATTCTTGGTAAGTTTCATTCCAAGTGGTCATAATTTCATGATAAGATAACTATGTTTGAACCCCTTGGTCTACTTGGATCTTTGGATCAACTACCTTCTCTTTTAATAATAATATTATTTTCCTTACCTTTCAACTTCATTTCAAGGAAGAAAATTTCTTCTTCTTGTTTCCTTATAGTAAATTTAGCATTTGAGAGGAGGATGACTTGTATTTTTTGCATCCTCATCATGATTGGAGGAGTGAAATTCTTATTATTCCTTTGGGGTTTTACCTTTATCAAGTGGTGGATGTTATGAAGAAGGTGGAGGATATTTTGTTTTGGCTAACTCTTCAACCCTTATTTAAGGTTCTTGTCCAACTTCTTCATGTTTGACTTATTTAATTCATTTTGCAAGTTCCACTTCAACACTTAGAATCTCCATAAGAGGTTCTTGAAGTAGATTCCTTAGGATCTTAGTAACATCCCTTTCTTAGTCTTCATATTCTTAAAAGATTAATATTCTTCTTATTAGTGGTTGAGTTGAAGGTATTAGTTCCTCTTATGGAATTCTTCTTCTTTTAGAATATCTTGTAATAATATTGGGTGAAGATACCTCCAGAGTTGGGCTTTCCTCATTAGATATATCTTAGTTATGGATCTATATTAACTTTAGATCTTGGTTTTGAAACACATATTCTCAATTTTCTCTTCTTTATTATCTCTATAAATGGTCCTTCAGTAGAAGTCCCCTCTTTTATAGTGAACCTTGGTGTTTGAGCTACATAAAGAGATATTATCTTTGTCTTAGGATGTTTTTTCAACTTATTTTTCAATAATGGTTTCCAATTAACTTCTCCATTCTGATCCTTTATGATGTGATGTTTACAAATGAGCCAAATAAGTGCATCGTGTCTTATGGAATCCATTCCTCTTCTATGTTTCAATTCCATGACTTGTATGGCTTCTATCAAAAATAAAGGTAAATTCATCTTATTTTTAGGTTTATACATACCTTATCCCAAATTTGTGACAATTATCATGGAATCATAGCCAAGAGACCAATACTATCCATCACAAGGTAGGTAAATGATGACTCAAAGGTAGTTGTTCTCTAAGGCTCAAGTAGGCTTTCACTCTTGATTCCTTTGTTAACTCCTTGAGGGATGAAAACCAACTCCATAATTGGTTACCCTTCCTCATGTAATATCTAAATGATTTCATTTAAGGTATACATCCTTATAATCCTAGCCCCTTAATTTGGGATACTTGAGAGCTCATTGATCACCTAACTATTGACTAGAATATAACACCTTTTACTTTAGTATGGTCATCCTGGAGGTTGGTGATAAACTCCTTGACCAACCATTCATCATACCCTTTAAAATTATATATGAATTATAACCACTCTACCTCTTTAAAAATGGAATCCATTGCTTCATCCTCTAACAAAAAATTTGGAAACTTAGGCTCAGGAATTTTCTTAACCCATTTATAACAGTTTTAGAGCTTATTTAGATGCAAGAACAAGGTTTCAAGGAAGCTTTTTACAAAGGAGAGATGAAATTCAGATTATAATAGAAGTTATTTTACATTTGAATGGATTTAAAGGAGGATAACACATTTTTAATTAAATTATTTCATCATTTATCCTGGCTTTGAGATATGCCTAAATCTTTACTCAATTATGAGACATGGACATTGGAGAGAAAAAGATTAATCATCATGTGTAGGGTGACTTGGGAAAAGTGCCTAAATATCAATAATAAATTCAAATAAATCACTAATTTACTCTCATCCATCAAGGTTGACCATTAGTGGTTTAATTACATCTCTCAATTATTATTCCATGAATGCTTTGTTGTGAAGCCAAATATCTATAGCCATGCCCTAGGTTGATTTCAAATTAGTCCTAAAATGGAGGATGAAATTCCACCAGTGTTTCCCACTATTCTCTTTAAAAATACTCAACCTCATGAGTATTTTGGAATGGGATATTGGACTGAAAAATATAAACCAAAAGGCATGATTCATCCTTTGAGAAATTAGAATAACTCATGCCCTTGTACCTTGGTATAAGTTTACCCCATCATATTCGATGACTCATTAATCATGTGTAAAATAAGGAGTATCATATAGTAATACTTCCTAGTCTTATGATATCTCAACCATATGAATATCAATAATATCGATTAACCCCTCATCAGGTTCCTAGTCTTGATACTCAAAAAAGTGGTAAGTCTTTACCCCTTGTAGGATAAATGAAAGAACCTATAGAAACTCAAAATACATACTCTTATGGTCTAGATTAAGGTATGAAAGCACTTTTGGGAACTCAAAAATCTTATACTTATGGTCTAGATGAATGTAGGTAAGCACTTATAAGAACTCAAAAGTTTGTTCTTCAATCTTCCCTTTTGGTGTGGGAATTATGCTAGCATAGTTATGATGGATTTTGGGCATGAAAAACATGCTAGCATAGTTATGATCACATTGTAGTGTGGGAGGTAAGTCAACATATTTATTAAAATTATATTACTATTGATAAGACATGGGTAATCTTATTTTTCCTATTGTTAAATGTGGTAAGGCTTGTAAGAACTCAATGAATATCTCTCCAAGGGCCTAACTCTCTACAAGGGGGAGAGAAGGCCTATATATAGGTGTTCATGAATAATGATGAGATATAGTGTTTATATCTATGGTCCCTATTGTTAAGGTATGAATATTCTCCTCAAGTACTAGTATGACTGAGAGAAGAGGAATGATTAACTATATATTAGATAACTCATATGGTGATGTGAATTATAACTAGGTGTAAGTCATAGTATAATAGTCGACATCTCAAGAGGAATCAAACCTAATAGATTAGGAAATCTATAAAATGATATGGTCATGCCATATAATGATAAAGGAACATATTATAAAGAGGATAGAAAGTAAAATTAGTAGTACCTAAATTATATCTTTCCCCTATCTGATCAAGGATTAGGTGATTATGATATTAGTCACAAGAAAAATTGACATCAAGGGAAACCTCTTCATTCTTTGACATCTCTATCATGCGAAGATCAAGTAGACTAGTTAACCCATTTTGGAGTTCTTAGTTTCGATATTCAAAGAATTTATAGGTACCTAAACCTCTTGGATTTAATAGGAAAAAAAGTGGTGTTTCTTTTTCTAAGATATTGATAATCTCAATTGTAGATATGGTGGAAACTACTAAAATAATTATTGAAATTGAACTAGTGATGTTTTTAGTTGTAACTACTTATTTTTCCTCTCATTTGTCCTTCAATAGGGATTGAAGTATTTTTACCCCTTTATTTAGGATAACCACTTTGGGATTCATAGGCTCTGTAACATCCACCAACTATGAGGGTTTTTTTGCCCTGCTAGTAGGTAGGTAATAGTCAATATGTAATCACAATTGTTTATGCATGGTCATTTGAATCATATCAAAAGGATTAGGATTCCCTTGAGCCATGAAAACCTTACCTTAATAGAGTAACATGATTTTTTATAACAATATTGATGGATGGCCTTCATCCTATGAATCTAGGGTCTTCCCAAGATCATGTTATAATATATGTCATTATCAATCACGTAGAATTATATTAACATAGTCTTAAGACCCAGAGTGACTAAAGGACAATGGTTCTTATTGAGGTGTAATTGATTTTAATGTATCCTTGTAGGGTATTAAAAACTATGGAATATTTGGTTTCCCTATAACCAAGTTTCTATAAGAAATAAAAGGGGACAATGTTCATGATTGCCCCATCATCAACCATGGTTCTCTTTACATAATTTTTATAGATCCACACTTGAAAGAAAAAGGTTAGACCCCCCTCCTTTTAAATTGAAAATTATGAAGGATACTAATAAATTTGAATAAGTATCCATCATCTCGATATTCTTTCCCAAGTGGAAACATATTCATATTAATGTGACTAATATGGGCTTGAGGTAGGAGAGTTATGATAGATAAATTTCCTAATCCTAAAGCATCTAAAAATGATAAATAATTGGTAGGTGAATTATTTATAAAGTTAAGAAATTAAGTGTGGCATTAAATTTTTGTAAGATCTGAGATCAAATCATAATTACCCACAGGCTTAGGGATGGCCTCAGTATCCAAAATGTTTGAGGGGTGAGGAGTTATGGGATAATATTCCCTAATATGAGTAATTATATTTGATTTATCTTCAAATTCCAACTCTAAAACCCTTATAATTTTATTTTTATCTTGGAATCCTTATTAGGGATCCATATTGACATTGATAGTTTTAGAAGTGGAGGCCTCAGCATCATTGGTACAAGCTTTCTTAGGCTAGTTATGATGAACCAATTGATTGTGCAAGTTACCCTATGTTTTATTTGGGGAAACTATAGTTAGTGGTTTGGAAAAGGGTTATATAAAATATAAATATTTTGGTTATGTGGTGAAATGGGACTGTTCTAATTGGCATGAGGGTTTTCACCTATATTCCGTAGGAACATGTCTATGAAACTTTACCTTTGATCCTCAAGGAGCCTTTATATGAATATGTTATACTCCCTATAGTTTTGAGTATCAAGATTGATGACTTGGTGAAATAGATAGTAGATGTTGGGATTATATTCCCTAGGACTCTAATTTAGTCCTTGTTTATGAAACCCTTGTTGATTGTTTCTTTTATAGTAGGGTTGGTTCTTAAACTAAGGAAAATGCTCAACATGTTTAAATTTGTTTTGATTTTTTTATGTTACAATGTGTACATAAATTAAAGTTATCCTCATGAACTAAATGTGGAGGATTTTGGTTCCTATCACCTGCATTAATAATCATGTTGGTGTTTTTCATGGGAAAATATTTATTATTGTTCACTATGTTTAGAGTTTTACACTAGTTAATCATGACATTAGTGGTGGAATTTATATTTTGGTAAAGGATTTTAGGGCCTTGATTATTGGCATTATTTTATCCTCAATTTTGAAATTCCCCATTATTTTGGTTTGGGATGATAATGCACCTATTGGCCCCATAGGTTATATGTCCACCTGATCAATTTGTAATGCACTTTTAAGAGCCTCTTAAAAAGGCCAATAGGGAAACTTTTGGACATCCTCCCTTGTCTCCTTGTTAATGTAATGAAGGAAAATGTTTAATAAATCCTTCTTGTTCATGTGAGGTGCACTAGAATACAAAAATAAAACATATCACCATCTCATGATGAAATGGGTAGCTGATTCATTATGTTTGTGGTTGATATGAAACAATTATTGAATGTTGGTCTTGAGAAGTGTGTTCATGTCAAAGGCCTTAAAAAATTTATTCATCACTTATTTGAAGGAATGAATGGACCCCTCAAGAATCCATTAATACCAATAAAGAGTGATTTATTATATGGTTTTAGGTAAAATCTTAGAAACAACCCCATCCCTAGATAGGATGTTCCTGATAGTCATGGCATAAGCCTTGACATGTGCATTAGGATCTCCTTACCCTTTGAACTTTGAAAGGTCTGGTAGGGGATGTGAAATAATAATTCCTTGTATGTTGAGGTCTATGGGTTTATTAAGGTATTATACATATGTCCCCATGTTTTTGAAGTTGGTTTTTGGCAGGGTCAAGCTAGATTAAAAAGGTGGGACTATATAAGGGTTGCTCAGATAGCCACTAAGAGGAATGGAATAAGATTGATAGGGTGAAGTGAAATAAGTTATGAAATGGTTATCCAACTAAGTAGACTTAGAGAACATATGGAAATAGGGAGAAATATGATTATAAATAGAAGGGTTGGTGATTTATTAAGTAGGGATATATGTGGGTTATACATAACCCAAAGGAGCATAAGGTGTCACCTAGATAGTTTGCGTAAGAGTGTACATGGGAGGTACGTAACTCATGGAGGTGAATGGGGTGCATTATTGGTCACCACATTGGTTTGAAAGGGTTGAGTTTAGGTGAATACACCACCCATTAGGGTTTGGGTAGAACTTAGTAGGCTAGAATAATTTTTAAAGCTTCTAGGTTAATGACTTTATAAGTAAGTATGTCCTTAAAGGGTTGGTTAGAGAGATAAATTGGTGGGGTGTATGTAATTTTTTTCATGGGAGGGTGTGAAAATTTTGTTACAATGTTTGATGATCCATTATTTGGTGTGTAAGGAAGAGGAATGAACCTGTGTAAGAGGATTTAGGTTTCCTCATTGAAACAGATACTATTTTTTATTCTCTAAATCACTAATGTGACCCACCAAGTATTGATGAGCTCATTCAGACTAATGGTGGTGTTAGGTATGGGGATCTCCTATAAAGGAGGGATATAACTAGGAGATTATTTATTGTGAATGGATTGACTTAGAGTAATATCCTTAGGGGTAGTGGTTAAGATTTGCATCAATGGGTTAGAGGAATTTGTACTCTTGTTAAAGGGATGTGTATCTTCTTGCATACAATTAACTTCACAATCCAACTAGTGGATCCTTCCTAGATGGTGATCATATTTAGTAGTGCCTTTTACATCTAGGTTATATAAGATAATCAATGGTATAATTTCCATATAAGGAGTCATTTCACATCCCCTAGTAAGGGTTATAATGTTGGAGTTAGGATGATTACTAATAGTTTCAGATATATCCTACATCTTATGAATGGAGATTCCATTTATAGTTTGAGTATTATGGTAAGAATAATCATATGATTGATAATATATGTTGATGTCAAAATTAGGGTTATTACAACTTATCAATGAAGCTTTATAAAAGATAATTTGGATCCTTTTATATACCTTCAATCTAAGACATATGTTAGGTCTTATCCACACATATTCTAGGGGGTATATGGATAACCACAAAAAATAGAAGAGGGGAAGATGGAGAAATGAGAAAGGAGAATGAAGAAGGATAATAAAATGGAAATTCAAAATAAGGAAGTATTTCAATTTTGGCTCACCAATTTATATTCATGTGAATATCACATGCTAAATTGTGCACTCAACTTCTAAAGATCAAGCCAAGATAGTCACTGTAATGGATGGGTGATGGGTAGAACTATAGATTGGGTTGATTATGTAGTGGAATGGGTGGTGGAAAAAATTATCATGATGGAAATAAAATATTTATACAATGTCATCTTTTTCATTAAGAGCATTTATTTGATCATAAATAGAGCTCCAAGGTCTTTAGTGTCTAATATAACAAGGAGGCAAAGTCCCTAATCAATATTAGGATTGGTGAAATGGGGATGGTTAATATGAATGATTCAAGGGAGGAGGTAAACTATATTGGGTTGAATACACCTAATCAATGTCATCCAAAATATTTAATGATATATTGTGAGGGTAGACCTAAAGAGAAGAAAGATGAGTGAAGGTGAGGATCTAGGCTTGAATCACACTATATTGATGACCTTAATTCTATGGGAGGATGATGATGGATGGATTGATAATTTTATCTTGTTCCTCTAGGGAACTAATATCATTTATGATGAGGTGTGGGATATGTTTCGCATTAAAAAACTCAATTTTTAATTCAGCACTAATATATAATTGTGTGTTGATTGTAGGACCACGTGTTCTAACCCTAGATAAAAGACCTTCTCTTACAAGCCTAGGTGTCTCATAAAGTGTCATCCAAAGGAGGCTAGGAAAGGTATAAGTGTATAATATTTTTTGTTAATGAATATTTTAATGGAATTATTGTGTTTTTAGAGTAAGGTTTCAATTAGGAGGCTGGCATAGTTGGGCAAGGCTTTGACAATGTTTTTGGTTTATTTTGTTTTGATAAATGTTTGACTAAAAAAGAAAAGTAATTACTTATTTAAATTAAACAAATTGAAAGAAAATAATGATAATCAAACTAAAATTAAATAAATAAAACACTTATTCTTATCTTTTCCAATTTATTTTCAATGCATGTAATATAAGAGAGAGATTTATTCTAACTATGAAAATACTAATTTTTTTCAACTTTTTTAGATGCAATATAGATGATGTTATTTTTTATGATTTTATTTGAATAATGTATGAATTTATATAAGTGAAAACTAAATTTTTTTAAAAATGAAAATGATTCAAGAAGAAGCTTATATTCTAAATAGTAAAATATTATTAATGTCCTACACTTCTTTTGCTTGTATGCAAGCTAGAACAAACTTACAATATTCCTAGATCAAATTCACACTAGTTATGAACTATGTATATGTTTTGAGTAGAATGATTGTTTAAATTATGATTTTTTGTTATTATGAACTAAAACAATATTCTTACTTTGTTCAAAATAAAGGAAATCAGTATTAAAATAAGGTCTTTGATCTACGTAGGTTGATCTAAGGTTTTTTGGTTATTTGTGTGAAAGAGACATAATGACAAGAGTTTGTTTCAAGACTGAAAATTGATTGTTGTAGTAACTGAAATTATGTGTGACATATTCTAATGTTCACCTGTGGTTTGAATGCAAAATTATATATTATGAATGAATTTAATGAATGCAAACAAATAAAGAGACTATCTATTATTTTGTTGTAAAGAATGGAAAAAGAAATGATACTTTTTCTTATCAAATGTTATTTTTTTGGAATATAAATATAATATAATAAAATTTGAATTTAACTAATCTAATATAAATAATAAAAATAAATTGAAATCAAAAGGCCTCCAACCTAATTAAGGCATAGATTAGTTAAGAACATGTAGCATGTGTTATTTTAGTCCTCAATATTTTAGATCCTTTATCCATGAAAATATTTAAGTAAATATATAACAAGGAAGATGAACCAATACCTATAAAAAATGGGGAAGACTAGAGAATCCCAAATAAAGAGTAGTTGATTTATGGTTGGCTGGTTGTACTGTTTACAAAGACTAGGTTGTAGAATCAATGACACTTCATTGCTTTCAATGGTGTATCCAATCACAAAAATAATAGAGTTAAAGTTTAAAATAAATGTTATTAGTTTTTATCTATATAAAACTTAAAAAATATAGGCTTTAATGCATATTTTTCATCCAAAATCAAGCCAAAAATGGCTTACTTATAGAAGAGCAATAAATATTGCAAGAAAGAATTTAACTAAGTTAAATTGGGAATAGAACTTAGGATGGACTCAAAATGATTGTAAATAGAAGAGAGAGTGATAAAGGATAACATAGAAGTGAACACAAGGTAAAAAGATCAATAAATGTGCTAATAGGCATGAAAAATGCATAAAAACTTTAGTTTTAAAAGCTAAATTTAGAAGGCAAATAAAAGGTGATAGAATAACCCTTGATTGCATAAATTTGTTGAATAGCCATTGGTTTCCATGACAAAATAACCTTAAATATTTAAAAAATCACTACCCATTTAAAATATAACTACTCTATAGAGATGAAACTACCATGATGTTTTTAAAATGTAAGTGGTAGTTTTGTAACAAAGAGCGACAATATTATCATGAATAGCAGAGGATTTTTCATACATGGAAGATTTTTAAAATTGAGCTAGCAGAAGCTTCAAAGGCCAAACAAAATAGATTAAAATGGGGCTAAAAGAAATAAGGGGAGGTAAAATTGGGAGGGTGTTAGAAAACCCATTTTGATTATACATTAGGATATCACTACATCATCATTAGACATCATGTTAGAATGTCACACTATGTAAATTTTGGGTGCATATAGATACCCTAACACAAATTATATAATATCATGTTTCAATCTAGTCCAATGATAAAACTATCTAAGCTCTGCATACATCTTCTTAACCCTACAGTGTGTTGAGTAAGGGGCTCAATGTGTTAGTAGAGGTTCTTGGGTTCACTAGAATATGATAATTACAAGGATAGTTCCTACAATTTAGGGACATAGATTGTGGAAAAGGATAAATCATTTTAAATTATTCATTTTACACTAAGATCATATATGGTTAGCACATTATTAGGTAATCTTATATAAGACTACTTGGACAAATACACAATGATAATATTCAGGGGTGATTACATAGATGTTAGCTCGTAGAGGAAAGATGGTCACTAAGAGGTTTTCTAAATATTGGAAGTCTATCATAGAGATTTCCCAAAGAATGTTATCATTACATAGAGATATTATGTACTAACATCTAATATCACAATAATCAAATTGTATTACATATAATAAAAATCCCTTTTCATGAGAATTAATGTTGTAACACATATCGTCACACAAAAGATATAGCTATAGTAGGGAAAATAGAACCATCATATTAATCACCAATTACTAAATCTTACTTATAATATGTATACTATTAGGCACTCAATACATATTTGTTCTAGATATCCAAGGTACACACTTAGTCTTTCATGCATATATTGGAAACTTAATCAAATGATCCTCATAAAATATTACCCAACATTATCCAACCCATTCTACTATAATCTATAGGAATATATAATCCTAAACACTATATTGTTGTAACCATGATGTCTATACTTGGCATCTAGGTATGTCAACCTATATTCTATTACTAAATATTTCATGTACATGATCCTATCTATAAATAAAATATCATTGTAACAATCTTATAGAATAACCACTAACTAAGAAGAAGCCATTTCCCTATCCATGTGGCATGTTCCTATCTATGAGTAGTTTGTGTGCACATTCCCTGGCTAACAATTTCATGGCCTTAAATTTTTATCTTATCCTAAGATAACATCACAAATAAATTTGAGTTTGAAAAATAAAATATAGGTAGAATGCACATAAATCATATATCACTCAATGTGTCATTTGCTAGTTTTCACCCATTTCACACTACTTAGTTTCCCTCACTAGTTTTTAACTAAGTATCAAGCCAATCTACCCTCCTTTTAGGTTTTCAATAAACTATAAAAATTAGATAGTCACCCTTTATGAGTTTTTAACAAACCTATCCCTGTGTGTCCATGTGGTCCTAGCAAATAAAAAGTTGACAAGAAAAATTTAAAAATCCACTACTGTAAAAAAAATTAGTTGGATGGAGAGCTTTGCAAAGAACTAGGAGTAGCAGTCTTCTTCTAGAGAAACTGCTACTAAATTTGAATTAGAGGAATAATGGAACGTACGTAAACTATAAAAACCCTGGTTCTATTAAAATCATCCACATCCATCTTATATTTCTTCCAGTTAATCAAGTACTCTTAAAAACTGCATAAAAATACCCATAATGGAGTCTGAGCATAAAATAATTGATAAATATCACTGTCAACTTTAGAAATAAGAGAGGCTTTAGTAGTACTCATTTTTCCAAAGATACCCACATGAAGATGGGTGAGCTTCTCAACATGGAGTTTTCTTAGATTCTTTAAAATTTGTTATGCAACATCTGAGTCTCCCAAGTCTTCACCTATGTTATATGAAGGAGTCTCAATATTGCACAGATTCTTTAAATGTAGATGTAAACCTAGTAGAAGTGATAGATGTATCAACCAGTGTATCCTTAGAAGAAATCATAGTGTTAAACTCAAGAAACACACCATTCTATACTTCAGCCACTTGTGTTTTCCATTCAATCAACTAATGAGCCATAGCCATTGCCTAGCCAATCATAGTAGTGAGGTCATCTTGATAAATATATAGGAGTTAACATAACCCATTCAACTTAAACTTGATGGTCTAACCTTTTAGCTTGATACTAGTGACTTTTTGGATGTTCACTCAATCTTGCATAAGTTAGGCCACTAGCTTTGAACTTTTTATGTGATCCATCATAAATATAGGGCCCATAACTTTGGAGTAGAGGGTGGGCTAAGAATCTTCAATTAAATTAATAGTTTTATCGAGCATACTCTATAGGTTATAGTTATACTTCTATATTTGGGACACCCTATTTTATAAATAAATAGTAATCTATGTGAAGGACTCATAAAATGTTAATTCACCTTCCAAATGTTTGGCCAAAGAAAGCTTAGAAACATCCAAAGATACTTCAAAGGTAGGTGGAGGCATGGTGGATACAATAGTATAGGTAGTTGTAGGAAGGTGTTATAAGGGAGTGAGAGGGAATGAGAAAATGTTGTGATAGGAAGGTGCATAAGGAACATCCATAAGGTCTAAGTGTTGTAATCTAGATGTCATGGTTGAATCATGTTTTAGCAAGGCCTAACCTTAGGTTGGGAGGTATTTATAATTTAAATAGGTAGTAAATGGAGTCCTAGATGGCTATTATGGAGGAGATTTTAGTGTAGTCTCAACCTAATATGGAGGACAGGTGTGATCTTTTGGAAATATTTGTGAAATTATGGTCTCTATAGTTTTTAATAGAGGTTGAGTAGTAACAGGAATAGGTCATAGTGTCACCACTTCTAAGACTTTCATTGTCTCTTATGTGAATGTTTTTGGAGTCTCAAGTTGTGCTTTCATTACCTCCACATCAAGTTTGTGCTTGGCCGCATCTTTGGCCTATTTATTTTCTAACTCAATAATTATGTTCTATTTCCTCAATTCTTCAACCTCAGTGAGCTTATACTATTGTGCCCCAACTTATTTAAGCTATGTGGGTTGGATGGTGGTGTCTAGTGACACTTAAACTTCTTATACAGTTGGTTGTAGAAATTCCTCCATAGTTAATTTAGTTGGGTCCCTTTGATCGATATATTGTTTTGAACCTATTGATTTTAGGGTCACTTTGATATGCTATTGATATTGTTCCTCCAAATCCTTTTACTTTGTTGTTTCTTCTCTTATTTTCTTTTTCTACATTTTATAGCTCATTATGCTTCTTCTTTTGCAACCTAATTTTCCTCAGGCATTTATGCATCCAATACCAACTCTTTAGTATTAGTGAGAGGTTAATCTAATTGAGACAAATAATAAATCACAACAAACTTACCCACTATTTCCCATGATGCACATCCCTTCTAGCACCCTAAGCTAGGTAAGTCCTCATGAATTGATGGTGCAGTTCCCCTTAAAGATGTTGGAACTATTGTGGGTTGTTGGATTATGGGTGTAACTTCTTCCTCTTCCTCCTTAGAATTATGTTTATCTTTATAGAGTGTGATGATTTCACTGAATAGACATTGATGGGATCTTGGCAAGAGGATCAATCAACTGGGTTGGAGAGGAACCACCAAATCTACCTTTTAAAACATTTTTTTCTTGTAGCCATTAGAGTTTGGCTTCCTTGCCCATAATGTCAAAAATAATATATTATGGGTAAGGTGGGAATTCCACCCATAAATTTTGGGTAACCTTATAGATTTTACTGTACACAATGCTTTCTTGAATAAAAATTATTTTTTTATTCTCTCATATAAATCATTGGCCATGTCTACGAGCATATTTTGATAAACTTCTTGTTTGTCAATTTTAATTTTTTACCACTGGCATTCCATAGTGATTTGAGGAACATGGGGATCATCTAACCATGTCTTCTAACTATGATTCTTAATTTTTAGAGGATAAGGTAATATATGACTCACATGAGCTTTACACTTCCTTGAGTTCAATGGAGTAGATGTCATTGCAGATGGTTGTGTAATGTCCATAGGAATGGGAACTATTATTAAAAAAAAAATCACCCTTGTAGGAGTTTGTTTATACCTCTCCAAATTTGTCTAACATGGGATTACCTCTAAGCCTATGGGTTACCTATAGCAGAGGTAAACCTCTATGTTAAAGGGATAGCTCCCTTGTTTTATATTTTAGACTCACATACTACACTAGACCAATCACTATTGGGGGTGAAAATGGATTAAGGAAACTGAAATTAACCTATACTAATGGATATGATACACCAAATATAATTCCACAAACATGCTTTCATTTACGCTAAAAAAGAAGACTACTATAACTGACTTCGACTCAATGTTATTCTAGTATAAATGTTTCTAGATGGAGGTAGATTGTTATACACATCCAATTGTGGGTGAAAAGGAGGTCTAATATTAAGCACTAATAATCTCTCTCACACTTCAAATAAACCTTAACAAACAATACACTTCATGAGACCTATTATAAAGTTGTTACTCACACAATGAATACAAGAACAAAATAGAAGCAAGGAGAAATAATCTTCATCACTTGTCATCTAAATACACTAATTGACATACTTAGGAAATAATTTTAAATATTAAATAAACTTCATAGCTTTATTAAAATTCAAAACAAGATGTCAAACTAGCAGGGCTTTACCATACTAGGTGTGTATATTTTTACAATGCCAAAATGGCTTGCACATATAGAGCATAAGAGAGGAAAGATAAGAAGTAAAGTTGGAAAGTCACAAGGCCAAGTGTCAAAACTTGGAAACTAGTTACAATGAGATAGAATTAAATGGAAAATATACCAATAATTTTTATTATACAAATGTCCATCTAAAGTATAACACCTTTCTTGAGGTTGGCATAGAGACCCTTCATATTATTCCTTTGAAACTACCTTTATGATGAGGAGTTCAAAAACTAACCAAAACTATTGTAGTAGTAATTAACACATTTACACTAGCTTGAGGTTGTGAAAACAATATTTTAATATCCCTTATATGCCTCTCAACTGATAGCCTCTCCTTTTTCACTTGTCATTCAATGTTTGTAGTCACTCACTAGCCATTTAGGCCTAGATCTGTATACTTGTCACTTAAGTGACTTACAATTGTTAATTAAACTCATTGTATAAGTATTAAACAACTACTTAAAACCTTATTTTTACTTTTTTCTATCAAATATACCTAAATGAAATTCAAAACATACTTCTCACTATTAACTTTGATAGTCACATTAACTTCTCATTGTCTTGTTCAAGATTACCTACAAAAAATAGTCTAGCAAAGGGGTTTTCATGCATCATTGTGATGATAATTAAGTATTAATAGTTGTAATAATTATCTACACACCCTCCATAGTTTATTTCATCCATCCATTCCTTTATTCACCTTCTAAACACTTCAAATCCTATAAGAAACACTAAATTAGGCATGTCTGTACAAGTGATAGTATGGAATTATTAGATGTCAAGGAACCTGGGAGAGTGATAAACATGTCCAAAAAAATTTCAAGGCCAATTTTCCACTTCTATATGCATATCCCTTCATGTTTTCTCCATCAAGTTCATACAAGGGTTTTAAGAGGGTTTTAGGTCATCTATCTTCTTAGCAATGATTCATAAAATCTAGATGTTTAACCTTAAAAAAAAATTCATTGAGGTAAATATAAGGAAACCCATAAACTATCCATAGATAATTTAGGAACCATGCACACCATTTGTATAGATATGAGAAAATGAAATTGGCTCTCAAGCTCCTACATTGCATTCTGGACACCCCTAAAGCAAGTTGAGGCCAAAATGACCAATTTTAGGTTGTCTTCTATAAACCAATGAGTCTCATGTACTATCCACTCTCTCCTAAAAAATTTCATGTGACTTAGAAATTTCATATTATTATATGACTCAATTTGGATTCTATGAGGGTTTAAGCCTAGTTTAGGCCTAATAGACCTAGACTGTATTTTTTGTTTATATAGCCACATGTAGGTGATCATAGTGAATATACATATTACTCAACACTTTATCATCTCCAAATTATATATATTCATCTTCCCACATTCATTCAAGGCTCCACCAATCATCTTCTTTCCATTCATGTGTAAGGTCTATAGGTTTTGTTGCTCATGGAGCACCCTCTGTCTAAGACAAAATAGAGGATACCTCCCCTATTAGTACAGCCTAGTAGTGACTATGGATGGATTTTTAAACTCATTATGATGATATATGTCAATTTTCAAGGCTTTGACATGTTTATATAGGTCTTAAACATCAAAATTCTCAAAATTGGCTTCTAGGTATGTGCATTGTGGTAAATTGTAGATCACTGAGTATGAGATTCAAAAGCCTAGTCTAGTTCAACCTTATCTATTTATTTTGTCTGAGAATCATATGAAGGTGTGATATAACCACTATGGTAGTGATTTATACATGTTGATTTCAACTTACATCTCTGTCTATTAGCCAAGCTTGCACTTTTCCTTAGCTTATACTAGTCTGTAGAATGGGTTAAACTATAGGTGGTAATTTAAGAGAAACTACTAGGTTCTTGTAGCTGTTGATTCATGTGATATCACTGTGTCTCAAATCCTTTTATTGATCATGAGGTCATTATGATATTCCATACTTGAATGTATCCATCATTTCTTTGAGAATATGTAATCACCTTACCACCAATGCACTATATATCTACAGTTTTCTCTTTTGGCTTCAAAGTATTGTGTTTACTAAATGTTTTTAGTGAAAACTTGATTGAGTTGGAGGTTCACTTACCATCACTCTCCTTGACTTAGTCACTTCCTCTCATTTTAAAATGTGACCTCTTCACCTATGATACAAGGATGAGACCATCAAACTTAAACATACTTCATAAACACTTACTAATAAATGGCTCTATATCAGGTAAAATTCTTCTTTGGAGAAAATAAAGTAAATGTTCCCACTTTGCATATTTTCTAACTTTGCACCTTTGTATATTTATTAAACTAGTCTTCAATGTTCTTGTCTATGGTTAAGTATTATAGACCTTCAATCTAATTTTTTAAACTTGTCAAAGGCTCCATCTTAGAGTCTAACTCCCTCATCAACCACTATTTAAGCACTTCTACATAGTCCTACAGGTGACTATTTCAGGGTTACTTGATTGTGCTTGTGTCTTAGGCCTATCACTCCATCAATGACAGTCTTGAATAAAAAATTTCAATGGATAAACAAATAAAAATGATCTAATGGGTTTGAAATAAGTGCATTTCCTTGATTTAAATCCATTTCATAGAAGATAAACTCTACAATTGATGGAACATTATTCTGCAGACCAATTAGTATTCACATATAGCTCAATGAGATGGTTCTGCTTATCCCTCCATGTTCACACATTCCAAAAAATTGAATTTAATCCTAAAATGAGTGGAAACTCTTTATAAGACTATATATACTATTTGGATCACATAGAAAAATTTAAATAGGTGAGGAAAATGAGGTGTTGAGGATGAACAAGCAACTTATAGGTGCTAACAATCTTAGTGATTGTTCATGAAGCATAGATCATCAAAATTGAGACCATAACCATGAATTATAATCTCATAAAGAGTGATAACACTCTCTAAGTATACTTAGTCTAACTCATCTCCTCCTATCTATAATAAAGGAAAATTGTTTGACTTTTTTAACCTACCTAAGAGAGCAGAGAGAGAGAGAGAGAGAGAGAGAGAGAGAGAGAGAGAGAGAGAGAGAGAGAGAGAGAGAGATAAATTTTCAACATTTTTGGAGTTGTCAAAGCCACCTAAACCTAAATAAGAGCTATTTAGATCTAAAAACACTTATATAAGCCTTCACACATGCCATAACTATTATATAATCTATACAAAAACTAAAACTCCCCTTTTTATAGGTGATCTACTTATTTTAATATTGAACTTGCAAGTTTTAAGTTTCAAAACTACTCTCTAACATTCCTTGACATGAGACACATTATCAAATATTTGTACACACTTGTCCTTTGATTTAAAACCTTACAATTTCATCAAAATTACCCAAAAAGACATAAAATGGCATTAAGGAAAATTAAACAAGTATGACAACGGATTAAACACATTTTAAGTGACCCTATTATTGACCATGTTGACATTTTAAAACCTAGGAAGACCCTATACAAATTTTTAATATGTAATGGGGGCTAACTTATTTTGACCTAAGATTAAAATTAGTCAACATTGTGGTAATTTCTTAGGGGTAGCATGTTTTCTATGCTAAGGACTAGTTGCCTTCTCCTATCCTTGGGAAATGGAGTCACCCATACACTAAAATTGACATTGATATGCCTCTAAAATAAAATAAAACTCACACCCAACATAATAAGAAACAAACACACAAGACAAAAAAACTAAGACACATACTTGTGCTCTTATGAACACTTAGGTAAAACATACAAACAACTTGTTGAGCACGTTCATTGATGTCTTAGGTTGTTATTGATGTAAAAGAGAAAATATGGTTCTAGTGCATAAAGAAGTTATGTTTGATATCTTGGAAGATACATTTGTAGATCTATAAGGATAAAAAATAAGTTGTAAGGCATCTATAGATGTCTTGGTGAAGTTTTGGTATGTCACTTGATCATTTGGAAATGAAAACATGAATATTCTAGCTTAAGATAAGATAGAACATCATTAAAAGTCATGAATATATGAATGAACCATCAAGATTGTGCATTTATTTTTGGTACTTAAAAATTTAACTGAGGTCAAGGGTTTTCATGGAGATGTTTTCTATAGTGCCAAGAAGGTACCCTAAATATTTGGACTCTTGAAGTGTTTTCTAGCTCAACTTATAAACCTTCAATGTTGCTCTTACAAATTATGATGGGATAGAGACCATCAAGTTTAACTACATTAAATTCTAAGGTCATTAGTTAGTAGATCTTATGGTGAGCATTCATCATCATAATTTTGATCCAATGGTGCATGTGAAGTTAAATTTTCAAAGTTTCTTGATATTAAACATGCTTGTGACATATGTCTCAATCTCATTGAGTTGATAGAAGATCAATGGTTCATGGGTGTTTAGACGATAGAGATTGATGGTGTGGGTTGAGTCAAAGAGTTAAATGTGTAAAAGGCACATAGAACTTCCAAGTGGCAAAATCATGGGAGCTCTGATCTAAGATCAATAGTAAACATTGCATGGTAAATACTAAGCTACTCCTAAGGACATCAACAGTGTGTATTTATCAAAATTTACTAGGGAGTATGAGATGAGATTAAATGTTTGTTGTTTAGTGTCTAAACAATGACCATTAGAATTTGAATATTCAAATTAATGAAGGAAAACCAATGCTTAATTTTTGAGCTATATCTTTTATTTTAGGACTAATTTCTTGATGAAGTAAAAAGAAAAGTTGTAAATGACTCAAGGTGCATCTAGAGAATCTATTTATAAGTTTTGAATTTTTTTACAATCAAATTCATTGAGTTCCAAAGTTGACTATGTGTTTGACCATGGTTTGTAAGTGCTCTAAGAGGGATATTTGAGTTGTTATTGATAGTGTCTTGATGTTTCAATATGAAATAACTATTGGATAGTCTTTTAAACTCTATGAATACTATTTTTATGGATTTTGGAGGTTTGACTAATCCATCTTCATTGTGAATAATTACTTAGAAGTTGATTATGTTTGTTGAAAGCACTGGTAGTTTGAATGACCATCTTATAAAAGTAATTTGAAGGTGTTCTAATCATATTTAAGGAATAAAATGAGTATTGAATTTTTTTAAAAGTATCTAAGGCTTATGATAAGACAATGGTTGTCATAGTTTCCCTTGATCAAGTATGGAAACTCAAAATAGCTTGGCTATATATGACCACTCTGAGTGGTCATTTTGAGAGAGTTGAATTAAGTTATTAGAGCCTATGTTAAAGTGTATAAAGCACATGGAAGTGTATCTAAGTTCCTAAATGTTTCACCCATGTTATATAATCATATAGTTATGTGAAATATTTGAGTAGTTACTTTAAAAGTTTGAGACTATGTTTTTTATATATAAAGGCCTAAAGAGCAAGGAGACCTAATTGGTAGGTTCAAGTGTTGGTTTGGTGTTCTAGGTGGCATGAAACCCTGAGGTATTAAGAAATGGTATTTTAGAGATAGGTATTATGTGTTTAAATATTTGGTATAATCTAAAAGTGGCCCAAGGAGTTGTAGTTTTAACATGTGAGTATGAAGGCTTAATTGTTTTAGGTCTCACAAAGACCTAATGGTTATTTGGGGATAATGAGGTAATCACAAACCTATGAAGAGTGTGGTAATCATATTTAATGTGTGTATGGACCTATGTTAAAGTTGATTCAAATATTTAAATCATCTTGGCTAACCAATATGGGTTAAATAAATAAAGTGGTATAAGTACAAGTTCTAATTGGACTAATTGAGCTGGTTAAAAAAGCAAGGATTGAAGTGAAGAAGAGAACCTTTGAAAGAGAAGGTATAGGTTATCAAGGACCATCAAAGAGTGAATAGGATCATTCATGTTTTTTTATTAATTTGATGAAGGTGAACACATAGGTCATTAGACCTAATAAGCCTAGAAGAGGTAGATTGAGTGAGTAAGCTCTAGAGGTTATTTGAAAGTGATCCAAAAGGATGTTTTGGATGAATAGTTTGTGTTTGAAAGTTTTTGAGAGTGTGAAGGGGAAAGAGTGAAATTAATCAAAGTCCATCATCAAGTTTATAATACATCACATTAGAGGTGGAGATCAGATCAAGGTAGCTAAGTGGGTACTTGGATGCCTAGGGGTTGGTTCCTCCTTGTGGGATGGGTATCTTAGTAAAATAAGCTTTGGGTGTTCCTTGATTAGTGGGTGTTGATCTAAATGTTGGATCCTATTTTATATGACTATAGTCCATCTTGTAGGGTTTGATGGGTTTTATCCCCCGAGAGGTTTTTCCACATATCTGATGTGCTCATGTGATGTATGCTCTTATGTATGATTTGGATGTATGTGATTTCATGTTTATGTTGCTTGATCAAGTTGATGTAAGTTGAATATTTAAGAGTTGTGAATTAATTAGATTATCTTTCATTGTTAATTCACCCCCCTCTCAATGATTTTACCTCTAATAATTGGTATCAGAGTAGGACCTTCTTTTCAAATTTAACCCCTTGAAGGTGATCCAAGGTAAAATATGGATAAGCAAATTGAAGAAACAGAATCAAGAGTTGAAGGTTCAAGTGGAGGTTACTTATGCACATCTAAAATTAAGTGAATAATAGTGAAACCAGCTCAAATCACTATTTGAGAAGTATAAAGGTAAGATGAGAGAGTATGATCAAGAAGAATCTCATAATAAGATCATGTCCTCAAGCTTTAAGACTATTACAGATGAGTGCATCAAGATAAAAAAGGAGCTATAATCCTTGAAGGTAATCTCAATATAAAAATATAATAAAGATAAGATCAACATTCTTGAGGATCAATTAAGGATTATAAAGATGAATCTAATTTTAAAAGAGGAAGAATGCAAACATCTCAAGACTAAGTTAGAAGAGACGAATACCAATTTGAGTTCAAAGCAAGGTGAACATGATGAGTTGAAGTCCAATATTGATTCTATAAATATTATTGAAGAAATAGCATGCATATTTAAGGATGACATGGATAAATAAGCTAAGAGGGATAAGGAGACTATCCAATTCTTCAAAATTCAATTAGAGATTGCAAGTTCAAGTATGAGAGCTAAAGAGGATAAGAAATTCAATTGAAGTCCAAGCTAGATTCATTGAAGAATGAGCATGAGAAATTTTTTGTCGAGGTAATCAAGACTAATAAAGAGAAAGATAGGTTATCTCAAGATAAGAAGGATATAAGCACCAATTTCAATAAGAAAAGATCCATCAGGAAGCCAAATGCCATGAGGTATGGAAGATGTTTGAATAGTATTTGTTATACTTGTCATAGGTTTGGTCAAAGGGCAAGAAACTATAGAAGGAAAATCAATTGGTCAGCTAGAGGTATGAATAATGGAGTCTTCTATAATTGTCATGACATAGGACATAATGCTAGATTCTTCCCCAGAATGCATCAGAAAAGACTAACCTAAGTATGAATACCTACAACAATCAAAATTAAGCATAAAGAACCTAAGAGATAAGATGGTATGTTTGCTAAGATTCATAATATTCATCAAGTAGAAAGTATGAATGATGTTATTTGTTTCATTTTTCATCAAGTTGATCATATTTCAAGATATTATACAAGTAAGCTCTCAAATCATAAGAAGGAGCATCAACATCCTAGTGTGCTCAAGTAAGGTGAATCCTTGGTATGGAATCCTAAGGAAGTGAAGACCAATATAAATAATTTAGATGAGCTAAAAGATCAAGGTGGACTACCTGCTAAAGCAAAAGAGGAATCAGATATGAAGAAGGTTCAGGAATGCTAAGATAATGTATTATTTGTCTAGATAGAAAAAGAGAATCAAAATTTAGTTTAAGTTGAGTTCAACTAAAAGACCAAGTTGCTAGTTGAGGCTAGTTCTGAAGTATGTATGGATCCAAGAGAACATCTTGTTGTTGTTGAACACGTTTCATGTAAAATAACATCAATTTTCAATGCCTAGTGATGAGTTTCTTTCTTCAAATGATGAGGTATGTCATAAATATGTTTTGTCTCCATATATTGTCAATTCAAGCTTAGAAGAAAAGCAGAATATTTTAGTGGATGAGCATGCTATTTCTCTTAAGCCTAAGAATAAGAAGAAGAACTATGAATATTAGATAACCAAGGAGGTGAAGGAATATGAGGACTTGTAGGTAACTCCTAGTTTCACATTATTTTAGCATATTATGGGCTAGGTTGTCTCTATCTAGGCTTTAAGGAGACACTTGATAACAAGAGGAAGCATGGTGGATACCAATTGAGCTTTGGTGGATATTGCAAAACAAAAATATCATTTTGAAAGATGTGCTTGACTAAAGAGGAGAAATGAGTTTAATGTAACTACTCCAAATTGTTGTGATGGAATGATTCAAAAGATATATTCAGGGACAGTGATCCTAAAATCAAAGTTTTATTCAATCTTTGATGGATGGTCTAGTTGGTTAATATGGTGAAGAATGTATCTATGTATGTAAGGTATACAAGAAGGCAATGGAAGTTTCCAAGTGTCTAATCAAGTATTATGATTTATCAAGATATTCTATTGCATAGAAAGATGTCATGATCCAAGTGAAACATGGAGTTAAGGGGAGCTAACTTAGTTAGATTGAGTGGCTTGAAGAAGATGTACAAGATGTAAGAGGGAACACATGTGAATATGCTTCAGTCATGATAGAAGTCTACTATAGTTATGAATTCAAGAGGATTGATATGATGACTTGATCAAACCAAGTCATCTATTTTGACAAGGTATTGAATCTTCATGCATGAGCAAATAGAGTTTGTGAGTTCTATAGGTAGATAGGTCCAAGGATCAGAAAATCCTAAGTTTAGATTAGTGTATATCAAAGAATAGATGACATGATATGGAAATTGATGTTAGGATGAGATTTCAAAGATCGATGAGCAGTTTGTCAAGTCCAAAGATCAGAGAAGTCCAAGTTCAGATAGGTGCATGTCAAAGGGAAAGCAATTGATTCATATGCCTAAAAGTTTATTAAGTATCCTGAGAATCTTAAATAGTATTTGAATGCATACATGACTTTGAGAAATTATAGTTGGCATTTTAAGGATGAGACCCTTTGTCATTAATGTCAAAGGGGGAGAAATATCAAAATGAAGAAGTTTAAATGAGTAAGAAGTGATTTTGAGGGTGTTTTTCCATCAATGAAAAAGGGGGGTATTATTGAGCATGTTCATTGATGTCTTAGGTTCTCATTTATGTCAAAGAGAGCATATGGTTCTATTCCATGAATGATAAGTAAGTTGTGTTTCATATCTTAGAAAAGATATGACATATTTGCAGTTCTATAAGGATAAAGAATAAGTTGTGAGGCATCCATAGATGTCTTGGTGAAGTTTTGGTATGTCACTTGATCATTTTTAAAGAGAAACATGAATCTTCTAGCTTAAAATAAGTTAAACCATCACTACACATCATGGAGATATGAATGAGCCAATTAGTTTGTGCATTTATTGCAAGTACTCAGAAATTTAACTGAGGTCAAAGGTTTTCATGGAGATGTTGTCTATAGTGCCAAGAAGGTAACCTAAATATTTGGAATCTTGAATTATTGTCTATCTCTCAAGTTATAAACATTAAAAGTTTCTATTGTAAACTATGATGGGCCAGAGACTATCAAGTTTAACTAAATTAAAGTTTGAGGTCACTAGTTAGGAGATCTAACAGTGAGCATTCATCATCCAGATTACGATCCAATGGTGCATGTGAAGTAAATTTATCAAAGTTTCTTGAGATTAAAAATGATGTGACATGTGTTGTAATATTTTTGAGTTGACATAAGATCAATGTTTTTTGGGTTTTTGTATGGAAAGAGATCAATGATGCAGGTTAGGTCAAAGAGTCAAGTGTGTAGAAGGCACACAGAGCTACCAAGTGGCACAATTATAGGAGCTCTGATCTAAGATCAATGGTGATAATTTCATGGTAAATACTAGGCTACTCTTGAGGAGATAAATAGTTAATATTTATCCAAAGTTATATGGAGCATGAGATGAGATTAAAGTGCTTGATGTTTATTGTCTAAACAGTGACCATTGGAATTTGAATATTCAAATTAATAAAGGAAAACCAATGCTTAGTTTTTTAGATATATCTTTTGATCCAAGAAAAAAATTATTAATGAAGTAAAAATAAATTTTATAAAGGACTTCAAGGTGAATCCAGAGAATCTAGTTAGAAGGTTTGAATGTTTGTATAGTCAAAGTTATTAAGCTCCAAAGTTGACTGTGTGTTTTACCATGGTCTGTAATTGATCTAAAAGGGATATTTGAGTTGTTCTTGATAGTGTCTTGATGTTTCAAGATGAAATAACTATTGGAAAGTGTTTTATACTCCATGAAGACTATATGTATGGATTTTGGAGGTTTAAATAATTCATATTTAGTGTGAACAATTGATTAGAAGTTGACTATGTTTGTTGAAAACACTGGTAATGTGAATGCCCATCTTGCATAGGCAAGTTGAAGGTGTTCTAAAAAAAATTAAAAAATTATATGAGTATGGATATGTTCTATAAGTCTATAAGGCTTAAGAGAAGACATTTTTTATCATATTTTTCCCTTGATCAAATATGGACAGTCAAAATAGCTTGATTATATTTTGACTGTATATGACCAGTCTAAGTGGTCATTTTGAGAGAGTTGAATTGTCTAAAGAACATGTAGTTATAGATAAGGTCATGAAGGTTTCACCCATGTGATCTAATCATATATCTATTTGAAATTTTTGAGTAGTTAATTCAAAATTTTGAGACTATGTTTTCTATGTATGAAGGCCCAACGAGCAAGGAAGGAGACCTAATTGGTAGGTTTAACTATTGATTTCATGTTCTAGGTGGCATGGACCCATGAGGTAGTACTAAAGGTTCTATTGGATATATTTCTTATGTGTTTAAATATTTTTTAGAAGTTGAAAGTGACCCAAGGAGTTGAAGTTGTAACGTGTGAGTATGAAGGCCTAATTATTGTAAGCCGCACTAAGACCTAATGGTGGTTTGGGGCTAATGAGGTAATACCCAAACTATGAATAATTTGGTTCTCACATGTAATGTGCATATGGACCTATGTTAAATTTGGTTAAACTATGTAAATCATCTTGTCCGGCCAAGATGGGTTAAAGAAAGAGAGTGGTATAAGTACAAGGTCTAATTGGATTAATTGAGCTAGTTGAAAAAAAAAAGGATTCAAAAAAAGAAGAGAAACTTTGAAAGAGAAGTTATAGTTCAGTGAGGACCATTAGAGAGTGAAGAGGATCATTCATTCTTATTTGATCAAGTTGATGAAGGTGAACACATAGATCATTGGACCTAATAAGCCTAGAAGAGGCAGATTGAGTGAGTAAGCTCTAGAGGCTATTTAAGAGTGATTCAAAAGGATGTTTTGCATGCATGGCTTGTGTGTGAGATTTTATGAGAGTGTAAATGGGAAAGAGTGAAATTAAGATAATTCCATCATCAGGTGTAGAATACATTAGATTAGATTTGAAGATTAGATCAAGGTAGCTAAATGGGTGTTTGGTTACCTAGGGGGTTGGTTCTTCCTTGTGGGATGGGTGTCTCACTAAACTAAGGGATGGGTGATGGTCTAAATGACTGATCTTGTTTTATAGGGATATATTATATATTTTATGGTTTAGTTGGTTTTATCTCCTAATAGGTTTTCCCACATATTTGATGTGTTCATGTGATGTATGCTCTTTTATATGATTTAGATGTATGTACTTTCATGTTTATGTTGCTTGATCAAGTTGATGTATGTTAAATTTTTAAGAGTTGGGAATTAATTGGATTATCTTACATCACTAATTGACCCCCATCTTAGTGATTTTACCTCTAACACAACTTAAGCAAACTACACTATGTACAAACTAACCTAAAGTAACTTTACCCTAGATCAAAAAGGAAATTTACACCATATCTTTCTCCATAAGATGAATAAATGTTTGAAGTATGTTTCCTTTTGAGTATGGTCTTTGATTTATTTAATTTATTGGTGTTTTCCAATATCCTTATCATATATTTCATACAATAATAGTAGCTACAAACATATCACCTATGAAGGTAAACTCTCCTTGCACTTCAAAAATTTCAATCTTATCATGAGACTCCTCAACTACCACTCCTAATGATGCTTCAACAAATCATGTTTCCTTAAACTTCATGGTATTTTTAGTGACATTAAAATTTTTAATAGATAAAATATCATCAAATTCTTCAAGTAACTTTATATAGTTAATCCAATTTTCATCATTGTCATCCATGAGGACATCTTGTTCTATCTCCTCGTACTCTTAACTTTCAACCTTGCAAAGGTCCTCAAGTTATTATAAAAGTTTGATATGATGCTTTAAATCATCTTTCATTTATTTATCCTTAAGAGACACAACCTATAAAAACTCATCCTCTTGACCATGCTCATGAATGTCATAGTCATCATAGATTGCTCCATGATGTTCCTCAAGACATTTTTGTTCAATAAGAACCTTACATTCCTCTTCAATAATCTCATTCTTCTCTCCTTTAATAACTATATTCTCAAGACCTTCACATTCATTGAACATGTGAAAAAATGTCTACCACATGTATTGATCAAGCTCCTTATGAACAATTACAACATGATCTAGATCTTCTATTTCTTCACTTAAGAAGGTTGACTTGTGATTGTCTTCACCAAGGGGAGTCCATAAAGTTAACTCTTCTTCATAGATATTTATGTAATATTATTAATCAATTGAAAACTAAGATTTCTCTTCTTTAATTTCCTCCCATAGGATGGGTTCTCCTTTAAGATGGGATGAGGTGGGAGGGTGGTGAACAATTTCATGGATTAAAGAGGGAGAATGAGATGTGATGGAGGGCTCATGAATGATAATAGGGATGGAAGAAGACACTTAAAATAATTTTTGGAGAGAGAGAGAAGGTTCTTATGAGCTATAGACACTTCATTTTCTTCAATAAGCACCTCACATTTCTCACAGCCTTCTTGAGACTATTCAATAGTTGTAACCTTTTCTTCCACATTCTCAACTAAGACCTCTTTTTCATGTTGAAAATCTTCTTGGATATACCTCCAAGATGGAATTTATTAGGTTCTTAAGGAGAAGGAAATGAGGTAAGAACATACATAAGTCTTTCTTTCTTGACATCAACCTATTGGTCTTCACTCTCTTCATCCTTCTTTTCCCAAGACTTCACTACTTATTTCCAAGTTGGAACTTTGAGGCTATTAGGCTCTTTTGGAGGATCCTCTTGAGGATAGAGAATGATTTCATGAGGATAAGGAGAATGATAAAATTAATGTAGAACATAAGAACACTCTTGAGGACAAGAAGGAGGACATATTCTTTAAACAAATTTTCACCTTCTTCATTGTCTTTTTTAGGCCCTTCAACAACAAGTTTATTCTCAAACTTATTGGTTTTTTCACATTTCTAACCTATCTACCCACGATTGGATATAGCATCTAATTTCATGAAAATATTAATTTATGACATAGTTAGCTTCCTTAACCAATATCCACTTATCCATACATAATTGAACTGACATTCTCATCTTCTCTATGAAATGAATAGGGATCATATCAAGCTCTTTATCTTATTTCTTCATCAACCTTTCTAATTTTAGCAAATATGACATGAGTTCCAACAAGGATTTAGATTAAGGTGTAATTTAAATAGGATGAGGATAGGAGTAGTGGTTTTGGTATTGACTTTGAAAAGGTTGTTTAAGAGATTGATAAGATGGAAGGACTGTTGGGGAAGATTGCCTCCAAGAAATTACCTCTTAAGAGATTGGATTTCTTTTTCAAGAGTCTTAATATTATCTTATTGATAGCCTTCTTCATAACTTTCTTCACAAGTCTTCTCAACAACTTCATGGTCATATGGATGAGTAATGGGTTGACCATTTGGTTGTCATGGCTCATATAACTAATAACAACCTTGATAGGGTTGTTAAGGAACATATTATGGGTCATAACAAGGTTGATACAGAGGTGTATAGTAGGAATTATCAACATATCCATCCATATAAACTATTAGTCAAAATAAACACAAGGCGTTCAAAAAATTCTTTTATAACAAGTACCTTGGTTACTTATAACAAGAAGATTTTATTCAGAGTAGCCATTGCTTTTTGCTTGAATGATTCCAAAACCTGACAGTAGGAAGAACACACCAAAAATATCTCCACTTTTTTGGACCTTGGTCCCATGAGGCATGATATAACTATTATAACCAAATTTCTACCCCTTGGAAGAGTTTGTTCAAACCTCTCCAAATTTGTCTAATATGGGATTACCTCTAGGATTTTGGGTTGCCTATAGTAGAGGTAAACCTCTAGGTTAAAAGGCTAGCTCCCTTGATTTATCTTTTAGGCTCACACACTAAACTAGAAAAATCATTATTAGGGGTGAAGAGGGAAGAAGTAAAATAAAATTAACCTATACTAATAGATTTTATACACCAAAGATACTTCCAAAAACATGCATGTGTTTACACTAAGAAAGAAGACTACTAAAACTAACCTCAACTCAATTTTCTTCTAGCATAAATGTTTCTAGATGGAGGTAGATTGTTATGTATATAAAAAGGTGGGTGAAATGAGGTATGATCCTAAACACTAATAATATATCTCACACTTCAAATAAACCTTAAAAAAAATACACTTCATGAGACCTATTAGAAGAGATTACTCACACAATGCATATAAGAGTGGAATGGAAGCAAGGAGAAACAATCTTCATCACTTGTCATACAAATAAACTAATTGACATACTTAAGAAAGAATTTTAGGATTAAATAAACTTCATAAATTTATTAAAAGGAAAAATAAGATGTCAAACTAGTAGGGCTTTACCATACTAGTTGTGTATATTTTTACAATGCCAAAATGGCTTGCATATATAAAGCATAGGAGAAGAGAGAGAAGTGAAGTTGGGCAGTCACAAGGCCAAGTTTAAAGACTTGAAAAATAGTTAAAATGTAAGATAATGATGTGTAAAATATAATAATAACTTGTCTTATGCAAATTTCCATCTAAAGTATGATGCATTCGTTGAGGTTGGCATAGAGACCCTTCATATTCTTCCTTTCAAATTGCATTAATGAGGAGTTCATAAACTAACCAAAAATATTATATTAGTCATTGAAACATTTAAACTACCTTGATAATGTGGAAATAATATTTTAACATCCCTTATATGCCCCTCAACTGATAGCCTCTCTTTTATCACTTGTCATTCACTATTTGTAGTCACTCACTAGCCCTATCTACTTAGATCTTTACACTTGTCACTTAAGTGACATTTATTTATTAATGAAATTCATTGAAAAATTGTTTAAAAACTCTTTAAAACCGTTTTTGTCCTTTTTTATATCAAATAGAACTCAATGAAACTCAAAACATACTTCTCACTATCAACTTTTATAGTCATATTGCCTTCTCACTGTCTTGTTCAAGACTACCTGAAATAAATAGTCTAGCAGAGGGGTTTTCTTGCACCACTATGATGATAATTGAGTATGAAGATTTTTAATAATGATATACACACCATCCATAGTGGATTTCATTTGTCCATTCTTTTTTTTTTACCTTCCAACCACTTCAAATCCTATAAGAAATACTAAATTAGGCATGTTCATACAAGTGACAATATAGAAAAATTGGATGTTTGGTATCTTAGGAGAGTGATAAAAATTTCAAAAACACTTTCAAGGCCAATTAGACACTTATATATGCATATCCCTTCATTATTTCTCCATTGGGATCATACAAAGGTTTTAAGAGGGTTTTAGGTCATCTAGTTTCTTAGAAATGATCCATAAAATCTAGATGTTTAACCTTCAAAACATTTCCACTAAGATCAATATAAGGACCCACCTCAACTATTCCTAGATTCTTTAGTCACCATGCAAACCATATATATATATATATATATATATATATATATATATATATATATATATATATATATATATATATATATATATATATATATATATGAGCAAATGAAATTGGCTCTTGAGCTCTTATATTGCATTATAGACACCCCTGAAGCAAGTTGAGGCGAAAATGACTAATTTTAGGTTGTCTTATGAAAAACCACTGGGTTTCATGGACTCTCCACCTCTATCCTTAAATTTATCACATAGATTATAAATTTCTTATGATCATATGAATCAAGTTGGATGCCATGAGGGTTTAGGCCTAGTAGACCTAAACTATATTTTATGTGTATAAAAACCACCTATAGGTGATTAAAGTGAATTTAAGTGTTCCTTAACACTTATTCATCTCCAAATTAAATATCTACATCTTCCTAAAGTCATTCAAGGCTCAATAATTCATCTTATTTCCATTCATGTGTAAGGTTTGTAGGTTTTATTACTCATAGAGTGCCCTTTTTCTAAGATAAAATAGAGGATACCTCCCCTATTAATATGGTCTGATAGTGATTTGGAGAGATTTATCAAATCATGATGATGATCTATGTCAATTTTTAAGACTTGGTCATGTAGTTATAGGTTTAAAACATCAAAATTCTCAAAACTAGCTTCTAAGTCTATACACTATGGTAAATCGTAGATGGTTGAGTATGAGATTCAAAAGCCCTGTCTAGTTCAACCTTATCTATTTAATTTATCTAAGAATCATATGAAGGTGTGATATAATCACTATGGAAGTGATTTATACATGTTCATTCCAACTTAAATCTCTGTCTATTATCCAATCTTTCACCTTTCCATGGCTTAGACTAGTCTATAGATTGGATCAAACTATAGGTGGTAATTTAGGAGAAACTACTAAGTTCCTATAGGTATTGATTCATGTGACAACATTTTGTTGATGTTGATTCATGTGACAAAATTGTATCTCAAATAATTTGATTTCTCCTAAAGTCATTAGGATATTACATACTTTAATGTATCTATATCTTCCTTGAGAATATGCAATCACCTTACCACTAATGCACTATAGATCTGTAGGTCACATGCTTCTCTTTTGGCTTCAAAGTATTGTATTTCTTGAGTGTTTCTAGTGAAAACTTGACTGAGTTAGAGGATCACTTACCATCACTTTCCTTGACTTATTCACTTCCTCTCATGTTTAAATGTGACCTCTTCACCTATGCTACAAGGATGAAACCATCAAACTTACATAGACTTTATAAACACTTAACAATAGATGGCACTATATCAGGCATAAAAATTCTTCAGAGAAAATAAGGTAAATGTTACCACTTTGAATATTTTCTAACTTTGCACCTCTGTATGTTGCTTGAATTGGTCTTAAATGTGATTGGTTGTGGTTAAGGATTTTAGAAATTCAATCCAATTTTGAAAACTTTTCAAAGGCCCTATCTTGGAGTATAAATCCCTCATCAACCATTGTCTAATCACTTTTACACAATCCTATAGGTGATTGTTTCAGGGTTACTTAATTGTGCTTGTGTCTTAGGTCTATCACTCCATCAATGACACTTTTGAATACAAAATTTAAATGGAAAAACCAATAACCATGCACTGAGGGGTTTGAAAAATTTTCATTACCTTGATTTGAATCCATTTCACAAAATACAAACTCTACAATTGATGAAACATTATTGTACAAACCAATTATTATTCACCTATAACTCAATGAGATGATTTTGCATCCATCCATGTTCACAAATTCCAACCAATGGAATTCAATCCTAAAATGAGTTGACATTCTCTATAAAACCATATATACTACTTAGATCATATAGACCAATGTAAATAGGTGAGGAAACTGAGGTGTTAGGGATATGCAAGCAACTTAGAGGTGATAACAATCTTAATGATTGTTCATTAACACAAATCATCAAACCTAAGACCATTACCATGAATTGTAAGCTCATAATGAGTAATAACACTCCCTAAATACACTCAATCTAACTCATCTCCTCCTATCCATACTGAATGAAAACCATTTGACTTATTTGACCTTCCTAAGAGAATGATGAGAGAGAGAGATTGGTTTTCACCATTTTTGGAGATGTCAAAGCCACCTAAGCCTATAAAAGAGTTATGTAGATCTAAAAACACTTCCAAAATCCTTCACACATGCCATAACTATTATACAATATGTACAAAAACTAAAACTCCCCTTTTTATAGTTGATCTTCTTGTTTTAATGTTGAAACTACAAGTTTTAAGTTTTGAAACTACTCTCTAACATTCCCTAATATAAGACACATTAGCCAATCTTTTGACACACTTTTCCTTTGATGTAAAACCTTAAAATTTCATCAAAATGACCCAAAAGGACATAAAATGACATTAAGGACAATTGAATAAGTATGACAAAGGTTTAAACACATTTCAAGTGACCTTCTTAATGACCATGGTGAACATTTTAAAACTTAGGAGGACACTTTTTAAAGTTTTAATATGCAAGGGGGGTTGAATTATTTTGACCTAGGGGTAATATTAGTCAATAGGAACATTAGGTGGAATTATCTATAGTGGAATCTCTCTACATGTGATCAAAGTTTTCTATTGTACTGCTTCCTTTTGTGACATATGCATATTAATAAATAAAGGCAAGGGTACAAAAGGAGTCTTTCAGAGATCATGAATGTAGATATAAATTCCATATAGAAGCTTCATGACCACCATACGCTGACCTATAAATTAAATCATAATTGGTTGGATTTTACGGTTACTAAGCACCAATTCTACAAGTTCATCCCACCATGCACTGAATAGTTTTTTATATGTGAGATAGCCACTTTTTATATGTTTCCAAATGAGGTTCTAAAATACAATGTTCGACTAGTAATAAACATCTGGCTAGACTACACCTTCTAGAGACTTCCACTACATTAATAGGAGTAACATAACCAAAAATTGATATTTAAAAGGTTGTCATGCAGATGCAATGAGTTTTGAAATATTAGTTATAATTTATGCAACAAGAAATTATAGCCAATTAAATTATTCATCCTTGTGAATCATGTGATGAGAAATATCAATGACTCCTTTTGTGGCCTCCTTAATGGCTTTTGTTTTTTTCCAAAAATATGTAGTAATGCACTCTACTAGAATGCAGACTACTTCATCTAGGATGTCCTCCAATGCAATTCCTTGATTTCCTTAGGTATAGGCATCCTTAATCTTAGGTAGAATCAATGGGGATTTTGATTTATAAGCCCAAAAATAATGTCCTCATGCCATCATGCATGCATCCCTTAATATCATAGATTCATTCACATAGATGGTGAAGTTTGCAGATAGATAAATTTTTCCATTGTTGAATCATCCCAGTAGGAGTTCTATGATATCATTCAATTGGCTAAATGTAGGCAATCAAATTAACCATTCAACATTAATGTTTTGGAGCCTATATGGTTGGTAAATTTCAAAGTGTTGTTCATCTACGGATATTTCATGGACAAATAATTTTTATCAACATGTTTTATGGAAGGATACACCTCTAAATCTAAAAATTTAGATTGGTGTATGTTTACACCAATCCCAATATCTTCTAGTTATGTAACAGAGAGAATTTTTATAAATTATGGATGTCCAAATGTGGCTATCTTGAATTCTTATTTTTTATGGCTAAAATGGGTTAAAGACAAGGAGTAAAAATCTTTGTGATAGACTTGAAGATATGAACACAAAATGGTTATAAATTGGCTAAGTATGAAATGGTAGATCAACTAGAAATACATGCTATATATAGGTCTTCATGCACCCTTTTCTATCTCTTTAGATTAAATACATTGAGTTCTCTCTGGATCCTCATTTTAAAATTTTAGTAACTAAATCTTTGAATTGATGAATTTTCACACTTGGGCCAAGGTGGAATCCTTTTGTGGTAGCCTAGTGGAATGATGTAACTCACTAAATCTTTAAATTGATTATTCCTTTTCATGATGTTGACTAGTATGGTGATTTGGGATCTATGCTACTTATCTCACATGTTTGGTTATTAAAAACTATCACTTAGCCTTTATCCATCATCAAATATATCTATTTTACATAACTTTTTCAGACTTAATTGTCTCTCAATGCTACCCTTTTTACCACTGGTGTTTCTCCTTCCTCCCGATCATGAATAATTTATCCTACTTGTAGGTTGCTTGTGATAATTTATTTATATCTAAATTTGAGCTACACACAAAACATAAAAAAAAAACCAAACCCAATCCACCCAACATGAATGAAAATGAATCATACACTAAACTAGTGTGATATTGTCCTTTCTTATGCATGTGGATTACTAGTGGTAGGGTTTGAGCCTACTACCATTTACCTTTCCAAGAAAAATTGTACCTTATAAATCCCTCAATACCACCATTATTATATATGGTAACTCATGAATAATATACAATCCCTTCCAACTGATGTTCAATTTTTTTGGAAAGACTCAAAATTGGCTATCATACAATAGGATTATCTAATCTATCTAAAATTCCTTAGTGCAAAGATTTTTATCATGTCAATATTTCTATCTATACTTATTTACCTCTTGTGTCTAGGCTACTATGTGGTAGTATTCATCCATTATGTTTATGTCTAATAACCTACTCATAATATATTATTAGTCTCTCATATGCATGATGATTATGATTCTCAAGCTAGGTATAACATACTCTAAGGGCATTACTACTTATCAACCATAAACCATTTGAAAGGGGGTAAACCCCAAGGCATGTTTTTAATGTGTATTATATACCCATAATACTTTAGGAAGTCTATCTTGCCAATCATCTCACTGAACATCATAGATCTTCACCAACAATTTACCTAATACTTTGTTTGCAGCATTTGCTTGACCATTTGCCTAAGGATGATAAGTTATACTTAATGGTGTGATATGATAAATTAATTAGTGAGTGTATTTATTGTTTTATTCAAAAAGTGTGTACCTCTACCACTTACCAACTTGATTGGACACCCAAACCTGGTGATTATGTTCTCATACAAGAATTTTGTCATATCCTTTGCATCATAATTGATTGTCATAGTAGCTTTAACCCAATTGGTAAAGTAGTTGGTCACAATGATTATATACTATTCATGATTGTGTTTACTAGGTGGATTGATATGCCCAACAAAATCAATCTCCCATTTTTTAAAGGGTTATTATATGAGCATTGGCTAAAGTGGTATTTTGTCTCATTGGTTTGGCCTTCTTATTCTTTGATAGACATCACATTTTTGTCTGATGTGGTGTGCATATTGAAATAAATAAGTCCACTATAGGCAAATATAAAAAAATATTATAATAACATCTCCAAAGAGGTGACCTTTAATGATACCTTGATGTGATTCTTTAAGTATTTGAGGTTGTTCATGCTCAAGTGCTACTCTGCATAATATTTCATCCTTGTCTAGATAGTATAAGAATCCTCTGATGATACTAAATAAGAGGGCCTTAGTAAACCATTACTTCTTCTCTCATTATATGTAGTGTTCTAAGAATGTCCCCTATTCCATAAAATGTGTGATCTCCTCTCATTGTTCAGGAATCATAGACACATAAAATAGGTGTGCATCAAGTGATTCATTGTGAATTTTTTCTAGTTTTTCACCATTTTAGAGCTGACTCAAATGATCTAGTCCCACATTATCTCAACCAATTTTGACATTAATATGGAATTTAAACTCATAAAAATGCATTAACCATCTAGATATGTAACCTCCCAACAAAGGTTTATTCACTAGGTAGTGTAGAGCTTTATGATGGCGAACAACTCAAATGACGTAGTTAATAGGTAATGGTAAAAATTTTGTAGTGTGAATACTATTAAAAGGGTTTCATTCTCTATGGTATTGAAATTCTTTTCATATTTAGATAACTTTCAACTAGAAAAATGAATGGGGTGATCCAGTCCACCTTCTCCTAGTTGTGCCATCACAATGCCAATTATGATCCTTGATACACATGAACATGCAAGGACTTACTCCAATCTCAAAAAATATATATTAATGCAGTTACCAATTTTTTATTTAAATAAATTAATTTCACATGGCATTCCTCTATCCATATGAAGTATGTTTCCTTCATTATTACCTTAGTAATTTCTCTAAAGGGTCATCTATTACATCATACCCCTTAATAAACTTTCTATAGTAGCCTATATGTCCAAAGAAGTAGAACATCTTTGTTACACTTGTGGGTGATGGAATTCCCATAATTACTATGATTTTGGCTAGATATACCAAGATACTCTTGTTATAAACTATATGCCCTAATAAAACCCCAAAGGGTGTAAAAACAAACCTTTTTTCAAGTTAAGCACTATCCACAACACTCTGCATATTTATACCATCAATATTAATTTAGACAATTGATTTATAAATAATGAAAATACTACCAAATAACCCAAATATAATTCTAATAAATCATGGATGAAATCCTTAAATACAGCTACAATAGCCCTCAAGAAAATCGCAAGTGTGTTTCTCAATCCAAATGGCATTACCTTGTATGAAAAAGAGCTCTATTTTATTGTAATGGTCATATTGTATCTATCTTATTTTGTGATTGGGATCTTATGGTACCCATTAAAACCATCAATAAATAAATAAATACACCTCATTACCTAAGATTGCTTCCAAAACTTCATCAGTAAATGGGATAGGGAAAGGGTCATTAACACAAGCCTCATTTAAAAGATGATAGTCACTATAGACTCTAATCTCATTGGTCATCTTTGGTTGGACCACCATAGGGATCACATAGTTGGATTTCTCCATAAAAAGATATTTCCTACCTCCTACATGTGATCTAGTTTAGCCTTGACCTTTAGCTTCATGTTTGGGTTCAAATGGTATGGCCTTTTCTTAATTAGTCATGTGCACTCCTTAAATTCAATGTGCATATCCCCTAGAGATGGGTCCACACACTTGAATTCCATGAATTTGGCTGGGAAGACACCTTGATAATAGTGTAAGAGTTTTAATGCTTTGGACATGTCTTCTTGTTACTAGTAATCATTGATATGTGTTGATTTTAGAACAACATCTATTCTAATTGTATCAATGTGATATTTCAAGGGTTTATGATAAATATTGCATTCTTCCTCAAGAATGAAATCACATAGTATCCATTTGGCCTCTCGATATAGAATATTAAGATGCCATAACCTTTCTTCTTTAAATGAATCTATGATTAGACCTAGAGGTATCTCAACTTCTCATTCTAGTTAAAATAATTATGAGGGCCAATCCATCCTCCTCGATTGAATATATTATCCACTCATCTTCATATTATATTCTATGACATGTTTGAATAAATATATTTACCTTATACTTCTCTAATTTATAGTCTTAAATTGCCTTATTCAAATTATAGGCTATATCATAGGAGGACGAGGAATCAATTGTTCCATCTAAGTCTTCAATCCTTCCCTAGCATAAAAAAACCTTTAGTTTTTGCAATGCCTTGTGTGTTGGAGGGTTATCATCTTCAAAAATAAATGTCTTAATAAAATTGCCTTAAACCTATGCCCAATGTCTTGTTTCCTTTTTACACTCCTAGTGTATGTACCAAATAGTAGGAAGGGTACCCAAAGTATAGTGGAATATATGTACCTAGTACTTTGGGGTGAAAATTTTTTTATTCTAGACCTTAATGCACTAGTAAATATGAAGCTTAGGGAAATCTCTTTCATGAAATATTAGCCAATATTTTTTGACTCCCTCTGGTAATAGGTTCTAAGATAGAAGGATTTTTTAGGCTTCATCCCATTGTACTTATGCATTCTGATGTACAAACCACTAGTTCACATCAATCCCCTTCAATGCATAAGTGAGAGCTCTAACTTTTTGGTCAATATCAGGGACATATTATTAGAATCAAAGAATAAACTAGCCAATATCCTTAGTGTCAAAATAGTGTGGTAGTTAGAATTATATTGAAAAGATCATATGCATAATTCATACCTCATGGTCACCCTTCATCCAATTGAGAATATAATTTTCATAATATCCACTTACCAAAGAATCCCTATCCCAAGGTAGAATGCCTTCTCTTGTTGTTTCTATGTAATATTGATTTGTTCGACCAACCTAATATATAAAATCTATATCTAATTAAGTTGGTCACCTTATAGGCATGTAGCATACATCATATTTCATTAATGGTGGAATATCTACATATGTTAACTGATCTGGGCAATAATTCGGGAGATGGTTCTACCCCAACTAATGATATAACTTCCAAGAGCCATAACTTTTACACCATAGCTTTGATTGACTCCCCGTTTGAACCATTGAAAAGCTAAGAATGAGGAGAATGTGATGGAATGGTATGAGATTTTATTAGTGGGTTTTGACCCCCAAAAACCCAATGGAAGTGACCCAAATTTTAATTTTAGTAGTGTAGTCTAAAAATAGTAATTCCTCGAATTTTATATTGATGTAAATCATGGAAGTTGAACCACTTAATCTCCCTAGAGATTGGTGACCTTTAAAATTCTCATCATACCTTAAAAATGTGTATAAATGAATATGTAACTCAAAATGGAAAGGAGACATTTCTTCCCAAAGATAAGCATATGGTTGTATTTGCAATCTTGAGTAAAAAAAATCTCTTCTCAGAGAAATCATTGTTACTATGTTATTTTCATGCTCTTGAAATATATATCAATCAAAACTTCTAAGTTTTGGATCATTAACATAGGCTTGAGAGGTAAATCTTACAGTCACAATGGTATATTTAGTATGATTCTAAAATTGTATAGGAAGTCACATTCATTAGCTCTCAAGCGCTATCATATATCTTCAACATTAACTTTCATCTAACTATTCTCTTTGCAGACATAGGGGGAGTTTGAATCTTTATGGATATTGTATGCCTTTTGTCCATCCTTATTTAAAGGGATCACTATAATATTGTCTCCCTGATGAGCTTCTAATTTGTTTATTACTATATTGATAGTCATCTGACCACCATAGGCCCACTTTTTACCAATTCACATAGGATAGTGCATCTCATCCATCTTCATATCTATGACTTCAAATTCACCATGCAAGCTTAGTTATATGACTTTGATCTCCATGTTATCCAATAAATCAATTGGTTTGATGTGCCCATAATCCACAAGACTTAATGTTATATGGTAGTAACTTAATGCAAGTTAGCCAATAGTGACCCATGTTGATTGAGGGAACATATTGGCAATGCTACCATAATTGAATACTACATTGTCTACCTCATACCATGTTATCTCAATGTCCATTCTCAAATAAACATCCCATATATTTTTGGTTTTGACATACCAAATCAATTGATCCACTCATTGTTGGACCTAATGTGCATACTCTAGTAGATTATGGAGCAAATTGGTATTGTTTTGTGAGATGTCCTAATTCCTCAATGTAGTGAGGAACTTCATCAAGTCCATCAAAGAGGTGAAAACACCATATTATTTGTGATGTGCACTATCTACCCATACATTTGTGCATCTATGGTGACAATATCATCTTTAGTGGTCACTTATGTTTCAATCATTTTCAAAATATGTATTGCTTTGCACATTAAGCCTTTCTCCATGATTGGTTATAGATACTTATTTAGATGTGCTTTCCTAATCCCATGGTCTTATGGTAATTCCAAATGGGTTAATCCCTGATATTCATGTTACCAATGAATTATGGATTCTTAGAATGTATCCTCTCAGGGCTGTGTGGTTACCATATTTATGTTTATTATAGCCTTGTCCTCTTATTTCTTTGCCAACATTAGGTAATCCTCTATATCATGTTGTTTAAAAACCCTATAATAAGTGTAGTAGGATTGAAATTGTAGATTTATAGGGTAATTAATTTATACATGGTTGAACTCACCACATAAATAACATTGAATTGGAGGTCATAGTCCATTTCATATACCTCCTTGTTGTCCTCCTCAGTAACCTCCCCTAGTTTCTCTCAGGTATCCTCTATTCATTTAGAACCCTAGGTACCAGACTTTTGTGGTCCATAGTTCATAGAATTATATTTTGGATTCCACCCTTGCAATTTTTGGGTTCCCCTATATCCATCGTATTAGGCCCAGGTTGGTTGTGGTGCCCAATTAGACTACACTGGATACAAAATCACAAGATTCTAGATATTCCAATTTTGCGAGGGGTTTTCCAATTGTGAAAAGTCATATTCCAACTAGGTATGCCTTTAGTTTGATAAACTGGTACCATCAGTACCCAAGGTTTAGTAGGATTAGTGCTAGACCTATTTACTTCAAGTTTGATAATAGCATATGTTTTAGTATTTACTTTCTATGAAGCCATTACAATGATTTTTTGGTGATGTCTTCTCTCAATAATTGTAGAGCTTGGTAGTTATTCTCATCATGATTATGGGCTTTGTATAAGTTATAGTATAATTTATGTAGGTTCCTCACATACTATTATAAGAGGTGACATTGAGATATCGTGTGTCCTATTACGTGATATATATCACAAAACTTAGTTCTTATTCTCATACACTCATTCCTATGGTGCTCTTCTTTACTGCACTCCATACACCAAAGATCTAACCTAGGTATTTGTGTTAATTCATGTTATTTTATAATCCTTTTATAAGGAGTTTTAAGGTGTTATTTATCTATAAACTAGGAGTCAAATATCCTCCATATTCTTCAATATTCTCCACTCAAATTGTAACTATCCTTGCTTCTACTTTATTAGTGAACTAGTTTTACATAATATCAAACCTTATCCTTGGTCACAGTCCCTTTAAAAACCAAACAACTTTATCTTTATCTTCCATAACAAACTTGACTTGATTCATTACATCTAAAAATCTATGATCATATTCAAAGATAGTCTCTTTAGCTCCTTATCGAATTTCCTTGAGATCTTGTATGGTTTGATTGGAGTATTTTTAGACTTTAAATTCTATGATCAACAATATTTTGACTTCTTGTAGTGTCTCTTGGTTGACACCTTTGTGGAATATAAATTTTAATGCTCTACCATCAAATGCTTTAATCAAATCATCCTTCATCATAGCTTCATCGATTTTTCCTTTAGCTTGTCATTTCATAGTGTAGGTGAGTAGGTAATATTTTTGGTCCATAGACCCATCATAGGGAATCAAGTTGGTTAGAGACCCCAATTGAGATGCCATAGTTATGTTTCCTATAGGTATCATAGTTTATTTTTTTAAACCTATGTTTTGGATGGTTGTAGTCTCTAGGGCTTCTATAGGATTTGAGGTGCCTCCTAGTTTGGTGGTGGTTATGATGTCTCCTTTGGTTTTATGTATGTGGTAGTTGTAGAGATATATTTGTCATCTCCTTCCTCTTCTTCTAAAATTTGAAGTTGTGTAATGAAATCCTTATCCTACACAAGAATTAAGGGGTCTATATCTATTAATAACAATGCTATTATATTCTTCTTCTATTGGGCTAAGAAACTCTAGGTAACTTCATGATACATGCTCTTCTATATGTCTAGGGTTTTCCTATGAACTTAGTCTAGAATTGGTCCTTGGCAAGTGTCTTCATCTAAACCTATGTAGGAATTACTACAATTTTTTAAAAAAATGGGCTTGGTGGATATGTGCTCCCTTGGGAAATGATCCTTACCTCTAAATATATATATATATATATATATATATATATATATATATATATATATATATATATATAAACTTGAACATGTACTATGTCTATGACTATAGGGAAATCATTATTTTTCTCTCTAGAATAACCTTCCTAAAAACTATAAGCTTTTAACTATCTGATCTACTTCTATACTACTACCTTCTTCCTTCATCCATATTAGACCTCATCACTTCCTCTCATTTTATCCTTAATTTTCCTAGGCTCCTTGATCTATCTCTCCTCATCACACACTCCTTGTCTTCTCCTCTCATCCAAAACATCAATACTACTATTCCTATTCATATCTTCCTAAAGTACACTTTATTTATTCCATTTATTTTATTGGCACAACTCTCTTTCTAAATCTAGAGTCTTCTTATGGTATTTCTCTTCTTGATTATCCATTCTAGACTTAGGTTCAAGCTGTACTTTTTCATCTTTTATTCATTATCCCTTATGTCACACACACCCCCATGGTTTTCAAAGTGACTACTCTATATGGAAGGGAATGGGTACCATCACTTTCTCCATATCCAACATCTTAATGAGCATAGGAAGTCACTATAATAATTTTCCTCTTATCCCTCTCATAAATAGATCCTTTTCCACTTCAAATGCTACATATCCTTATACTTTGATTTATATGATATACTCATCAATGTTTAAATCCAACCAATTATTTATCACATGGGTCTAACTAGTGTCTAAGGCCCAAATTTATTTGATCTTCTCTTAAGACCACATAATTTTAGTGATTGCATGAGATCTAAAACAATTGTGTTTTAGATGAGCCAACTAATCAGCTAGTAATCCAAGTAGTTCACACCAAAATATCTCATAAATTTCATCATAAATATGTTCCTACTTAATTTTTTATTTATAACACCATATTTTCTGATCTTCCTTTTGCAAAAAAATAGTGATTTTATAATTTATCTATCATTCCACATCTCTTTGACTAGGTAAACACCTTAGCATATCCTCAAACAGTGAGATCTATGCTCACTGAACCATTCTTAGCAAAGGTTATTAGTTTCACTAGAATAAGCTAATTACAAGGATAGCTCCTATGATATAGGGATATATCTTGTGGGAAAGGAGAAATCATTACAAAGTATTCATTTTATAATAAGATCATAGATGGTTAGCACATTCTTATGTAATCTTATGAAAGTCTACTTAGACAAATGCATAATGACAATACTCAGGGGTAACTACATAAATGTCAATTCATAGAGGAAATATGATCACTAAGAGGTCTTCTAACTATTGTAAGTAGATCATAGATATTTCCCAAATAATGTTATCATTACATAAAGATATTATGCACTAACATCCAATATCACAATAATCATATTGCATTACATGGAAGATAAATCCCATTTCATGAGAATTAATTTTGTAACACATATCCTCACATAAAAGATATAACTATAGTAGGGAACATAGAACCATCATATTAATCACTAATTAATAAATCTTACTTACAATATTTATACTATTACATACTCACTACACATTTATTCCAGATATCTAAAGTATGCACTCAATCCTTCATGCATTCATTGGAAACTTAATAAAAATATCCTCATACAATATTACCCAACATTATCCAACATGTTCTACTATAATTCATAATAATATATAATCCTAAAAACTATATTGTTGTAACTAGTTTGTCTACACTTGGTGTATAAGTATGTCACCTCATATTATGTTACTAAATATTCCATATACATGATCCCAACTGGAAATAGAAGATCATCATAACAATATTTTAGAATAACCACTAACCAAGAATAAACCATGGTCCCTATCCATGTGGCACATTCTTATGTGCAAGCGTTTAGTGTGAACATACCCCAACTAATATAATGAGCCTCCAACAATATCAAATCTCATAAACCACCAATATTGGGTACATAAATGTGCCTTATATGACTCAAAATACCATCTGACTCCAAAGAGTTACCAAAAAACTTTCCCTTAACGTCCCTTTATAACTGTAACATTTATAAAATCTACTAATAAAGATTATCTCTAGGAAGTTGATCAAGGACCCTAGCTCACAAATCAGTATAAAAGGTTGTAGTTGTAATATTATGGTATGTAATCTATATCACATCTTGGATAATCATGATCATAATATAATGTCACCTCCTACTCAAGGCATTTGATCCAAAATTATCCTTCCCTTTGATATACAAAATATGAAAGTGGTATTCATAAAGTAACTTCATCTAATGTTGTTGATGAGCATTGATATTAGTTTATGTGAAGATGTGATAAAGACTCAGGTGATCTATACTTAAAACAAATTGACTACCAATGAGGAAATTTTGCCATCTAATAAGTTCATGAAGCACTAATACTAACATGAGGTCATGTGTGGGGTAATTCAACTCATAATCCTTAGTTTTTTTAGACTTAAAGCCATTGACCTAGTTGTCCTACATGAGAAAAAATCCCAATCCCAATTTGGAAGCATCAGTACACAATAATAATTCACCCTCAAATCAATTACTACTAAAATATATACACTGTTTTGACACTCTTTCAATGCTTGGAAGGCATGCTCACACTTCTCTAACCGATTGAACTTCTTCCCTTTTTATTTAATGGGAGTGATGGATTGTGTTATCCAAGAGAAGCTTTAAATAAAATAGTGATAATATCATATAAACCCCATAAAACTATGTACTTATGTCATATTGGTGGGTACTATCTAATATATAATAGCTCAGATCTTTAAAGGGTCTCTAGATATCCCCTTGCCATAAATGATGTCACCCAAGTACTGAACCTCTATCTATAATTAAAAAACACTTGTTCAATTTCCCATATAATTTGTTCTCATGAAAAATTTACAATACTTGCATAGGTGTTCTATATACTCCTCCTTACTCTTAGAATAAATTAATATATCATCAATGAAAACCAACACAAACTTATTTGAGAATGTCCTGAACACACAATTCATAAGATTCATGAAGATTGTAAGTGCATTGGTCAGTTTGAATGGCACTATTATGAACTCATAGTGCCCATAACATGTCCTAAATGTGTTCTTGTGAATATTCACTTTTTTTATCCTCAATTGATGATACCATAACTTAATATCAGTTTTAGATAATACCCTGACCCTTCACATTTGATCAAATAGATCATCAACCCTAGAGAGGGGAAATGCTCTTAATTGTCACCTTGTTCAACTATCGGTACTCAATGCAAAAGTGAAGGGAAACATCCTTATACTTTAAAAATATCAAAGTTTATCACCATGTATAAACACTTAGATGAATGATTCCATTCTCCAAAATTTACTTCAACCATATCTTAAGCTCAAAAATATTAGGTGTGGTCATCCTATAGGGAACCCTAGTTATAGGCTCTACTTCATGCACAATTTCAATCCTGAAATCTATCTCCCTCAAAAGGGGTAGTCCAAGAAACTCTTTAGGAAATATGTCTAAAACTCCTAGATTATAGGATGATCCTCAAGTGTCACCCCTAAAATCTCCTCATTATATCTATCATTAATTGTGATGAAAGACATCTAGCATTAGTTATGTGCACTCCACCTAAGCTACATAGTGGAAATCACATGAAAAGATATGGGTTTATGAATCCCTATCATAAGATCCCTACTCCTAAGGTCATAATGACACTCAATAACCTTTTTTTGATAATTAAACTTAGCTTAGTGGGTCCTAGGCTAATCCATACCCAAAACAACATCATAATAACCCAAGGGTATAATATGAAGGTTAAATTTAGTGGTGAAGACACCCATGTTAAGAGTACAACCACTAATAAGTGAGTCTACTTCAATCTCTTATAATCCAACTTGACCTCCTAATGGTCACCCTGCCTAAATGCCACCGTCACATAATTATCAATAAGGGAGGGTGAAATATAAAAATTAGAAGCTCTAGAGTCAAACAATATTGATAACTTAATCTCATAAATACTACTTATAATATTGATAGTTTTAGACTAGTTCATACTATTACTTATCTATTATTGCATACTTGCGAAGTGTGCATCCCATGTCACTAGTAATCTATTGATAAATATGGGCCTTCTATCAGTCACCATTAGAGGTTCTAAGTGGGCACTCTTATGCATAGAGTTCTAGGGACCCACATAAAAAAAATACATTATTGGTCTTATTCTCTAGTCATGTGTATCCCACCTACCCCTTGATTTCCTAATCCTAAAGAAATTATGGGTTCCTATCATTAGGATTATTAATTCATTGTTAGTTTGAGACACACATTTTCCATTTTGAATCACCATCCTACATAAGCATAGGATGAGTGTGAGAATGTTTTTAAAGGAGGAGGTTTTAACATAACATTTACCCATATTTTTTGGTGTTACACCTATATCTAATACCAAAATGTCATGCCAACAAATTCAAACTAATGAAACTCAAAAAATAGCTAATTTTTTTTTTACTAAATTTTTTTGCATGTTCATAGGTTACTAAGGTTTGAAAATGGAGTGGTCATAGCTTGATTCAAAATTTTACTACAATTGAATCATTTAGTTTAATAAATTATCTTTTAGGTTACTCTTACATAATAATATATATTATATAAAGCTTCTTTTAAACATTTTAAAATTTTCATTCTCAAGTGTTAATTAAATGACACATTTGTATAAATATAGGTGAAAATAATTAATTTAAAAGTGTTTATCAAGGTCTACTTACAATGATATCCAATTAATTTAATGTATTTAAAAAGGTCAAAAGCTTCCCACTTTACTCATCTTTTGGTGGGTCAAATCACCACCCTTGGATCAAAAGTTTCTTCACCTTATGATCTAGATTTTAAAAAGTTGCCCTAATTTCTTTTTGTGCAACTTTTTAGTTTGTTTTAATTTATTATATTCAATTTGTAGGGTTAAGGGTGTGAGGAGGAAAATCTCAAGAAGGCAACCCAATTAGTTCAAGATCCATATTTTTTTAGAGTAGATACATAATGTATATACTTAATATTTAGTATATCTACATATTTTTATTTAATTTCCTTTATTTATCTCCAATTTTATATCCCCCTTAAAAATTTATACATTTATATACAACCATGTGTGATAGTTATAATTTTAGAACCTATGCAAGCTAGGAAATGAAATAAGCAATTAACTTCCTATTCTAAAGACTAAACTAAAAACTCAATGAGAGTTATTCAATCAAAAGAAACAAAGCAAACATATTTAAAATTTACCATCTTACCAACAAATTAAATCACCCTCTCAATTGATTAAATAATATTTTCTCTTGCAATGTGATATGTGGATGCTCAGTTCATTCCCCAAGGCAAAGGGAATTTTAGCAGCATATGGATGTGATTTCTTGATTTTCTTATAGATGCACAAGGTGATTTCAATATCTTGATCATTATTTTTGAAAATGTAGGATCACACTTAAATTTATATGATTTTGGGTGATAATATGGATGGTTGAGACAAATCTAGATTCATTTTATTATGTTAATTTTAGATAGATAGATTTGAGTCCTCATCTGAGTGGAAGAGACTAATTCCTCATGTGTTTGAGATAAAATGGTAAAGTTAGTTAATAGTTTAAATATTATCATGAATTAGGCAAGGTATTTATATTACTCACCAATTTGGTTGAAAAAATTAATGATGGCATAATAATTTATTGAATAAGTTAAGGAAGTCATTGTATGACTCAACATTTGGCTGAGAAAAATATGGAAGATGTTTGGTGACTTGAAAATTCTGATTTTTTAATTAGTTTTGTTGAATTATGTGTGCATTATTAGTTAATTAATATATATTAATTAACTATTTTAAACATATATGGAAATTATATTATTGGACCTTATAAAAAAATGGAATGGTGGTTGGGTTAGTGTGTCGATCTAAAAAAAGTTAATTATGACACTAAATGTGACAAACTTTAGTGTGTACATTTGACCTTATTAGAAAGGGTATTAAGACTAGAATAATTAATGCCTTTTAAAATAATAAATAAAATTTAGATTACAAATGGATTATAAAATATGTCATAGGTGGCCCTATGCAAGTTAGAAAATCAAATAAATAATTAATTTTCTATTCTAAAGACAACTAAAACCTCAATTAGAGATATTCGATAAAAAGAAACAAAGTAAAAACATTTAAAATGTGAAATATTACCAATAAATTAACTCACTTTATTCATTTATGAACTTTTATTTTCTTTTACAATGTGATATGTGGATGCTCAATTCATTCTCCAAGGCAAAGGGAATTCTAGTAGCATATGGACATGATTTCTTGATTTTATCATAGATTCACAAGGTGATTTCAATAACACTTGATAGCTTGATGATGATTATTTAAAATAGAGGATGAAACTTAAATTTATATTTTTTTGTGAAAATATGGGTAGTTGGGATAAATCTAGATTTATTTGATTATGTTAATTTTGGATGGTCAGATTTAACTCCTCATCCAAGTAGAAGAAACCAATTCCTCATGTTTGAGAGAAAAGGGAAAAGTTAGTTGGTATTTTAAAGTTTCTTATGAATGATTCAAGGTAGTTAGATGACTTAAAAACTTGGTTGAAATATTCAATGATGACTCAATAGTTGGTTGAAGAAGCTAAGGAAGTGGTTGGATGACTCAACATTTAGTTGAGAAAAATATATAAGATGTTTGGTGACTTGGATATTCTAGATTTTTAATTAGTTTTGTTTAATTATGTATGCATGATTTACTAATTAATATGGATTAATTAACTATTTTAAAAATGGATGGAAATGATATTTATGTAATTTGGGATCAAATTTTAATTTTGGGTGGTGGTTGGGTTAGTGTGTTGATATTAAGTAAATTTAATTATGACACTAAATATCATGGAATTTAGGTGTAAACATTTGCCCCTTTTTTATAGGGTGTTGTTACTATAATAATTAATTTCTTTTCAAAGAATAAATATTAAATTAGAGTGAAAATAGATGTATAAAAGATGCCCCTAGTGGATATAAGTGAGTAGGAATGATGTTCACTTGAGTTGTAATGCGAGGAGAATGAATGCAGGAGAACGCTCAAAATGAATGAATGAAGGCTATACAAAAAAATGATGTATTTTATATCATAAGAAATAAAATTATTATTATTAATAAAGTTATTTCATGCTTTTTAGGCATATGTAAATTGATTTAACTTGAGTGGATAGTTGCTAAGGAGTCAATTGGAGAAATAATATTTCTTAGGATAAGTTGCACACTTGGATTTTTCCCCATGAAGATTTTTAGATGGAAGTAGATTTGGGAACAATATATCCCATTGATAAGTTATGAGCTATAAAAAGGAGAAGGAGAAATATAATTTCCAATATGGGATTAAATTTACTAGAGTGATTTTTAAGAAAAGAATAAATAAATAGAATTTTTTGATTATTTGGTGGTATGATATGAAGGTAAAATGAAGTAATAATGTGGAAAAATAGTTGAAATAGCATGAGGGTGGGTGAAAAAATATAAGTGGGGTGAGTAAATATATATGGGTAGGGGGTAATTTCATTTTCATTTTTTGAAATTCATTTGGTTGATTTTCCACCTAGGAGTGTTATTTTCTTTGGATTGTGAGAGGTTGTAGAATAAAATGGAGTGCATTCCAGCAAATAGGCATCACAATGAGTGAGTTTGAGTGTACCCAATTCTAAATGGGAGTAAGGATCATGTAATTAATGGCTTTAAATTATTAGTTGTTCATTTAGGTGTCATAAATGTGTAGGAAACTTAGGTAGAATAAACTTATCATTTTCTAAAATGTAGTTTTGAAGTCAAAACTAGTGATTTTGTGATGGAAAATGGTATTTTTGTAAGGATTTTTAGTGGTTTTGATATAATAGAAAGTTTTTCATAAGTTATGATGATTTTTTCATTTTTTATAGTAAATTCATTAAAAAATATGTCAAATTCTTCATGCCATATAGTGAATTCATTGAGAGACGTAATGAAGTCATTAAAAGGTATAGTGAATTCATCTATCCATATGGTGAATTTACCAATATTATCATGGACAAAATTTAAAATGAGAAATGTTAGATATAAATTTCATATAATATGGATGGTAGTATAAATGATGGTTTTGATAGATGAATTTATGATGTAAAAATATTGATGTGATGTCATTTTAATATGTGAAAGAGAGATGAATAATACTCATTACATAAGAGAGGTGATCTGGTATTTTATGACTGATAAAGAGATTCACCAACTATGAGGTGGGTGTGTTAGAGGTGGTGGGGTTTTTCTACGTGTCATAAATGCATGAGATCTATTTTGATAGGGCACTATTGATGACATTGTCAAAGCATTGGCACTTACATTCTAGTTTCCTACAATGGAGATAACTATCACACTATATGATGTGTGGAGAATAATTCACATCCTGATACAAGGTGTGAATGTGTATTAGAGAGAGACTATGAAAGTGGTATCATTATCTAGGGTTTTTGAGGAGGATATTACCCTAATTATAGATTATGGGGTATATTTTGATACATGCATGGCATCTGAGGAGATAAATGGGTTGAAACCAATGTTGATGGCTCTTTTTGGTACATTGTTATAGGTTCACAAAGGGCTCACTTTAGGGATAAGGTTTTTATATGAGTGAACTTGATGAGTTTGGTTAAATGGATATTACAAGGATTCCTTATAGGTAGGTTGATTCATAATGGGTACATGATGCACACTATATGGATTATATGCTAACATTGTATTACCTTATTAGCAAGCATGAGTATATTATAGAGAAATATAGGTCAAATAGGGTTTTGAGATAGTTTGGCATATAACAAAATGTGTCAATAGGGATGCATGTTTTTACATAAGCAATATGGGATAGGTGACATTGGGGACTAGGTATAGACCTAAGATTAGTAGAGTATAGTTTGGTATAACTACAAACAATACCATATCAACTAAGTAGAGACATAATAGATGTGAGGGTTATTAAGGATTACATGGCATGATGGGATCAAATGCAACCATTGATATTGATAGTTCTTTATCAAAGGTTAATGACATGAAAGGAGAGGTTATAGAGTGACTTTAGGTTATGACTAGGAAGGAGAGGATAGTTGAATATACTTATTTAGGTAGATGCCTCATAGATGGAGGAAAGTCTAGTGTTGGTGATGGAGATAGGGGTGAGGATGTTCAAATTAAGTATGTACATGTGTATGAGATATAAGTTGAGGAGATACAAATTGAGGAGGTAGATGATGCTGAGGGAATCAGATAAAGAGGATATATACCTATGATTTTTATTGATAACAAGGATAAAGTAGATGAAGAAGACACAATGATATATCTAGCACTATAAAGTCACATAGTTTGAGATGATAAGGTAGGCATTTTATATCCAATATGGTAAGTGGAAGATGAGGCCTTCATTTAAAGGTATATAGCATGAGATCACCGTGAGAGATGTATAAATAGTGGGTGTATTATTAAGCACATGATAAACTAAGAGGGGGTGAATCAGTTTATAATATAACTTTAAATTTTATAAATTAATGTTCACAAATAAATCACTCACACAAGATCTAATAATTAAGCAACACAAGATTTACATGAAAAATAGTCTCTTGGGAAAAACCACAAATTAGAGCTACTTGGATCTGCCATATAAATCTAGTAATAAAATAATAATCTTTTTACAAAATTTTGTAGGCACCAACCTACATGGAGACACCAATCCATACAACTAAGCACTAACTTAGCAAGAGACATCAATCTCTTTGTTTTGAGGCATGAAACTCCACTGAAAAAATATTCCACCTTACTATTATTGCTTCATTAATGAATAATGGTAAATTCAATCTCCTCTTCTTCTCCAAAAAAATCTACTTATGCTTTAATGAAGGAAATAAGTATTTATCCTATCTTTTCCAATCTTCTCTTTGCCTTATATAACCTCCAGAGGATATTTACAATGGAGGCATCCCATCCAAGAGGCACCTCTTCACCAAAATATGTGTTTGTTGACATTTACATTGACATAAATTACAATTCCTTTGATATTTCCATTGTCAATTCCATTGACATCAATTACAACTATTTTGACATCAATGATAATATTCCAACAATCTCTCCCTTTGTCATTCATGGAAATCTTGTATAAAAATAGTACATGAACTCCCCCTTTGACATCAATGGCAAAGAGACATACAACACGATCACAATGTATGTCACCAAAATATCTATGGAGTTGATTAATGAAATGATTAGATCCCCCTTAATCCATGATTCTCTTGATGGATTTAATGTCTAGATGAAGAATGGATCACTCCTAATTTTTTCCTTACAAACACAAAAGTTTCTTTTGGGAGGGGCTAGATGAATATATCTACAATGTGTTCATTTGTGGTAACATACTCCATATTTACTTATTGATATATAACTTGTTCTCTCAAGAAGTTATACTTGATTGGAATGTGTTTTATTCTAGATTGCATAATTAGATTATTTAAAATGTTTATTACACTAGTGTTATCATAGAGTATTGATATTGGATTTTTGTATTCTATTTTAAAATATTTAAATGTTTGCTTCATCCAAAATACTTGTGTACAACAAAACACTGGATTTTTTCCAATAAATAATGTTCCTCCACTTGTACTTTTTATATCATTAACACTTTCTTCCCAATCTACATCTGTGTATGTTCTTAGTGTGAAATTTTCACCTCTTGGATACCACAAACCATAATCTAAAGTGATTTTTATATATTTGAATATCCTTTTGACCACTTGCACATATGTTTCTTTTAGGGCTACTTAAAAATGTGTTACCAAGCCTATAGCTTGCATGATGTCTGGCCTTGATGTCATAGTGTATAACAAGCTAGTAATCATGGATCTATAAAGCATCAAATTCACTTCAGGAGATTCATCATCTTTTCTTAACTTACATCCTATAACCATGGGTGTGCTAATAGGTGTGCCTTCCATTTTGAACTTATTAAACATATCCGTTATATACTTGGTTTGGGAGATAAATATTCTTTTGTTATATTGATAAATTTCCAAACCAAGAAAAAAGGACAACTCACCCAACATGGGCATTTCAAACTCCTTTTTCATATCTTTTACAAATTCTTAGGACATTCATTCACTATCTCCTCCAAAAATGATATCATCCACATAGACCACAACAATCAATTGATTTTCACCTTCAATCTTGATATATAGATTACTATCATCAACTCCCTTTTTAAAACCTTTTTCTTATAGATATTTATCAAGCCTTAAATGCAAGTCTTTATGGTTTACTTTATCCCATATAGTTCCTTCTTCAATATGCACACATAGTCCTTATTTTTTTATGAAAGGAAACCTTCTAGTTGTTCAATATACACTTCTTATTCTAACTTTTCATTTATAAAATTAGATTTCACATCCATTTTATAAACTTTGAAGTTATTAAAACTAGCATACGCCAAAAACATTCTAATGGCTTATAATCTCACAATAGGGGCAAATGTTTCTTCAAAATCAATACCTTCCACTTGAGCATACCCCTTACAAACCAACCTTTATTTAGTTATTATTACCTGGCCATATTCATTTAGTTTATTCTTGAATATCCACTTGGTACCAATTACATTCTTTTATTCTAGTCTAGGAATGAGTTCCCATGTCTCATTCTTTTCAATTTGATTCAATTTTTCTTCCATAGAATCAATCTAATGCTTGTCATTGCTAGCTTCTAAAAAAAAATTGGGCTCTATTTTGGATATCAAGGAGAAGTTTGCTTTCTTAGATGTACTCATAAATATTTTTATAGTTTGTACTCCAAATAAATATCACCAATAATTCAACTTTCAAAATGATGCTTTTGAACAAACTGAAATGGTGCCCGTGTATCTTCCTAGTCTATTTCCTCTTTTTTTAATTTCTTATTCTTCTTTTTTTAAGTCTGGTTCTTATGAATGATCATTTGTTTGTGAACTTAATTTATAAGGCCTTTTTTCATCCATCTTTACACTCACACTTTCTATGATTATTTACAACCTTTTATTATAACATCTACAAGATTTTATTTTTGAGGAATATCCTATAAAAATACCTTCATCAACTCTTGAGTCAAACTTTCCCAAGTCTTCTTCATCTTTCTTAATAAAGAATTTTCTCCTAAACACTTTTAAATATTTTAATTATGTTGGTTTACCCTTACATAACTTTTAAGGGGTTTTGCTATTATTTACTCTGATTTATCATCTGTTCAAAATGTAGACTGTAGTGTTAACCACTTCTCTCCAAAACTTGTTTGATAGCTTAGATTCATTTAACATCATTCTATCCATTTATTGAATAGTTTTATTCTTTCTTTCTACAACTTTATTTTTTTGTGGAGTCCTTACAGGTGAAAAATACCTTTTTATTCCATGTTGCTCACAAAAATCATTGAATTCATTTGATATGAACTCACTTCCTTGATTTGATCTCAAGAACTTAATCTTTAAATTCATTTCATTTTCAACTCAAGCTTTAAAAGATTTAAACTTCTTGAACACCCCATATTTTATTTTAAAAAGGAAACCTGTGTCATTATGGAATAATCATTAATGAGAAACATAAAGTAGATATCACCTTGTATGTTTTACACTCTTGTAGACCCATAGAGGTCTGTATGAATCAGTTCCAATGGCTAGGTGGTTGATTACTCCTTTGACCTTAAACTCTTATATATTTTCCATGTTGAAATTGCTTACAAATAATGCTTTATGGTTTTGTAATCTTAGACATATCTCTTATGGCTTGTCTAGTGATGATTTTCACTAGATTATCAAAGTTCATATGGCCCATCCTTTTATGTCATAACCAACTTTCATCAATTTGACTCATGTAGCATTTTTCTCCCTTAACTTCACTAATTATGTATAGGTTGTTTATTTTTATGTGTACATTTGCAACTAATTTTCATGTGTTTATTTTCCTGATCTCATAACCTTGAGCATAAAATATGAGAGTGTGTCCTTGATCACACATTTGACTAACACTTAGAAGTTTATGCTTCAATCCTTCAACATACAATACATTTTATATTTTTTTTCATTATCAAGGTTAAGGATACCTTTTACATCTATTCTCACTATGGCATTATCTCCAAATTTTATTATGCCTTCACTCATTTCCTTCAAGGAGAGAAATTTTCTCTTGTCCCCAACCATGTGACTTGAGCATCCACTATAAGTATACCATTATTTCCCTTCATTTTTTGCATGAAAAGTTATTTTCATAAGCATATATTTCTCCTTGTCTTGATTAATTTTGTCTTACTTCTATTTCCAAATTTTTGAAGGTTCTCTTTTATTTATGATAGGATCATTCACTTTATTTTTTTATCTAGGGGGTTTTATAACAACAGTTTCATAGAACCATGTTATATGTCCACGGTTATTACATTTATAACATACAATGTTATTCCATTTGTAATTTTATAATAAGGCAAATGAGTTATAGTTTCTAATTGAAACTCCATAAGTACTTATACAATTTTCCCTTGCATACCTATTTCTTGCATGTGTCCTACACTCCATTTCTCTCTACCCAAAATGATTATATGAAAATAAATAACCAAAGAAAGAATGTTGGAACTTAGTCATGTGTACCCACCTTAGAGGAAATAACTTTCTAAATTTGTCCTTGTTATCTTTTGGAGGAGTGTTCATTTTTTGTGGGACTTGATTCTCTTTCTTCTTACCAATAGGACTTTTGAAAACATCTGAATAACTTGTTTTTTTTTTTCCTCAATTACCTTATTTGGTGGATCATTGTGATTTTATTTGTTGGCCATCTAATTTTCTTTATATCTAGGCCTAGCCTTTATAAATGGTGACCTCTACCCATTTATGATATCATCTAAGATCTCTATACTCTTTTCAATTTGAGGCTTCTATTCATCTTGTTTTTTTTCTCTAGTTCCTTACTCAAGGAGACAATCTTGGATTCTAACCTCTCACAATATTCTTTCCTTTTTTCTTAATTAGATCTGCACCTACTATTCAATCTTTTTTTATTATTCAAGTTGAATATTGAGGTTGATGATAATTTTTTTAGATTCCTCAAGGTATTGGGACATTTTTGCTCTTGAATCATAATCCTCTTTTTCATATTTTTGCACCTACAATTTTTGATTTAAATTTATTTTATTAATCTATTTGATATTACTTAAGGCACAGATGAGTTCTTCAATATCTTCCTCTCCCAAGGTTTCTTCACATGTAGAGGCATCATTTTTATTTCTATAGCCATGAACAAAGTTTCTTCTCTATCATTGTCTGATATGTTCTCATCACTCTCCTCAGCTGAGCTACTATCCTTTTAGGAATAGAGGCTTTTATTGTGCTTAACAAACTTTTTCTTATATTCATTTTGTTTGAAGCTTTTCTTGTATTAAGGTTTACTTTACTTCTTATTCCTTCCTCATTATGATTTTCCTCATCATCACTATGATCCTTATGTGGACACTTAGCATTAAAATGTCCCATTTTACCATATTTAAAAAATTTAAAAGGTATCTTACCTTTGTATTTTCCTTATCCTTTCTTAAGCTTTCTTACAAAAAGGGCCTCCTTTTCATCTTGTTCATCACTGGTGTCATTATTTCATTTAGGTTATTTATCCTTCACTTTCTTTTAATATTTAAAATTTACTTCCTTATTAGATGGATTTTCCTTTTCAATTCTGATTTCATACACTATGAGAATCTCATGAAACTCCTTCATTATTAAAGAGTTTAAGTCCTATATTTCTTTAATAGCTGAAACTTTTGCATCAAATCTCAAGGGAAGTGACCTTAGCACTTTTTGAATAATCATAGATTATTTAACCTTTTTTCCAAGTCCTCTGATGGTGTTAAAAATATCATCCACAATAAGAATATATGACACAACATTTTATTCATATTTAATTTTCAATCTCTCAAATTATCTCCTATAAGTTTGGTGTTTTGACTTCTTCAGTTTGTTATCACCCTCATAGATGTTTTGAATTTTTTCCCACATTTACTCTATTGAATCGTAGTGCATAATTTTGACAAATTCTAATTGTGATAAGCCACACAAAATAATGTTAATAGATTTGGAATTGTTCTCACTATCCTTCTTTTCAGTTGGATCCATTGGTGGAGTTGTTTCCATAACATATCCATTCACCATTGTTTTCTAGATATAAAAACCAAGGGCCTTTAGATAAGTTTGCATCCTTATACTCTATAATTCATAGTTTATTCTATCAAACAATGGAGCCTTTTTTGTGAAGAAACCTTCTTGTACATGATGACTATTCATGTGTGCTCTTGTGATCTAACTTCTAGTGGTTAGACTAATTCTAAAGGAACCACTCTTATACCAATTATTAAGAACATGATACACTTAGAGGGGGTGAATTAGTGTATAATAAAACTTTAACTTTTATAAATTAATTTTCACCAATAAATCATTTATATAAGATCTAATAATTAAGCAACACAAGATTTACATGGAAAACCCCTTCTCTGGAAAACCACAAAGTAGAGTTGCTTGGATATACCAACCAAATCTAGTCATAAAATAATAATCCTTTTATAAAATTTCATAGGCACCAGCCTACTTGGAGATACCAATCCCCACTACCAATCATCAACTTAGAAAGAGATACCAATCTCTTTATTCTAAGATATCAACCTCCATTGAAACAATCTTTCACCTTATAATTATTGCTTCATCAATGAATGATGATAAATTTAATATTCTCTTCTTATTCTCCACAAAAATTTACTTATGCTTTAATGATGGAAAGAATTATTTCTCATATCTTTTCCAATCTTCTATCTACCTTATATAACCTCCAAAGTCTCTTCACAAAGGATATGTCCCATCCAAGAGTCACCTCTCCATAAAAATATGTGTCTATTTACATTTATTTTGTAATTTTAATTTACATTTTTGTTGACATTTCCATTCACATTAATTACAATTCTTTTGATATTTCCATTAGCAATTCTATTGACATCAATTACAATTTCTTTGACATCAATGACAATATTGTAACATGTATGAGGAGATGGAGTGGAGGGATCCTCAATAGTTGTGTGTGTGTGTGTGTGTGTGTGTGTGTGTGTGTGTGTGTGTGTGTGTGTGTGTGTGTGTGTGTGTGTGTGTGTGTGTGTGTGTGTGTGTGTGTGTGTGTGTGTGTATTATAGTTTGAGGTGGATCATATAATAAAAAAGATTAAGATGAGAGAGGAGGGTTGGGTGACCCATGATGTGGGTATATATATAAATGGTGAGACATGACTAGCATAGAGATATGAGAGATATGGATTCATTAAAGACTAAGATATAGAGAGTGAAAAATATATTGCCATCCTCAGGCCAATTGAAGGCCTTATTAGACATTATGAGGGTGATGGAGTAAGATACATACTATAGGAGCCTTTGTGAGTGATCAGTGCCCATTGATCATCGATCATTACCATTCATAGAGTATTCTAGTAGGAGGTTAGGTTTAGTAGTAAGGATAACATAGATAATAGAATAAGAGTGTTCTATGGGATATCCATCTCATCATGTCATGGGTCCTCCATAGAGTACAAAATAGCATCCATGACTGATATCACCTCTAGATGCCCCTTTAAAGGGATAGAATAAGATTTGATGATTCTATGAGACCTTTATATTTTAACACATGTTTTTTGGATATGTATACATGGACATGATGTGTGTGTGTGTGTGTGTGTGTGTGTGTGTGTGTGTGTGTGTGTGTGTGTGTGTGTGTGTGTGTGTGTGTGTGTGTGTGTGTGTGTGTGTGTGTGTGTTTTCATTTTGACAATTTATTATGTATGGAAATGATCATGAGTTATGTTTTATAGATGTTGTAGGCACTAGGATTTTACATAATAGATATTTGTGATAATATATGTTTTAGGCACCTTCATGTTTAATCATCCCATCCTCATTTTAACCTAAGTAATTGGTTTCCACTAATTACCATTTTACCCTGAGTAATTAGTTTTCACTAGTTACAATTTTATCACCCAATAACTAAATCTATTAAAATTCAAAAAAATACAATAAAATCAAAATAGTTTAACCTCCAAAACAACCTTCCTCATAGAAAGAACCCATGTAATAACTTAGTATTCCTTATGCTTTTTTTATTCCATAGTTAAAATAAATTACAACAAACTTTTGACAAAAATGATCATAATCAACAATGATCCCCATGATCTATGTCAATTCAATAGGATTGATGTCGATTTATGCCCAGCTTTGCCTTTGGAAAAGGTTGGTGAATTTTCTCCCTAAGGAAAAAAATAATTCTCTCAAATGATTTGCAGATGATTACTTAGTTCCCTTTTGGCAAGATACATTGTAGCATTAGACCCTCAACATCCATCAAAAGGCCAAAGATTAGTGTATCATTCTCATGATTGTCATAGGCTTGAAGTGATTTCAAGGTAATTTTATTTCATTATTTATAGAATTTTATATCTCTCTATTCTATTTTATATCTCTGTTAAACATCTTTTTCACCCTTAGATTATCTTAGACCTCTCTAAATCCTTTAGCTTGTTATTTCCAAAGTTTTAATTTATTTATTAGAATTGATGTTGATTCATTAGAATTGACATCAATTCTATGGAATCAACATTGATCCCTATGTAATCCTTTATTTTTTAAATCTAAGACTGGTTTTGTTAGGACATCTGATTTATTCTAATTCTTTATTCCCATGGAATCTATCTTTAGATGACACTTTTTAGAGCCTTATATGAATTCAATAACATCCATAATTTACCAATCATTCCTCAACCTCTATTTTCCAATCAAAGAGACATCAAATTTGATTTAGAGCTTTGTGTCATTATGGATGCCCTTACTATAAAATCTATCTTTGACTAATTATAAGTTATACAAGAAGATGTAGATTATGTCCAAACTTATTAATATGATCATTTTTCCCATCTTAATAAAATAGATGAATATTAGTTCAAAATGTTTCAATATCATATCTATATCATTATATGTATCTTTTAATTTATTTTATCATTATTATCTACCTAATTTCTTAAATAAGTGGGCTGACATCCTCGTTAGGAAGTTCATTAGTTCTTTGGACTAGTCTAGCACTAGGCAACCCACTATCCCATCCTATTAGCCAAATTTTGTCCAAGTTTTATCATGTGTGTAAGTATTCCTTCCTATCCAAAAAAGATCTCCCACAATTTTTGGATCCACGATACATAACCTTCTAAATCACAAGTACTCTTTAAACCCTAAATTTCTATTAATTTTTTAGTAATCAATTTTATAAAAGAAATGAACAAAAAAATAATTAAACATTTTGGCATGCCTAATGGGACCCTTTTTGGGCCTCATTTTTCTTGTTTTCTCATTCAAGTTCTTTTTTTTTTCATTACACTTTAGCAAAAACCTTTCTTTTTTTTCATAAAATCAATAGAATCAAAAAATACATTGTTTTCTTTTTTAAATAAATTGTATTTACCAACTTTCTTTTTTAAATATCACATCTAGTGTAATTATTAGGATTAATTCACCATTTTAATCACTCTCCTCTTTTAAACACTACAAAACCAAAATAATATTAAAATAATCAATCAAACAAATCCTACCCAAGTGGACCCACTTGGATTTCATCACCAAGGGGAAAGTTGACTCAGTGTTTTGGTTGAATATAGATAATTGGTTGGTAATATAAAGGCTAATCACCCACTACCCTTATTATTGTGGGACTGATAAGTGAGGGATTAGGCCCCAATATCAAGCCATGTACAGCCATCAACACAAATTCAATCCTCGTTCTACCTTCATGTATATCAAGGAAACTAGCCTTAAACAAACCTGAAACTAACTTAGCTAACCTATTATTATGACCTTTATTAAGCCAAATACCCCATCATATTTTAAGACATATTTGTTAAGAAAAATAATAATTAAGTACACTTACGTAAATTGTGTGCTTTATCCTCACTAAAACAAGATAAACAAAACAAGTTTTGTGTACTTTTGTATTTGTTCTTTGTTTTATTATTGAGTGTTACATGGTTGTAATGTGACAATAGTCATAGAGACAAATAGATTCACCACCTTCATCTTCCTTACTGTAACATACATCGAGTCCTCCTACCTCTCCTAAATCCATCAAGGAAGGCATTCCTTATTTTTACCCACAAGGAGGTCCTATCTTTACTATTATAATTTATAGCAATCCAATTACCCTAAGTCATTACCTTAGTACATGATCTATATGAATTCCTATTTTCTCTCAAGCTTAATCCTCCCAATTTATCTATGGCATGCTACCATAAGGATCATAGGGACATGTGATAGCCATGGTTTATTCTTTTGTCAACCCACCACCACCAACATATTCCAATACCAATGTGCCATAACTCATAGAAAATCAACCACCATTAGTATCTATTAACCCCTATACAATCATCACTGAAACCTAAAATGTTACCATGCCACAACTCACATCGAATCAACCACCCTCTTCCTCACTCTATAGTTTAGTGGTCCTAATCCATATGACTCTCCCATTTATCCAAACACACATAACCTCAAATCCCCAACACACCACTCAACCATTATGACCCCCACAACAAATCCCCTAGAGTCAACCTCTCTAATAATAGATGCCCTTAACCACTCAATACTTTATTCCATCACAACCCTTCATAACCACCTATCTTAATACATCTTAATAATAAATCCTACCCCCTATTCTTATAGTATGCAACTGCATCTCAACCAACCATTACCACTTATATTAGTTATTCCCTTTTACATCCACTTCCTAATTTTCTTCCCCTTTATCAGCATTTGTAGTGAAATGTTTCAGGGGGTATGCCTCAACATAATTCCTAACCTGACTTCATGTATATTCTCATAGCTAGGATGGTGAACCTAGAAGCTTCTACCTCTAAGAAGAATAATATGCTCTTATATGAAAAAAATTATAATGAACCTATCAAACCCATTATTCCAATTAGGCCCTATCCAACATACTAGGAACCTCCCAAGTTCATCAATTTTTTTAAAAAATGGACCCACAACAACACATTAATGCATTTAGTCATGTGTGTTACCTTATAGCCCATGATGATGCCATCCTTTTAAATACTTTCCCCATGTCACTAATTGGACCATATTTAGATTGGTATACATCTATCCCCCAACATTACTTATTTTCCTTCAGATAACTAGCTCATATTTTCATAGAGAATTTTTTAATTAATATTGCAAGGAAAATAACCATCACTGACCTATATGCCATTATAGATTTTGTGGCCAAGTAATGAGGCCTCATAAATCAATTGGCATTTTCCATTCATCATCACTAATTAATTGAGATGTTTTCAAGGTAATGTGAAAATCATATCTCATCTATACTCCTAGTTAAATTATTTAAGACATTTGATGAAGCCTTTACCATGTACTGTAAGCTAGAAATCTAAGCCTTAGGGGAAGGAAAGGTTAAATTACAGAATAAGAATTTTAAACATGATCCTTCCAAAGGGACCAACAATCCTAAACCAAAAGGCAAAAAAATTATTGTCCTAAAATAATCTCCCCCATCAATGACAATCAAACCAAGTTCCACTACTTCCTAGACACAATCTTAGAAAATCTTAACATAATTTTCACCCAAGCAATACACATCCTTAAGAGAATCTTACACTGCCATCATGGACAAACTATTAAAAACATTAGTTATTGAACTCACTATGATCAAGCCCATTGATAAATCTCATCCTAAAACTAATTGGTATAAATAGAATGACTTTTGCACTACCATCTTGTACCTGGTAATGAAATTCATATATGTCAGTATTTCAAGAGCTTGGTTAAAAACCTTATCAATCAAGGGGAATTAAAATTAGATAATCTAAATTATCCTCAAAACCAATCCCTTAATATATTTAGACACCCATTCCTAAATCATCCATCTTCATCAATTATGTACAAAAAATAATGGGAAACACCCCATATTAGGGGGCCCACATAATAAACATTATTTATGATCAACTTCTACCTAAAGAAATCAATAGTACTCCTTAATTATCTTCCAAAGTAATAGGAATCCCAAACCTCCTTATAGGAGATATTTTTTATCCATCTAAACTAGATAATCCCATTTATATCATCCACTCAATCTTCCCCAATATCATTACATGGGATCCTCTAGATGAAGGGTCATCTAAACATGCTAAAAATCACTCACAAAAAGTGGAAGATAAAAAGGTTACTCCAGCCACATGGGACAAATGCCTTGGTATGTCAAAGGGTAAATTTCTAAAACACCTAATTATAAGGCTTGAACTCCCCCATACATCCAAAAATGAATACCCTCATAAAGGTAATCCTAAAACCTCTAAATGTTCTAAAAAAGGGAAGATGGCTATGCCCTAAGTTCAAACTAATTCATCCATATTAGGACCTCATCGTTCTTCTAAACTCAATATCACAATTACAAAACCACCTCTCAATGGACCTAAGATATCTCAAAAACCTCCACCCATATTACCAATACCCCATTTCAACCCCTCAGATTTCTATTACCCCCAAAACTTATCTAAGATATCTCTACCACCCATTAAAACCACTCATTTAACACAAAAAATGAGAGTGAAAAAGTAAATAGAGACCAAAAATCAAAATGATGGAAAGTAATCAAATCTCACTAATATCCCTTATGAGTATCCTATTCCACCATCCTCGATCAACTTTTTCATACTTCCCTTATCACGTACCTCCTATCAAACTAGTCAATCCCCATATCCAAAAACCAACATGGTACAGGGAAAACAAGATGTGTACTTACCATATGATACTTAGACATGATATTGAGAGATGAAATGCTCTTAAAGCCATACTCTAAGATCTCTTAGATGAATATGGCCTCTTAATTTAATAGCCTTGTCCTGATGCTCTCTTTGACCAAAACACTAAAGCCACAAGTATCTTTGAGACTAACATAGTGAATACCTTAAATAATTTACAATAAAGATCAAAACAAACATCAAAAAGCATGGTTAATAGCCTCATTTCTATCCCTGATCAACCCATTTATGACATCCCCTCACGACCTCCAAACACATAACTCTTGAATTTTAATGGACCATCCACTACTACAAATTAATACAATAAACATAGCCACATGGTCTCAAACATAAATCCCCAAAATCCAAAATACAAACAAGTATTTGAATAAGCTTTAGGAATGTTGATCCAAATAAATGCAATGATTCAAGATGAAATGTAAGATATGTATTATTTAAGATAATACAAAGCAAACACATGCAGTTGTAAAAATGAAATCAAACAGAAATAATTACACCAAGACATGAATGCTCCAATAATTCACATAATATATTGCATTAGAAATATGAAGGGAGAGAGGTTCATATATAGGTTGGATAGGGAAAGATACCATACATTCTAGTGAATGTCAGACTAATCTTTCCAAGTAACCCAAATGACCTTTAGAGCCCTAAGAAAATTAATATAATCATGTAGGCAAACCCCAATGGGAAAAAAACCTACACCAACACCCCCACCATAAGCATAGCTTAGGTGGGTGATGATACAAAAAATGGGTCCCAAAAATAAGGCTTGATAGATGTAAAATGCAACCCCTTATACATAGAGATGATCCCAGTATCCTATAAAATATGAAGGATGTGTGCCTCCACAAAGAATAGAGAGAATATATGCACATAATATCACATGGTGAATGTTTTAGTAGGTCCTTTTATGAAAAAAATGTCTCTTCCTTTCAAAATAAATAAACCACAAGATATCAAACTATTAAATTCCCACTTAAGTGGAATGCATGTAGGAATCATGATGTAGCTCTCTATAAAATGCTCAAATGTCTCCCTGTTAATGCTCAAATGTGACAAAATCTGATCAAATATCACATGACTAGCTGTAGAAGATGGAAATGAAGAAGCATACAATGAAGGGGGGAAAACAACTAGATAATAAGATATACATGGAACATTCACTGAGAGAATGTTCATGGGAATAGAAGAACAAGGCTCAATAACTATCAACACTGAAGACTAGTCTATAAATGAAGTACCCATATCTATAAGATGATTGCCCATAGGAATATATGATTCATCAATACTCTCAATATGTATACTCTCACTATAAAATTCCTCTAAAATGTAAGTCTATGAAGGCTCTAGAAGAGTAATAATATTCATGGGAATGGATGTAGAATCTGTAATGAGACATCTAAGGTTTGGTAAAATCTCATCCTATAATGGGGGCTCGATAGAAGGAAGAGAATTATCCACCATGGATCTATCATCAGAATAAATAAAATCATGAGGAGAGAGTACAATAGTATTATAAGAGATAATAGGAAGTAGAGGAGGAGGTGTGACATAAATCTCAGTAGGATCATCAAAAAGACTCTGTAGTATACTCCAAATAGTGCAAGGATAATTTATATATTCCACATGACAATGAAGACCTATGGAAACATGACGTAACAGAGTGTCAAAAACCTTGTCATAAGTATTATCCCACTTATTGAACTGAATAAGATCAATGGGTGAAAGAATCTATCCATAGAGGAATGCAATACAATTCTTCTGTGTGAGTAAGTGTTCCATGTAAGAATGCCAAAAAGCATAATTATCCTTCCCAAGAAGGACCACTAGTGTAGAGTCGACCTCCCTCATTGGGTAGTAATAGTGCACACTCTAGAAATGAACTTTGGACTATGTTTCAAATGAGTCTAATCAAGTGAGAAAAAATGATACACAAGTGACAATATACACTCAAATAGATGTCAGGCTCTATTGACAATTCATCTAAGAATACAATAGCAATTTGTGCAAGCAGTCACTAAATGGGCAAAGGTAACAGTTAAGAAAAATTGAATGTATGCAAGAGATAATGTAGGGCCCAGAATAAACCCCCCAAGATAATTAGTTAAACCCCCCCTAATTTTTGGTACTCTATAAATTAGTTCATTTTACAAGGAAAATTGTCCCAGTGCATGAAAAATAAAAAATAAACACATTTTAAAAATATGGTAGACAATTTCGAGTTACCGTTTACAAGATATTAATAATACAATTTCTTGTGAATAGGCTTATTAACTAAAAAAATGTACTTGAAACTTAAAAAAAGTACCCTTAGGTGAGGTAAAATATTCCTTCCAACCACTCATTAGAACCGACATAGAATGATAGATATCCTCACATCAACAAAAGTCAAAAAACACCTGGCCCAATCACCCTTATGTGTACTTTTATAAAAAAATCCACTTAGAAGGGTTTTTAATTAAAAAATTACAAATCTATTTAAATAAAATTTAAAACATGTTTTTCTTTTTAATTCTTTTAGGGCATATTTTTAGAGTTGACTTTTGACTCAACAAATAGAAAGAAGAGAGTTGACTAATTTAACTTTCTTATCAAACAAAAGAGAAAAGATTGCAACAAGATTTGTATGATGCCACCATGGGAAGACTAGGTCTATAATGAAAAACCAACGTATCCATTGGATCTATGCACAAGTCTATCCAAGAGGTGTTTCAAGCAAAAATATTGTTCTTCTATGCCAAAAAAATCATGCACAAGCTAGATCTATAAAAAAAACTTGGGTGCTACCTAAAACAAAACTCAAATTACTGAGTGGGTAGCAGATTAGGCCTAGGTAGTGAGGCCAAAATGGCACTTGTTGAGGAGGTGGTAGGCTAGTAAACTATAGTTGAGTGTTTAAAAAACTGCATGTAGGGAGTAGGCCATGTAGTAGTGGCATGGACAACATAGATCTATGGTGGACCATATCAAATAGAATCCATGCTCATACTAGTCTACAACCTCCAAGGGTATCTTAGTCTACATAATAGCCTTATCTTTTCCTCTCCAAATAGTGAAAAATATCTATAAGCATCAACATTAACATATAATACATCAAATCTATGAGTTCTCACCTCAACTTGTTCACTACTATCTACCTCATTAGCTCTACCTCATGTTTCTCTCCTCATCCCTCCATTATTGGCAAGCTCGAATGGATTTGGATCAATTATTTCCTTGATCTGGATCCAACTCACTTCATTCATGGCTAGATGAGTCTAAAGGCCTAGATCAAATCAAAACTAATCCTCAAAAATAATAATTCATGGAATTTTTCTAGGTAGCTAGTGACTAGAGATTTGGTCATGGATCAAGATTCAAATGGTGATGGTATTTATCTAGATTAGTAGAAGATTGGGATTATAGTTGAGTAGATTAGGATCAATTATAAGGTCACTTTCAAACTCCATGTAACAAAATATCCTTGTAGTCCATGCTGGAACTAACATGTAAATCACACTAGAACCAACATGCAATCAATGCAGGATACTAGTTGAGTGGTGATGTGGAGTGGCTTATCTGAGTTGAAAACCATATATAGGCACCAATAAACTTATACAAATAATATAATTTACATGAAAACATTCTAAAATGGAGAGATCTAAACTGAAATCAAATGAACACAAGATTCAAAATGAAAACTTGCAAAAAAAAACTAGGTAATCCTCAAATCTAGATCTACTCCGATACTATATCAGAATGAGATCCAAGAATGTTGATCCAAATGAATGCACTAATTCAAAATGAAATTTAAGACACGTATTTTTCAAGACAATATAGATCAAACACACATAGCTAAAAGAATGAAATCAAAGAGAAATAATTACACCAAGACATGAATACACCAATAATTCACATAGTATACTTCATTAGAAATATAAAGGGAGAGAGGTGCATATATATGTTGGAGAGGGAAAGATAATGTGGGACTAATGTTCTCAAGTAACCCAAATGACCTCTAGATCCCTAAGCAAGCTAATACAACCATGTAGGCAAAACCCAATGGGAAAAATTCCTAAACCAACAACAAGGTCAAAATTTCTATTAGAAAGGCTCCTTCTTCAAACACAGAGACCTCCAAACCTTTGACTCCAAAATCAAAAACATCCATTTTAAGGGAAAACTTAAAAAAATAAGTCTTTTGAGTCTATACAAATATCAATTTTGAAATAACTACATCAAATTCTAGTCAAAATATCCTTATATGAGCTCATTAAGAACTCCTTGAAAAAATTTTAAACCACGATAGAGGCACCTCAAGCTATTCAAGTGAAACCTGATAAACCCCAATCTTTGAGATCATTTATTAGAGTTTTGAAGATGGCTTCATCTATCAGCTTTAGTGATTTAAAAATAGTCTCATTACCATTTGAAGACTATGATCCACCCCTATTTGTCACTATTTAAATTAATAAAACTCAAATCAAAAGGGTCATAATTGACAATGGGGATGACAACAACATTGTCTCCTCACATGCATTTAAACAAATCTAACTTCTAGAAATTATTATGGCCTAATCTCTAGTCATCTTGTAGGCTTTAAACAATATAATGGCTCATATTCTAGGAACTATCATCCTCCCTATCTAAATAGGTTCTCATATCATTCATGAGATATTTTACATTATAGAGGGTGATTTTCAATATAATATCCTCCTAATATGTTCTTGGATCTATGTTATGCATTTTATTCCATCCACCTTGTATTGATGCCTCAAATATGAGCATGAAAGCCAAGTCCATATCATCCTAGTCAATCCTCATTCATACAAAACTTGAAACCTAACCTTTCAACCCAGTAATGTTATACTCCCTCTAAAAAATATAACCCCATCACAATCATACAACAAAGCATCAAATAATTATATGATATTTTCATCATGAATCCCAAACAAGGATTCCCTTTATTTTATGTTGTTATCACTTATTGACACTTAATACCCTTCCTAATCCTCAAGAGTATATATTCTCAAACAAATAATGTACCTATCACCCTAACCTCATAGATGTCATCCTCTTTTGTCCTCTTTTCCTTTGTACTCATTTGGTCTATAGGGGTATTGATCGATCCTCCTCATGTCATGATATCTAACCTCATGCTGAACCATTCTCCTCAAATTTATTATTCCTAGACAAATAGTATTTTTCTCAAACATATTTATAACAATGTTCTTGAAAAGGCTTTGACATAACATGTTATGAGTAAGACCACATGATATTTCACTAGGAGATTTTAGGAAACCCCATAAAAAACATGGCCTTGGGTTAAATGAAAATCTTGAAATTGTTTCTAAATCCATTCTTTTATCTAATCTCAAAGAATATATCATGTTGTTACCATCCAACATTCCCTCTAATATGGATGATGTCATTTACATTCCTCCCAACATTTTTTTAGTCAATATTGTTGACCTAGGACCTCTCACTCTCACATAGATCGGGAAACTAAATCCATTCCCCTTACGTACCTTAATTTGATAGAGAAATATACCCCTACCATCCTTTTTCTTTAGTGTCAAGATGATGATTATATCTTGACTTATTTAAGTGCATAAAACTCTCACCTACACAATTTTATTTTGGCTAAAGTGTCTAGTCTTCTAAATGAATCCATTATAGACATTAACATAGGGTCTCATAAGGTACCACACATTATAAATATTAGTCAATATTTAGACCCTTAAGAGTATCATAACTTCACCATATTCCTATCATGCCATAACAAGGCCTTTGTTTGGTTGTATAGTGACATGTTAGGTATCGACCCTGCTCTCATCATTCACAATATTGTCACCATCCTTGAAACCAAACCAATGAAGTAAAAAATATAAAAAAAAATGCACCCTCAAATTACACTCTTAGTCAAATAAGAAACCTTTCTTATCTATTAATTTCATATAACCAATCAATTACCCTCAATGGGTGGCCAACATTATGCCTATCATGAATCCCATAGGGGGACTCTACCTCTGTACCAATTTTTGAGGTCTCAACCTTACTTTTCCTAAAGATGATTTTATTTCCCATAGCATCAATCAACTAGTGGACTTGATAGCTAGCCACGAAATTTTTTCACTTATGGATGGATTTTTTGGATATAATAAAATCCTTATCATGTTAGAGGATGAATATAATACTTCCTTTATTACCCCTTAGGGGACTTTTTGCTATAGGGTTATGCCTTTCAACCTAAAGAATGTATGGGAAACTTATCAAAGAGACATGACATGTATGTTTCATGATATAATTCACAAAATCATCAAAGATTATGTGGATGACCTTCTCAAAAAGTTAAAGATCTAAAAATACCATATTTATATTCTTAAAGTAATCTTTGACTGCTTAATCCAATTTCATGTTTGTATCAATTCTAAAATGTGTGTTTTTAGAATATTGATAGGTAAGCTCATGGGTTTCATCATCTCCTTTCATAGGATAGAAGTTGAACCCACTAAAATTAGGGCTATTATAGATATACCACCCCCATCCAATATTAATCAACTATGTAGCCTAAAAGTAAAACTATTGTTTATTCATCATTTTATCTCTCAACTATTTAATTGATGTCAACTATTCCATCACCTCTTAAGAAAAGATACTTGATTCATTTGGGAATCTAATTATCAAGAGGCTTTTGATGCTCTCAAAAACTATCTTCTCTCCCCTCTAGTTCTTATCCCTCCTAAGTAGGGGTGAACTTCCTTCTTATATATCTCAGCCATAGATCATGCCCTTGGTGCTATGCTTTCCCATCATGACGAGTAACACAAATAATAGGTAGTATATTACATAAGTCACACTCTCATTAAATATGATACATGTTATACACTTACAAATAAATTATGCCTAGATCTAGTCTTTGTGGATTTTAAGACTCACCATTATCCACTTAATCACAAAACCTACATAATCATGATCTCTTATCCTCTTAAGTTTATGCATTCAAAGCCTTATCATAATCAGCATATAGCCAGATGTCTCATGTTTTTAGTTGATTTTAACCTATATTTTCTCCATCAAAAGTTATTTAAAGGTTTAAGCATCTCTTTTAGGTGGTCAACCATCTAGTTTTGAATTCCTTGATGAATCTATCACTTCCACATCCTAGGGATATCCTACATATAGTATGACTTTATTCTTGAATGGATCCAAGTGTGAGCATGCAGGGAGAGATTAAATCATTTTAATACATCTAGAGGGAAATCCTATACCTTTATCTTTCAAAATTAATTTCAACTACACTAATAATATGTCAAAATACGAAGCCTTAATCATATGTCTCCAAACTAATTTAACCCTAGGCATTAAGTCAATATCTATGGGGATTCCCATCTGGTGGTCAATCAGATAAATAAAATGTATAAATGTAATAATGGAATCCTCTAAAAATACAAAACATTAGCAAACTAGTATTTAAACACCTTTGATTGTTATGCCATCCAATCCCTTCCATGGTCAACCAATAAATTCATAGATACCATGGCCTCCCTGGCTTGTATTATCCCATCCTCCTCTTAGGAATCTAAAAATTTTATCCTCATTGACAAGGTTAAATAACCCTCTTATACCAAAATTGATCTTCCTTCTATCCACAATGTGTAGGAAAAACTAATTAGATATATGGTACACACAAACATTTGATTATTTATCTACATGTATTATCCCTATGGATCTATCTAAAAATGGTAAGCATGATTTTTATAAACAAACCACCAATTATGTTATACTAGGGGGTGTTCTCTATAAGCAAGGATTTGATGGTATTTTACTTTGTTATCTCTAGGATCCTGAGGCTACCCTCATGATCAAAGAAACACATGATAGGTTATGTGGTAGACACTTTAGTGGCCTAGTTGTTACCAAAAAAAGTATATGAATAGGTTATTATTGGCCCACTCTGAATTAGGATTATTGTGAATATGTTAAGAAATGCATAAAATATTAGCAACACGCCACCTATCACATGTCCCTAGTCATGCATTATAAGTAACCAGATACTTTTGGCCATTTTCTTAGTCGGGGTTGGATCTTATAGGCCATATTAATTATAAATCATCCTAATGACATGGTTTTATCATTATTGCCACCAAATATTTCAATAAATGGGTAGAGGCTATTCGTCTTATTTTGACCAAAGTAAATAAGATTGTTGATTTCATTAACCATCATATTATTTGTCTCTTTAGTGTTCCTCATAAGATCATTATAGATAATAGTAAATATTTTAAAAATAAGCAAGTCCAAAACAATTTTGATTATTTTAACATTAAGTTAAGTTTTTCTTCACCTTATTATTCGTAAACCAACAGATAGGCCAAAGCATCTAATAAGACCCTTATCAAAATTTTAACCAAAGTAGTCAATTAGGTTGGGAATAATTAGAATCTTCACATTCCTTTTTGCTTATAGGCTTATCTAACTAGAATTTGAACCCCTACATGTACTACCCCTTTCTCTTTGGTCTATGGCATAAAAGTTATCATCCCTCTAGAGGTCCCAATTTATTCTCTTTAGATTTATCTTAAAGACATCCTTTTTGAGAAGGATTATCATCAAGAGTGATTATCATAGCTTCAACTCTGATATGAGGATCGATAAGTTGCCCTCAATCATCTCCATGTATATCAAGAAAGAATAAAATATGCATATAATTAACATTTAAAAGAATGAGATTTTAATATTGGAGACCTTGTCCTTAAGGAAAATCAACATGTCATAAATATGGAAAGAAGTAAACAAGGAAAATTTTCTCCAAATTGGCTTGGACTATACATTATTACTCATAAATATGGGTTTGGGGCATATCACTTAGCCTCTCTTGAAGGGAAATTAGAACGTGAACATCTTAATGCTTTGCATCTATGTCCTTTCTACTATTAATAATCTTTAATAAACTATAGTCAGCATAAGTTCTCCTCCTTTGGTTTAAAAATAAACTAAGATCTCACCCCTATCTTTAAAAAATACCCAATAGTGATAAATAATCATTTAGTTATCCAGTAGCATATCTATCATAACCTTAAATACGATAACCTTAGATTTGTTCATAGCATGTTCTAAATGGATACACTTTTCCTATAACAAGAAGGATTGCCAAATCATTATTTCCTAAAATATCTCACTTGAAAAGTTTATTTTGGGGATAAAAATATTGTATTTTACAACAAATTTGTCTATAAAAATAATCCTAGGTTTCCTTAATCAAATCCATGAAAAAAAATTAATATAGGATAAAAATAAAGCAAAGGGAAAAATTGCAGACTACTCCCTTGAAGGATAGTTATTTGTAAAAAGGCAAAAATAAAAAAATGCTCCCTTGAAGGACAACTACTCAAGATTATATCCTAAGATTGAAACACTCCTTCAAAGGATGGATATCTAAGTAACAAACTACAGTATAAAACTTCTTGCATCGATCAATTTTCTATAGGAATGCCTCTAAAAAACTATAAAAGGAAAATCAAAAGTATCCCATGAAAAAATCATGCATTGATCAGCTTTCTCAAAGTTGTAGAGTACATGAATTAATCAGTCTACATAGATTAGCATAAGGAGGTCCTAAAGTTATCCTTAAAGCTATGGAACACAATGCAAGACATATATTCCTAAAAAAATAAGATTTGACCTACATCATGTTAAAATCAAATCCATATTAATTTCCTTCCTAAACTAAGGGGATATGAACTTAGTTAACGCAAGGCTATTAAAATTACTTATTAATAGTGGATAAAGGATGCCTGTGTAGATGTAGCAAAATGTCTATCTCTAATTTGGGTCCAAATCAATGATGGATCATGAAACCTCCTTCATTATTTACAATAATAACTACTAAATAAAACAAATTTAATAAATTATCCATCATTTAATATCACTATCTATCCACAAACCCCATAAAAGTCAAACCTTTCAATCATTGATCATTATAAATTATCTCATTATTAACATCTAGAAAACATAAATCAAAGTGTAATATACATCATTTTACAACATTATATAAGTCATATAATAAATCCATAACCATGTCAAAAATTAAAATGCATCACATCATCTAAATCCATAAACCAGATGGCATCATCATATAATCTAACAATCTAAATCCACAATCATATAATGCATCACATAACAAAGTTAACTCATAATAAAAAAATTGTGGGTATGTATATATATAAATCACAAATGTACATCATCTAAGTATCATATTTTAAAAATATGCAAAGTATCTCTCAAGCTAGTATAATAAACAAAATGGAACTACCTGGTGAACTAGATGCATCTTAGATGAATTCTCCCATTGGCTCCACCATTGGCTCCACCCCCTCCCCTGTCTCCTCCTTTACGTCTACCATCTCTATCTCTACCCTATGCCACACTCCAAATAGTGGTTGAAGAAATATGAATCTATCATGATCACCTACCTTGTGTCGTTACATAGGTGGCATATCTATATACCAAAGGAAGACACTCTAGTCTAACCTACTCATAATATCAAAACTCTACTACAAGGTCCTGATATCTATCTAGGCTCACCATCCCTAATTGCACTATACTCAGCCCTACCCCTCCTATCCCTAGTTGTCTTGCAACCCCCATATCACCTCCACATAGTCTCTCCCTCTCAACCTAATACCTATCTTGATCTCAAATTGCCTGATCATGGCTCACCTATAATACATCAATTTGGGAATGTAGGGTATCATGGTTGGATTGTACATTCATTAGATCCCCCTTTAAAGTAGTCACATGTTTGTGTAATGTAGTACACTATGCTCTTAGTGAATCCCCCTTTGTGATAATGGCATGTATATAGGTAGCCTCCTCATTCTCTACCTCCTCCATCTCCTCATTTTCTCCCTCCTAAAAAGGATACACCACCCTCTCATGTCTCACCCCTAGATGGTCTCCCAACCATAAAGAGTATGTGAGGGTACATCCAAAATCATCCACATCTATATCAATTTGATCCTACTTAGGCCCCACCTATGGATCAATAAAGTAAGCCTTTGGTATCCCAATCTCAATATCATCCTACCTGTATACTTGTGGTGCTTTTATAATATCTTATATCATGCCAAATTGCCTCCTAATTTTCCTAAAATAGAACAACTCCAAGTGCTCTGCTCTCCTCCCCTATAACCACCTATCTCACTATCCACCAACTAACTCTTTCTCCACCCAAAACCCCACATATGGCCTCTAGATAAGATCCCCATCCTACAACTCCCCTAAAACTCATCAATAATAGGCCAAGTCTTGTACCACCCCATTAGTAAATGACCTCACAATTTCTTACTTCCATTAAAGGAATCCCACACTATAAGTTACCTAATGCTATCGTACCCATGGAGTGATAGGTGGGAAAACCACTTTGATATGCTCATAGGCCCACATTAAAATATAAAAGTCACATCTATCCCAAATCTATGATCAGTCCTCCACCCCCAAAACTCTAAGTATACCTATTCTAAAAGGGTTAGGGATCATGCAAACATAGTACAATACTCCATCGTGTTAGTAACAATACCTATCAAGTTCCAAAAAAATTGACCTCCCCCTAAATATGGTAATACATAATAATAGATTGTGAGAAACATCATGGCCATCACTAGCCTCCCCTCTACATCATCCTCATATAATGGCTCAAAAACAAATCCTCCAAACATAAAGGTAATGTCCATAGTATCCATCCCATAAATTTATGTCAATGCTACTACATGTCCCCTCTCATCTACTAGTACAATAGTTATTCCCTACACTAGTATCCATAATATTTTATAAATATCCTCTACAGTCATAGTGATCTCACCAGCCTCCCTTCTGCATCCTCCTCATGTAATGGCTCAAAAACAAATCCTCTAGCCATAATGACAACATCCATAGTATCCATCCCATAAAGTCATGTCAAATCTACTACATGTTCCCTCTCATCTACCAATATAATAGCTTTGCCCTGCACTAGTAGCCATAATATCCAATAAATATCCTCTACATTCATAGTGATATCCCCCATTGGAAAAAATAAATTCCTTATTAAAACATCCCATCACTCTAGAAATTCCACCAATAGACCTAAATCCCTATGAATATGGTGATAGTGGCATAGCCCTTTGAACTTTATGGCATCCATATGCTTCCAAGCCTCATCACTCATCTAGTCATGTAACCACCCCAGTAAGGGTGGTACTTAGTATCACACAATCAATAAGGTATGTGCCTATAATCATAGGCCCCCCAACATACTTTAATTTTCTAAACTCCTAGATTACTTAACTTTTAAAATTTATATATGTTTCTCTATAATCAACAATGATTTTTAATCAAATCTCTCTCATCCTTAAATAAATCAAAAATGATTACAAAGAAATCGATGTCAATCCTAGAGGATTGATGTTAGTTTTTATTAATGTCAATCCCTATTGACTACCATATAATTAATAACATCCTAAATTAAACATATAAACTGGAAAAAAAAAAAAAAAAGCCTCAACAAAATTCAAAACTTACCTCATTGTGCAATCTTCACCTCCTCCTCTTCCCACTCCTACTAGCCTCCATCATCCATAAATAGTAATGATGTGTAAATTAATGATGTGTTAATTGATATCAAATGAGTGTTTGAAAAGTTGGACTTACTATATATATCCTCTCTCATGATTGTTTGTGATTCTCTATGGACTGTCATTAACTATTTGTAATTGATGTCGATTTGTATAGATCAGTGTTGATTTTATATATTTGGAATATTTTTTCACTACTTTAAATCTTTTATATACCATCAATCTTGACCTAATGTCACATAAATTACCTTACTATAACTATCTCATTATTTTTTACATTGCATCACAAGTTAGTGAACATAGAACCCCTATTGGTTCCATAGCCTTTAAAAGGCTTACATTTCCTTAGGAACATATCCAATATGGATCTCAAAAGTGTACCTCATCCTGAGAAAAACTATTTATAGGTAGTTCACATGTTCTAATCATAATAGATTCTTTGGTCAAACCATCTTATCCTTTTTTATCTTGATGGCCTTCATTTGAGCCCATTTATTCATAGTTGTGGTAATCCATTACTTGTTTGCACTGTGGCATTTTTTATTATAATATCCCACATCTAATCAGTGTAAAATTATAATCCATCACTATGCTTAAGCCTTGATTCTCATTTGTCATCTATCATATCCCTATCTTATCAATTACTACATTGTTCCAAACCCATCACCAAATCATCATCCTATGTTAACTCCCAATTTGAGGGGGGATACCTCCTCATATAAACCTATGCATTAGAACTATCTTAGTTTTTGTCTCATGGTAGGTTATTACATACTACTCAACAAAAAAGATCAAATATAGACACTAGGATTTTGTATAATAGATATTTATGCTAATATGTGTCTTAGGACACTTCTTGATTACTCATCCAATCATCATTTTACCCTAATTACTTAGTTTCCACTAATTACCATTTTACCTTGAGTAATTAGTTTTCATTAATTACCATTCTATCCTCCCAACCACTAAATCTAGTACAATCCACAAAAATACAATAAAATTAAAATAGTTTAACCTCCCAAACAACCTCCCTTGTAGCAAAAACCTATGTAACAACTTAATATTCATTTTGATTATTTTATACCATAGTTGAAACAACTTATAAAAAACTTTTGATATAAATGATTAGAATCAACAATGATCCCCATGATCAATGTTGATTTATGCCCAGCCTTACCTTTGGTAAATAATGGTTAATTTACTCTCGAAAGATAAAAGAATTCTCTCAGGAAATTTTTATATGTTTACTTGACTCCATTTTGGTAAGGTACATTTTAGCATTAGACCCTCAACATCCATCAAGAGGCCAGAGATTAGTGTATCAATCTCAAGATTGTCATAGGCTTGGAGTGCTTTCAAGGTAAGTTTATTTCATTATTTATAGTAGTTTATATATCTTTTTTCTATTGTATATCTCTATTAAAAATCCTTTTCATCCTTAGATTATTTTAGACCTCTTTGAACCATCCTTTAGATTCTTATTTCTAAAGTGTTTCTTTTTCTATCAGAATTAACATCAATCCTATGGAATCAACATTGATCCTTCTATAATAATTTATGTTTTAAATTTGAGACTGGTTTTTTTAAGACAAATAATTTATTTTTATTCTTTGTTCCCTAAATTATGGACTCTATCTATAGATGACACTTCCTAGAGCCACGTATGAAGTCAATAACATCTATAATTTACCAATCATTCCTCAACCTCTCTTTATCAATCAAAGTGATATCACCTTTGAGTTAGGTATTTGTACCATTGTGTATGCACCTACTATAGAATATATCTATGACCAATTAGAAGTTATACAAGAAGACATAAATTTTTTTGAAACTTATTGGCATGATTGCTTTGCCCATCTTAATGAAATAGATGAATATTAGTTCAAAATATTTCAATATCATATCTATATCATTATATGTATCTTATATTTATTTTATCATTATTATCCTCTTAATTTATTAAATAATTGGGCTAACATCCTCATTAATAAGTTCATTACTTCCTGGGACTGGTCTAGCACCAGGCAGCCCACTATCCTATCTTATTAACCAAATCTTGTCAAAGTTTTATCATGTATGCAATTAGTACTTCCTAGCCAAAAAGGAGTTCCCACAATCACTAGATCAATGATGTAAAATCTTCTAAATCATAGAAATTATTTAAACCCTACATTCTTATTGAGTTTTTAGTAGTCAATTTTATAAAAGGAATGAACAAAAACTACTAACATTAATGTTTTATTATGATATATATATATATATATATATATATATATATATATATATATATTTGTATATGGATATATGGATGTTTATGTTATTATATTGTCTCTTTTGAATTTAATATTTGACACATGTTAGTATTTTGGTTAGCATTATTATGGGTTAGATGTGAAATTTTTTTTTACGATAATGAGAAAGGTCAATAGTTGTTTTTCGTAAGCTTTACATGGAGTTCTAACAAGATTTCCAACATGATTTACAACATAATTATGAACATGAATTGAAAAAAACCTTATTTTTTATATTTCACATGACAATATATACCAATGGTGTGGAAAAACCATGATGTTTATTGTATAATACACATAGGGACTGATATATTTAAAAGTGTAGTACACAATGCATCATGATATAATATCATAATAACATCATTTGTAATGTGCATAGTGAATTTGACTCAAATAAATAATAAAAACATGACAAAACAAATGAACAACTATTCAAAATAAATGATAAAATAAGCAATAACACTAATGAACAATTAAAGCAAGTAAAATCTAGTAATCAACTATACAATAAATTAAGCAAGTAGATACATGTCAAAACATAAGTAAGAAACTATAAAAACAAAGAAAATAATTATCTTTTTGTTATGTCGAGTAGATTAAAAACCCTTTGGCATATGAGATTTTTGATAATGATAACCTTTTGAATTATAATCTACATAATATAAGACAAGGGTATTGATCCTAAGGACAAATGGTTTTTAGATTGGATTTTGATTTCTTTTGTATTTTTATGCTTTATGTGGTTTTTATGGATTTTTAGGGATAGATAATCAAACTATGTACACAAGTAAAAACCATTTCTGATGTGTGGAAATAAATGGGGTTTTTATCATGGATGTACGAGTATTGATCCAATGATTATGACATGGAAGTTGTATATACATACCAAATGTTTTTGAAACATGAGTCAAAGTTTTATGCATATGACCACCGAGATCAAACCCTAGACCAATATGGCATGAGTGACAAGGATAAAATGGAAGGGGGATATATACAATAAGATATATGGAGGATAGGATGGTATGGATTTTGTGGATGCCCCTAAGTAATGAGGGCATGTATAGATAATGGTTTACACATGACACCAAAAATTAGTTTTCACCATGGTACTTGCCCAAAGTGCCATAAGAATGGTTTTCACTTTTAGACAGATTATTTTTATTTATTCTATTTTTTTTACATATATATAATAGCCATAGATTTATTTTAAGAATGTAAGTGTTTGATATGCATGATGTTCATTGACACATCAAGATCTTCACCATCTTTAATATCCATTTTATAAGCACCAATTCTGTACTTGGCAATGACAACATAAGGACCTAACCAATTAAGTTCAAATTTGTCTTTCTTTTCATGATCATGTTTGTATTATATTAATTTTCCTTAAGAACAATATATCCAAATTCAAACACCTTGGCTCTGATTTTTTTATTATAACTATGATGTAGATAATTTTGATAGGCTAGTAATTAATTGAGGGAATGAATTTTTTTCTCATCTAAGAGGTCAAACTCATGTAGTCTAAATGTGTGATAATCTTCATCATTTAATAAGTTTTACAACAAGATGAATAACGAATGAAGCTCAATTTCCACTGGTAAGATAGACTTGATTCCATAGATAATGTAATACAAGGTTGTCCTATGCATGTTTAGATGCTTATGAAGTAAGCTTATAGAGGAGGATAAAGTTATGAATGCAAATTGTGACTAGCATCATTGATAATGAATTTGAGGATTTTGAGATATTTGATTAGATGCTTTTACTTGACCATTTCCTTGAATATAATATGGTGTAGAGCATATATGCTTGGTGTGATAGGTTTAGAAAAGGGATTTTAGATATTTATTTTTTCAATAGTTACCATTATCATAAATAATAGTGGATGGAATACCATAATGATAAATTATATATTTTGGGTTAAACTTAGATATCTATTTTCCTATTATGTAGGTAAGGATAATAGCCTCCACCCATTTGGTGAAGTATTTAGTAATGGTGATTATGTGTTTGTGGCCATCAGAATAATTGGAAAAATATTTACCTATGGGGTTTAACCCCCATGTTGAAGAGGGAAATGGTGTGGAAATGGGATGTAGTACTTTGGATGGAGCATGGATAATATCAATGTGTTTTTGACATAAGACACACTTTTTGACATATTCACAAGAATCTATTTCTATTTTAGGCTAATAATATATTATTCTAATAATATTCTTATCAAGGAGTATTCCACTTATGTGCACTCTAAATATATCATCATGAACTCATTTAATAACTAAGGTCACCTTATCAAAGTTTTGACACCATAAAAAAGTTCCATCATAGCCTTTATGATACATCACATTACCAAGGATTGTGAAGTGGGAAGTACATTAGAGGAATTATTACTTATGGTTTTTGTATATGTTTGGAGGTATAATTTTTCATCAAGGTGTATGAATCTAAATTTGGTTTCCTTTGTTGGCTTAATAATTTTGACACTAATCTCATCTAACTTCATCTAATTTGTCTTATTAGTCATCCTTGTTATTTATCTAACATCCCCCTTCATGAGCGTTCATTATACTAACCTTACCCATTCCCATTTCTTCATTAATTATTCTAATTAATAACATTTATATCCTAATCCCATTTATCTACTATATTGTTAATTTTAAATTCGCAACCCACCTACCTACATACTCCTAGGACTTTTTACAAGCCTACCCCCTACTCTTCACCTGGCCCTTCTTCTAATCTAGTCTAATATTCCCCTAATCTTCATTAGATTCCCTAATAGAATCTATAACTCTCCACCACCCTTATCCTTATCTAGAGAGTTATCTCTCTATAGAATTATAAGGAATTTTAAATTCCTTATAATTACCTCCAACTCTCTAAAGAATTCCATAGAATTTTAAATTTCATAAAATTTCCCTCCTTTCTCTCAATTTAAACCCACCATCTCCTTCCATTTGGAATAATGAGTTGAATGTGTATGAAATATATTAATCCAAAATACATTAATCCATCTAATAATCTTTTGAAGTCCATAATCTTCCAATAATCCATTATCCATGAGTCAATTTATCAAGCCAATATCATGTTGAAAATCTAAGTCTATTTGAGGCAATTCAACACCAGATCTAATAACATTTCATCTTATTATTGTTTAGAGCATAAAATTAGGGAAGATGTAGGAATAATTTAGGTATAATATTTTCATTTGAATTGCATTTTTATTTAATTAGTTTTGAATTAGAAGTGTGCTGGAACTTTGTCTAGGATAGTGATAAGTTTGTATAAATAAATCCATTTGTACAAAATCTGTTGATGCTTAAAATTGTGTTATTTCCAACACCAACAAAGGGAAGTTTTAGGAATCTGGGACTTGCAACTTGAAATGACCTCTAGATTTTAAAGAAGATGGCTCTTCTTTATCTCAAAATTATTGTGGGAAAAAAGATGGAAATTAAATAGAAACACAAATGCAATGAAAGAAGATTTTAACTACGGTGATGCGCCTGAGTTTAATTCGATCCTCAATACTAAGCACAGTGAAAAATATATGTAAGATTCAATTACATTAAAGAGAAAACTAGGCATGATTAATGTAAAAGATGAAAACAATAGGATCAAAGGCTCACAACTTTAGATGATTCTTGCAATCACACAAAAAATATCATCAAAGGCATAGAACTCAGTCTTCTCAATTTTCTAGTCACATAAAAGGCACAGAAACATGCATAATTATACAAACTTTATAAATCAAGAAAATAGAAAAAAGGCAAATGATATTACTATCCATATCAATCAAAGGTTCATGACTTAGATGATTCTTGCAGTAACATAGAAAATATCAACAAAGGCACAGGATTCAGTCTTCTCATTAATTTTCTAGTTACATAAAAGGCACAAAAACATGCACAGTTATACAAACTTTATAACTGAATAAAATAGAACAAAGGAAAATGATATTACTGGCCATAGCAATAAAGTCTAAAATTCTCTCTTCCTCTTTTGATCCTCCTAGTTCTAATCCTTGCACTCATATTTATATCATCCAACTAGCTCTAGATTGCCTGCACATTCCCCATTCAACGGTCTAACTGAACTCTAACTGAATTAGGACTCTCAGTGTGCTCTGGTTACTCTACTTGAAAACCTTCTCATTATTTAAGAGGCATCAAAAAATGACACTTGGTAGATTCTATGCCACTTATCGAAAACACACGGCACTTTTCGTTGCATTATACTCTTTATTGTGTCTTTATATTGGGGTTATTCTGTCTTTGACATCTGTCATCCTCCACTTCTTCAAAACTTCAACCACTTATAGAAAATGGGATCCACAACACTTCTTTCCTAAGCAACTTCAAAAGGAGAATGGGGATAGGTGGCACCTTTTATGCATATTTAACAAGGGACACATGGCAGTCTCTGCTTTCTTTAGCTACCTTTTGAGAAACCTACAAAAGGTGACACGTGTCAGTCTCTACGTCACTTTAGCTATAATATAGAAACACTCAGGCCTCATTTTATATTTACATGGATGGTGACACTTGGTAGCTTTCACTTGCCTCAAAAACAAAACCTGAGGACCACCATGGTCTTTACTCAATCAGTGAAACCAAATGAAGAAATAGCGGATGTCGACACTTGGAGGCTTCCACTACTTTTAGCTAGGGCACGTGGCGGCTTCCATTTCTTTTAGAAAAACATTTTGAGACCTTCAACATTTGCCACTTGGTTCCTTCTGCTTGACCTTGAGAGAATTTCATTGAAATAGGCTTTTGAAAATGCATAAGAAACATGAAACACGGATGCTAACACTTGTCATGCTCCGTTGAATTACTATGAAACACATGGCACATTCTGAGCAACTTAGAGAAATTATAAAATGTGTCTCGGTTGATGACACTTGGCAACTTCCATTTAACTTTGATACTTAGACAAAATTTAGGGAAAAAGGAACTCATGCCTATGCTCTGTGTTAAAACTTCAACTACCTTGAAACCAAAATGCACAGGGACAAAACTTGAAGCACACAACTGAAACTTAAAAATAACATGTAGATTATTTTTTACTCTATAGTTCTTGGTGACACTGAGGACTTTTGAGCCTACTCAAAAATAAGAATCCACAATCTCTCGCATGATCAAATGTGGCAAAAAATTACAACTTTAATAGGGCTATCTGATAAATAGACCACTCGTCATCAGATAATCCCTGCTTATTTTGCAATTCATTGAAGGCTAAATCAAGATTAATGATATCTTTGTGTGAAAAATTATTCAAAATATGAACTATAGCCTTCAATTTAAATTCTAGGTGGGAAACAGGAATTAAGACAACTTCCACTTTAGGGACTGATGAATCATCTCTTAAACCCTGAAAGACTGCCTGATCATTTTGCCTAGCTAACAACAAAGGTTTAATCTCATCAATCATCAATACCATGTTGCTATCAGGAAAAGGGGATGGAAGACCCCATTGCACTAGATCTTCAATGTGTTGTTTCATGTCTTTGATTCCTTATTTCACCACATCTAGAAGCTCTTCACATTTAACTATTGCAGAGTTGCAACTGAAAACGTCATTCACTCTTTTAGCAGTGATCATTTTGTCACTAATCCCTACTACTAATAATGTTCCATTAGTTGCATCATATAGCTTTTGAAGTAGCTTTTGAGATTCAAACACTCTCAGAGAAATAGTGGATAGAGTGGCTTCAACTGAAGTCTCCACCTTTTCACACAATTTCTATGCACTTAGTAGAAAGGTTAAAGAGGGTCTAAGCTGAGTAATCTCCTCAGAGAATCTTTTCCATATTGATACATAAATCTCCTTAACTAGATTCAAAACCCCTGCATTCTTTGGCCTATTAGCAAACTCAAGTGTCAATTGTTTTGTCATTTGTCACTCGACTTGAATTTGTGTCTGTATAGCAGTGGTATTATTCTACTCATTTAGCAGCTTTTGTTGAAGTTGAGCGACTTATTACAAGCTTTCTTCACATTTTTCCTGAAATGTTGCCTTTTCCCACCTTAAGGCTGTCACTACATCTTTCAATTGCATTAGCCCTTCTTTTAAAGAATCATTTTGGGCCTGAATAGCTTGATGAGTTTGAAGAGAAATAGTATCTTGCAACTATTTTTTGAGACTCTATTTCATTATTCTTGGTATTGATTGCTATAGTCAAACTGTTATAGTTTACCTTTTCTTGGGCTAGATCAACCTCCATCTTTTGTAGTTTCTTTGATATTTTCAAATAATCATTAGCTACTCTAGAAGTGGATTCACTTAGCAGCTCAACCCTATCTTGTGGTCTGAAAAGTGACATATCTATTGCCACTACATTCATTGTATAATCTTTAGGCTACATCTACTCATTTGCTTGACTATATTAGGTGACAAATAGGTCACCATTAGTTGTTGCTGGATTGGGTCAAATTGTGACCTCATATGTGGTGTACCTAGGGATTTATTATCTTTGATCCTCTTTTTCTCCATTCGGGCTTCCCTTGCCTTCTTAGCAACATCTGCTTGAGTTTGGAAGGTAGAAAGAGAGGTAATGTGTCCACCCACAAAATGATAACCTTGTGGCAAGCCATATGGAATAGCCAAATGTTGGCTAGGAGTAATTTGAGGAGGTACTTTCTTTCAGATAGAAGGAGAAAAATGTGGCAATGATATAGCCTAAGTATGAATAGGTGGGACAAAATGAGAAATGGGCACAATAGAGGTGGCAGGGGATATTAATTGGCTAGATGGAATTGTCACCCCAATGGAAGAAGAGAGAGATTGAGAAGAAGGAGAAACAACACTTACCTAAGGAGCAACCGAAGTAATCTATGGTTGGTGTCGTGAGGGTTTCACCCCTCCTTTAAATCAAGCTGAAACCTCAGCCTCTTACATTTCTTTGGCATTTATTCTTCTGGCTATGTTTTTTTCTCTTCAACATTTATCACTACTTCTAGTGGTGGTTGTGGAGAAGCTTTTGGTGGTGATGATACCACACTATTTTACTTTTCAATGGCACTGAGAGATTGGGATCTTGTTACTGTGACTACAACTGAGGTTTACCCTGGGGTCTACAATGTTTGACTGGATTCTACTTTGGCTTCTGACTCCTGTGTCTACAAATTGCATGTATCAAGGCTGGAGATAGGAAATAGATGACATTCATCTCAAAGTTCCTCCCATTTTTCATCTGAATCCACATTTCCAAAAGAGTGAGTTGTCTCACAAATATCTTGCCTATATTTCCAATAGGATTCTATTTTCTCAGGGTTCCAGTCTTTGTTCTTTAATGCTCTTCTTAAACCAAAAGTCATTCTAATTTTTGGATCAAAATCCCTTTGTTTAACATAAAAAGTTTCCCATGGTCTGTCCTCTTGAAGGGGCAAATCTGTTAATTCTACATAAAAATTAGGAATATCTTCCCTAGGACTTCTATTTTCCCAAAAAAGATGGCTCTCATGCATAATTCTGGCAGCAACCTTATTATCCCTGACCCATGAAGTTATGAAACCATTTGGGTCATATCCCCATTTATCTTCAATTAGAAAGAAACCCAAGAAGACTAGCTTTCTCAACAACATGATCTCAGCATCTCTAGCCTCTAGGGCCATGTTGTTTGTTATCCATGAAACATCATACATTTTCTTCTTTTTCTTCCCAGTGCCATATTCATTATCCACCATAGACACTTTCTTGGTGACTTCTAAGAATGCTAACCTAAGGGTCAAAATCTTAGGTAGCAACACTAGTTCTCCACTAAAACCATGGACTCTAATAATAGTATGATGGGATCCAAAAAAGTAATCACAAGGAATAGTGAAATTGGTCATAAGGCCTAAGACACTTGGAGTCAATCTATTTACAATCAGCTCTGGGCTTAGATGACAAAAAGTAGGGGCAACAAAAATTTCCCAAAATTCATATGAGTCACTAGTTTTGGACAAGATATGTGTCCATCCAGACACAGGAATGGTCCTATGTAGATCGAAGCTTGGGTCATACATATTTAGATGCATGTGTTAGGAAAAGATGATGGAGTTTTGATACAACATAAGGTGAAATAGATAAGAAGGATACCTGAAAATCCATTTAGATTTGAACTGGGTGAGTTGTTCAACCATTGGATATGTAATCTGCTCAAAGAAATCCAGTTGATACTCCTAAGTCTTGTCAACAATTTTCAATCTAAATATAATGGCCATTTGATCTTCATAGATAGTTATATCATCTTTCATTCCAAAAATGAATGCCATCATAGAAAGTGCCTCTTGGCTATCCTACACAAATTATGCTCTTGCTACTGGCAGTGTCGACATAGTGGTATCATCTTCCCCTAATTGTAGTTTTGATTTTAGAAACCTCACTTGATTATTGACATTTGCCCATGTTTTTTTCATTTTGGAAACAATGGGAAACGTGGTTGTCTTATCATGATACAGGGCCAACATGTCCCTGATAGCCTTTGGTGTAATCTGCACTCTAAATGGACCCTATTGTATGGTTTTTGAGGGAGCATGAAATAATTTAGCACATATTTAACCAAATCAGGGCACGAATGCATAATTGGGACAATGAATTGTGCCAGTTGGGAAGTCCATATCTTCATTGTGAATATTTCATATTGTCTAGCCTTGGCCCTCTGAATACACCTTTGATGTGCCCCTTCTCTTGGAGTTTTACTGGGATTTTGAAGAATTGGGTCCATGATTCCGTCTGCAAAATCTTTCACCTTTGTTGGGTTGTTTACATTACCAACTTCAGGGACTCTAGTCCACGGATAGGTTTTTAAGGGTTGTGTAGGGACCAAAGCATATGATTTTTTACAAGAAGTTTATCAATGGATTCATAAGTCCCAGACCCTTATTGCGAAGACTTTGTTCCCTCCATATCTATATCTATACTTGGAAATAGTAAAGTGTGTAACAGGTATGGACCTTTGCAATAGGGAAGGCACTTTCACTAAGCAGGTTTGCTATGAAATGAAAATGCAGGTAATAGGAACTTTCTAGTAGATGCAAAAATGTTTGAGACACTGTTAAGCTTTAACTCTTGTTATGGGGTATTTAATGACCCATCAAGTCTCAAAATGGCATTAAAACTAGATAACTATTAGCAAATCTTTATTGAATCTGCATGGGACAGTGAGTTAGACATGTCATGAAAGTGGCTATGCAAGGTACCTTGGGAAATGCTAGAGATTTGAGAAGGATTTAATGTGTCTAGAGTTTTTAAAATTTTGAAAAGACTTTGAGCCGTGAACACGTGTTCAAAGAATAATTATTTAAAATAAAAAGTGGGAAAGAAAAATGGGAAAATAGAGCAATAAAGAAAAGGAAACTATCTAACTATGATACAGCTAACCAGGTATATTTGCCTACCTCTTGGATCAAAGGGAAGATTTTTGAAGTATCCTTCATGGTGAGAAGACGTATGGTGCCATACAAGTGGCTAAATGAGATGAAGCTCTAGTGACTTGATCTTCTTGTTTGCCACCTTAATTGGCCTACATCCAAGTGGATCAAAGTCAAACATGCCCCCAACATATACATACTCTTCTTGTTCTTTAAATAATTTCAAATTTTGGTTCTTTATGTTGTCGTGTCTCATTAAGAAATCAATGTCTATTGGCTCTCCACCCTGTGTCTTTTAATATACATCATTTTTTGGCTTATCTCCTTCTGCCTCATGCTTGGGTCCCATTTCATGATCATCCTCCTTGATGACTTCAAAAATATCATCTTCAGATTTACCAACCTCTTAAAAGGATAATCTTGACAGTTTGTAGCAATTTTGCATATTTATTTGAGTCTTAATGTTGCCTTCTTCACTTGCAGCCAGCTCATAGCCTCCTTTAATAATCATGTAACCTACCCCAATGACTTCAAAAAAGTTGTTCAAAACATGATCAAAGAAGTGTCCATGCTCCTCCATGATGTCTTGCAAATTGACAACAAGGTCAGAGGTTTTTTCTTCCTCATCAGAGATAGAGGCAAAAGCTCACGACTTGTCCTCTGGTTCATCAAAGGTTGTACCTATGGTGATCTCCTTCTCTTTGGCACTTATGAAATCTCCTTGACCATCCATGAGCTGAGCACACTCCTCCTTACTTACTTCCTCCAAAAAATATTCCTCTTTGAAAAGGGATGAAGTGGAAGACTAATGGTTATACATATGCGGAAGAGGAGATAATTATTGAGCTAAAATCAAATGATTTTCCTCTTTCCATTTGGCCATCACTTCATCTATATCATATCTGGCTTGATAGCTCTCTTGGAGGGGTGTAGATGAGGTGTTTTACAAATGTAAAATCTTCTACTTGATCATCACCATGAGTAAGAGCAACCTTGACTTCTTCAAGGTTTTGAGCAAAACTTTTCTCTTCTTCCCTTCTGCCCCATGATTCCATTGTTTTTTTCCAACTCATGACCTTAGGTTTAGAACTTTTCCCTTGGAAAGAGTCAGCAATTTTATCTTCTTCAAGGTTCCCAGCTGGTTCATGATTTTCCTTCTTCCAACTTGGAGTCTTGACATCATGCTGAGAGACCTGAGGATTGGTATAATAAGAGGTATTTTTTGGTGTAGGCTCCCTTCTAAGATCTAAAAGCTCTATCTCTCTTTCACTAAGCAATCTTATTTTTTCCTCTAATTCCTCAATTTGCTTAGCTAGATTTTCTTGAAAGAGTCTTTCTTGGATCTCATAGGAATCATTAGATAAGTGGGGAGTGCATGAAGGTTGCCATAAAACACAAGAAGATTCTTGAGGAAGAGTGGGAGGGACTTGAAATGGACTAGCCTCATTTTTTACCTCACACTCTTGGACAAAGTCTTTCTCCTCCTTTCTTCCCCATGATTCCATTGTTTGTTTCCAACTCATGACCTTAGGTTTAGAACTTTTCCCTTGGAAAGATGAGGTTACAAGGTGAGGGGAAAGTGAGGGTTTGGATTCCACTTCCCTTGCTGCCAACATAGATTGCTATTTTTCAAGATTTGTCAATTTAATTTGTTTATCAAGATTAGCCTTAAATGTTGGACTCACTATTTTAGAACTTTCCTCAACATGATTGGGGAAAGGATCTTGACATGCTCAACTTGGCTCATGAGCAGGGGCTGTGTATGTCTAATATGAAACTTGGACCAGTGGATATGTAGGTTGATATACTTGGAAAGGATGCCTCTCATGAATATTCAGCTTCTCTTCCAAATATGCAATCAAGCCACTCACATCCAACATCTCATATGTAAGCCTTTGCCAATTTTCTCTTTTAATAGGAGCCCATTCACTTTTAACTAGATCTAGTGCATTTCTTACTTGATGGATGACATAATTAGGGATTTCTTGGCCTTATCCCCTTTTATTTTCAAGCTCTAATATATGCTTTTCATATCCCAGTAGTGCTTGTTTGAAGGTGGAAATGAGATTAGGTTGAGTATGAGACGTGACATATTGGGAAGAATGGGCATAAGATTGATATAACTCATGACAGGGTTGATACTAGTCATATTGGACTTGTGAAGGGTAAAAATCATAAGCATAGGCATCCTTGTTGCTTGAGGTGATTCCATGAGCAACCTGAGCTTGATCAAAAATATAAGAAGGAGCATAATACCCAGGATTATACATACCCAATGGTTGGTTTCTTGATGGCACCAAGGACTAGTTATCAATGGTGATATAAGAGTACCTAGATTTATAGAAGATTGAGATCTTATTACTGGTCCATAGCTCTAACTCCTTATAGCTCTTTGGTTCATATTGTCTTTAATGAAACTTCAAGATGGTGTCCCATCAGGTGTGCCAAAACTGTTGATGCTTAAAACTATGTTGTTTCCAACACCAACAATGGGAAGTTTCAAGAATGTGGGACTTGTGACCTAAAATGACCTCCATATTTTAAAGAAGCTGGCTCTTCTTCATCTCAAAAGTATTATGGGAAAAAGGATGGAAATTAAACAGAAACACAAATGCAATGAAAGAAGATTTTAACTACGGTGATGCACTTGAGTTTAATTCGATCCTCAATACTAAGCATAGTGAAAACTATATTTAAGAATCAATTACATTAAAGAGAAAACTAGGCATGATTAATGTAAAAAATGAAAACAATGGGATCAAAGGCTCACAACTTTAGATGATTCTTGTAATCACACAAAAAATATCAACAAAGGCACAAAACTCAGTCTTCTCAATTTTCCAGTCACATAAAAGGCATAGAAACATGCATAGTTATACAAACATTCTAAATCAAGAAAATAGAACAAAGGCAAATGATATTACTGAACATAGCAATCAAAAGTTCATGACTTAGATGATTCTTGCAGTAACACAAAAAATATCAACAAAGGCACAGGATTCATTCTTCTCATTGATTTTCCAGTTACATAAAAGGCACAGAAACATGCACAGTTATACAAACTTTATAATTGAATAAAATAGAACAAAGGCAAATGATATTATTGGCCATAGCAATAAAATCTAAAATTATCTCTTCTTCTTTTGATCCTCTTGGTTTTGATCCCTGCACTTATATTTATAGCATCGAACTAGCTCTAGATTGCCCACACGTTCCCCATTCAATGGTCTAACTGAACTCTAATGGAACTAGGACTCTCAGCATGCTCTTCTTAATCTACTTGAAAACCTTCTCATTATTCAAGATGCACCAGAAAATGACACTTGGAAGCTTCTATGGCACTTATCGAAAACACATGGCACTTTTTTGTTGCATTATACTCTTTACTGTGTCTTTGTATCAAGGTTATTCTGTCTTTGACATCTGTCATCCTCCACTTCTTCAAAACTTTAACCACTTATAGAAAATGGGACCCACAACACTTCTCACCTGAGTAACTTCAAAAGGAGAATGAGGACAAGTGGCACTTTCCATGCATCTTTAACAAGGGACACATGGCAGTCTTCACTTTCTTTAGCTACCTTTTGAGAAACCTACAGAAGGTGACATGTGTCAGTCTCCACGTCACTTTAGCTATACTATATAAACACTCGAGCCTCATTTTAGATTTACATGAAAAAAAACACTTGGTGGCTTCTTCTTGCCTTAGAAACAAAACTTGGGGCCCACCATGGTCTTTACTCAATCAACAAAACAAAATGAAGAAATGGTGGATGTCGACACTTGGCGGCTTCCACTGCTTTTAGCTAGGGCACGTGGCAGCTTCCATTACTTTTAGAAAAACATTTTGAGACCTTTAGCATTTGCCACTTGGCACCTTCCACTTGACCCTGAGATAATTTTATTGAAATAGGATTTTGAAAATGCATAAGAAATATGAAACATGGATGCCGACACTTGTTGCACTCTGTTGAATTACTACAAAACATGTGGCACATTCTGAGCAACTTAGAGAAATTATAAAATGTGTCTCGGTCGATGACACTTGGTAGCTTCCACACAAATTTTATACTTAGACAAAATTTAGGGAAAAAGGAACTCATGCCTATGCTCTGTGTCAAAACTTCAACTGCCTCAAAACTGAAACGCGCAGGGACAAAACTTGAAGCACATAACTAAAACTTAAAAATAACATGTAGAGTATTTTTTACTCTAAAAAATATTTGCATCAAATTTGGCGACCATAGTGGGAGCCCTATTTTGTGATAATATTGTGTGTGAAGTGTGATTTTGAAGCTTGCAAGAAATATTTAAGAAAAATTTGGGGCTTAAATTTTTTAAAATCTCATGTTCATAGTGAAAATCAATTTTTATCTGCAAAGGGAAATTTTTAAACTTTCAATTATGATTTTACCCTCAACAGTCATGATTTTGCATCAAACCTCCCCCATAACCATTATTTGTTAGCATAAATTAGTCTTTTCCTTTTGGTTAGTAAAAATAACTTATTGAAAATTGTGATATTGAAGTTTTCGTTGTGATTGTTAATATATAGTTGCAATTTTGATGTGTAGTTATGATTTTGATAATTATTTCTGATTTTGATATCTATTTGTGATTTTTACATATTCAATCATGATTTTGACTAATAGTAAAAATTTTAAGTTTTTAATCTATAATATACTTACCTTTTACTTTTAAATATCACTATCTATAAATATCTTCTCTCTATTTCTAACTTTTGTTTTGTAGGTCTGAACAAAAAATCTACTCTAAAATAATACCACAATTGTTCACTTGTGATCTTGAATCAAAATCAATCTAATCATGATTTAATCCTATAAATTTATTAAAATCACTATAAATAATCATGATCTAATAAAATCATTCTATAAATCCTTTAGCCTTTTTAAAACTATAAATATCTATTTTTTTGTTGAATCTGTAAAATTGCTTATACTCAATTATGATTTTGATTTCAAGTTGTGATTTTTCCTCTGATAATGACAATTTTACACTAACTGCTAATAGTTTACCTAACCATTTTGGTAAAACCACTTATTTACATCTATGATTTTGACTCTCTAGAAGTGATTTTGATTAATAATTGATTATGTATCTATAGTTTTGAACAAACCATTATAAATTTTGCTCTTTATTTTCCTTTAAAATTGTCTCTTTTGAGTGCATTTTTAAGGACCTTTTTGGGTGAATTTTGAGTCATTACAGTCATCCTGTAAGTCTCAAATCTATACCCCTTAAACCCATAAGGGGCACTACCCCTTAACCACATTAGGCACTACTACCCCTACACCCTTGTGTCATGGCCCTTCTTTCAAAAAATTATAGTGTTAAACCCACAATTTTTTTTAGTGTTTTTATTGAGGGTTATTATATTAACATTTGGTTTAGTATTTTACAAGGGCAAATTCTATGATATTTTTTATCTCTCTTGATTTTACCTAACCATTTATCTTGCAGGTCATATTTTGGGATATTTTGTCTAACATCTTGTCTTGCAGGTTGCCCCTCAAGATTGCCAAATTGAAAATACTAATCACTTGTTTTGCAAGATACCTATCAAATATTTTAGAATTTTTAAAAATCATCATGTATATATTTTGTATATATCACAATTAATCAGTCAATCAATTTTTTTCTTGCTTGTTTGTGCATGAGGGCTACAGTGGTGTATGTTCTCCTCCTTGAATCCTAGCAATGATTCTCAAATGATCAAAAACCACTAAAAGCCCCTCCCATTTTTTATTTTTTAGGGGCAATGTGATGTGAAAGTGATCCCCACACACTTATCGTAGTCTTAAGGGTTAGTGATGTAGATTTCATCACCATACATTCAACCACACTCTATGTTTTAGTGGAGTATAAAAATCAAGGACAACTATTGTTAAGCCAAGTAGTTGGCCCTATATAGTTCTTCCATGAAGGGAAAGAGTTAACACTTTGACCCAAGCATCGGATAGTACCCTATATGTATTTGGGTCCCATGTACCTAGCGTATATCAAGGATTCCCCTAATAAGTTTATATAACCTAGAATAAGACCTTTGACAAAAATAGATGACTTGCTACCAAAGTTAATATCAACTCCCAAGTGGCCATTAAGTAAAAATGGGTTTGATAGGGTTTGGGGGATTTCATAACAAGTCACTAACCTACAACCTCACCCATAAATCTATTAGACAATGCAGTCATTGGGTTACACTCTTATTTAGTTTATTAATCTTAGGTTTGTGATTTGATTGATTTGGTGTGTGTTTTGATAGACTAGTATTGTTTGTGAGATGAATAAACATTTTACCCAAACATATACATGACTATCTAGGTCTCATATATCATCTTGTATATCCTTGTCAATATAATATTGCCTTGTACATTCTCCCCTTATCCCCATCTTATACATTTTTAATCATCTTATGCATCCTTATTTATTTTACCCATCATCATATCTTGTATATCCTTATCTAATTTATCCTTAATCATATCTTATACATCCTTAATCTTATATATATATATATATATATATATATATATATATATATATATATATATATATATATATATATATCCTAATCTAATTTTTTCATTGATGTCCTCATATTTATTTATCACCATATCTTATACATCGTTATCTTATCATTGTCTTTCATCTTATCTAGTCTTACCTCATCTAGATAGATCTCATCTTACTTTGTTTTGCCTTTTTATCTTATTACACATCTAGTTGGATCTTTAGGTCACACACTTGTCTAAAACATACTCACCATATCCCTAATTAGCATTACATCACCAACCTTATATACTTGTCCTGATCTTAATCTCATCATCCTTTATTCCTCTAGTTATTTTGATTGACCCTTTATCACATAATCTTATATCCATCCCACCTTGATTAAATTAGTTTGAGGCTTGAGTTAGTCCTCTTTTTATCCTTACATATCATCTTATCACTCTAGTCTTCCAATATCTTTTCTATCACCTATTTTTCATATTTAATACTTAGTCAATACCCTATTAACAACTTGTTACTTTTTCATTTTTAATCTAGTATCTAGACATCCTCAATCTAGTCATCTCTAATTTACTTATCTCACCTATTTATAACTAACACCCATATAATCATCATCTTGTTTGTTTGAATATAGGCACTAGTCAAATCTCCATCCTTTTACTATCTTGAAACTAAGCATTATTAATAGATCATTATCACCTATCATAATACCAGTTTGAAATATGATCTTAGTCTGATATCATAATCCATTTAGTCTATCTTGTCCTCACCCATCACCTATCATTGTATCTCAATCATTCAAAATTAATTTATCCAAGGACCATATTTTTACCCAAGATCTACTCTACCTTCACATCAGTGCCCTTTTATTATCTGACTACCTTTCATCCATCACCTATTTATCATCTACCTCAATGGATTTTGACCTGGTTCTTGTAAAATAATACCTATTTTCCAACAAGGACAAGATCCTTTTATGAGTCCTAGAAATGGGTACCCTCCCACCTATAGAACTTGATCCCATCAAGCCTAAAGTATTGTCCCCTATCATTCCCCATCAACAATATCCATCTACATCTAGCCCACATGTTATCCCATCATGGTCATTTCCATTGTCCATTCATCATAACCATAGTCATAACACCCTTCAACATACAAGTGATGAGGTTTCCCTATTCTATGAATATACCTTTGCCAACAAGGATGAGTGCATTTTATGAATATTGGAGATGGGTGCCAAACTTCCCAAAGATTTTAAACCCATAAACCTAAGGTTACATACCAAATAAGTACCTCATCAACCCTTATCCACATCTAATTTTTGTGACAACAAATCCCATTCAGATCCTCCATCCACTAGTCCTAGTCCTAGTCATGACCTTCCTAGTTGATATATCAATAAAGAGATTATCTTATTTAATTAATATATTGTTTCCAACAAAGATGCAATCCTCCTATGGATCTTATAAATGGGTACCTAACTTACCATAGGCTTAAATCCCATTCAACTAATCTTACCTCCAATTCACACCTATCCACAGTTTAATCTCATCTAAAACTCAAAAAAATTGATTGACAGTATCTCAAGAACATGAAAATAACATAGTAATATTGATTTCTCTAAGAAGAGATGTTTTATTACTCAAGATTGCAAATACAACCATATTCTTATCTCTGGGAAGAGATGTTTGATTTCCATTTTGGGTTACATATTCATTTATACACATTTTTAAGGTAGGATAAGGATGTGGAAGGTCACCAATTTCAAGGGAGATTAAGTGGTTCAACTTTTATGATTTACAACAATACAGAATTAAAAGAATTACTATTTTTAGAAACTTACTATTTTTAGACTGCACTACCAAAATTTAAATTTGGGGAAACTCAATTAGGTTTTAGAGGGTCAAAAATAATTGATAAAATATAATTCCATCTCATTGTATTATCCTCATTATTATCTTTCTAATGGTTCAAGCGGGGAGTCAATCAAAGCTATGGTGCAAAATTTATGGCTCTTGAAAGTTCTATCATCAATTGAGGTAGAACCATCACCTAAATTATCACATGAATTGTTGCCTAGATCATTCCTCCCTCCTTGATAATAAATGCCCCCCATTGCATCAATATTCCTCATCAAGTGTGTTAGTTGTGTCTTAATTTGATTCTCTATGAACCACTCACCTTGGTGGCTAGGTTGGCCCCTTTTGACCACCTGATAAAGTAGAAGAGAGTGTCTTCTTGTTGTCTTCATCCAAATGTCCACAATCTAATCCTCCTCCATTGGAGAAAAACTTTATGGATTAGGCTCATCAATGTCCAGTTGTTCTACTTTGACTAAAGTCTCTAATAGAGGTGGATGATATAGTTTTAGGAGCTCCACATTGAATATTGGAAGCAGACTAAGGTACGCTGGTAGGTTCAACTCAAAATCACTTTATCCAACTTTTTTGGTGATGGTGTAGGGATCATATAATAGAGACCAAATTTTTTTGTGTGGGTCTACAAGTTGTTCCTTTTGAAGCTGCAACCAAACCTTGTCAACCATAGAAAAATGGTGTGCAATCTTATGTTTGTCATGACATTGCTTATACTTTCGATTCATCTTCTCCAAGATGTCATGAACCTATTGTTGGATGTGTTGTATTTGTTCAATGAAATTTGTTACTTTTGTTTCCTTAGATCTCCCATGAGGTGTGTATTCTATGGTGGAGAATGGAATGTCTATATCAATGGGTGACATGGGTTGGAACCTGAAGCATACTTGGAATGGACTGTGCTTGGTCGAGTTGTGCAGGGCTCAATTATATCTATGTTTTATGAAAAGAAGCCCCTCATCCCATGTGTGTGGATGTTTGGAGTGATACATTTGAATCATGTGAATTAATTAGGTAGTTCACCACTTTTGTATATCCATCAGTCTGTGGATGGAAGGTTGTGGACTTCATCAACTTGGTATCCATCATCTTCCATAGAGTGGACTAGAAGATGCTTAGGAACTTATTATCTCTATCTAAGACAATGGACTTGGGGAGACCAAAATGGAGCCATACATGACTAAAATATAGTTAAGAAGTTTCTTTAGTAGATATATTTTTCTTACAAGCAATCATGATATCCATTTTTTGAAATGATCAACTACAAAAAAAATATAGTCCTTTCCATGTTTTGAAGTAGGAAAACTTGAGATAAAATCCATTGAGATAGATTCCCAAGGCCTAGTTGGTTCTGGTAAGGCATGTACAATCTTTCCTTCTTATTTTTTGCCTTAGTTATCACATATGGGGTATAATATTTGAGGTACCTTTCCACATCCTTCTATATATGGGGCCAATATAAGTATTTTTAAAGAAATATCAATGTCTTCTTCAAACCAAAGTGTCTAGTTATCTTATAGAAATGTGCTTCCCATATCATCTTCTATTGCTCTACAACTGGAACACAGATGTACCCCATGTGACAGAGGACATTATATTGAAAATAGAAATTAGAAACATGTTTACCCTCTCAAAGAACCTAATATGTATCAACAAAGATAGGATTTGCTTCATATAGAGCACCCCAAGTGGTAGTCTCATGTCTACACAGGTCAAGAACTATTATGAGTGTAGTAATTGGTGGGTGGCTTAGATAATCTATGACCATATTTGAAATACCATTTTTATGTTTGATTATCAAATGGAATTACTAAAAATATGTGGCCCACTTTTGGTTCCTCTCATTTTGTAGTTTGCTCTATGTCTGAATGAATTCCAATGGTCTATGGTCAATGTGGATGACTGTCTCTTTCCCCAAGATGTAGTATTTCCATTGTTTGTATGCTTGCATAATGGCATAGATCTCCTTGTCATATGTCAAGTATTTCCTAACTATATCATTAAAATTTTCATTATGATATGTAGTAGGATGGCCAAATTGCATGATGATATCTCCCATGGCATATACAGATTCATTTGTCATCAACTCAAAAGGTTGATGCAAGTCTAGCAAGGCAAGAATAGGGGTTGAGTAAATTCTATTCTTCAAATTCACATATGCCCTTTGTTATATTTTTCCCCACTAAAATTTAGCTTTATTTCATCCTTTAGTCACTTGGGTTAGTGGCTAAGCAACATGTGAGAATCCAAGAACATACTTGCGATAGAAATTTACAAGACCCAAGAAGCTATAAAGTTTTGTGAAGGTCCTTGGTGTAGGCCATTCTCGAATAACTCAAATCTTCTCTAGATCAGCATGGACCCATTCCTCATTCACAATTTACCCTAGAAACTAAAATATTTTCATCTTAAATGTGCATTTGTCAAGATTTTCATACAACTTGTGCTCCTAAAGAGTTTGAAGCACCTTACAAACATGTTTTAGATGTTCCTCCCATGTTCTATTTTAGATGAGTAAGTCATCCAAGTAGACAACCATGAATGAGTTTGTGATTTAATAGTCATATTCCATCACAAACCCCCTATTCTAATAGCAAATAGAAGCCTAGATTGTCAACCTCATATAATTCCCATTCATATCCTAAATAATCACACACACCATCATCCCCTAATATAATGACATCACCATCACATACTTCCACTCTTAATTCCAACACTTTCATATCCAACACTATACACAACCAATATACCCCTCTCTTAATATATGTAGAATCCCTATTTTGGAAACTAGAGGCCATAGGCATGGTTATATACCCAAAAAAAGGACCTCTAAACTTGTCCAAACATATGTTGTCATGGTATTGAGTGGAAATTTTTTATCCATACCATAAATTCACCAAGCATTATATTAATAGATGTCACCCTTTTAGATTTTATATCCAAAACTTAATTAAAAATGGAGACATTAAAATTAATTCTGAATCCAATGCATCTACACCTATGAGTGTGTAAAAAATGGTATGCCAAGAATTTATTACTAAGTATGATCAAGATTATTCCCTCCTTAACCAAGGTCATGACCCAAATCCTCACATATCATAACCATCTTGGATCTATCCATCCCTATATCATATTCACAACAAATTCCCCATTTTCACAAATCTATTAAGCCTAAAGAATCTATACACAAAACCATGGGGAAGAAATTACTTACAAATAATAATATGGATACTATCAAAAAATCATCTATTGGCAACATCACCTCATCAACATCCCTATCAGAATCAACATCAAAATGGTCATTTACATCAAGATCATATCCAATATCAACATATGAATTATAATTCACATCATAATCATCATCCCTTATATATAATTAGAGTCATGTCAATACCTATCTCTTTGAGGATATCTCTAATTTGAATTTTGACTAGTTAGAAGGCATGACTCTTGATCCATATCAGGATGATGAAATTAAAACATAATTCTTGGATGCTTTCTCAATTTAATATCATCAAGATATATATTAATTGACTTTAGATACTAACTCAAAAAAGAGTATTCGTTATCCTTCTAATATTATTGAGGATAATTTCTTTGACATTGAGGTTGGGTCTTCTAGTAACTTTTATGCTGACTATGCTACCCATCATCCCCTTAATACACCCCTTTCACCACCCATCCCTAATTATCCACCTCTTGTTAATATTCCCTCCATCCTTCTCCATGAATGGGATAAATATGAATGCACATCATTGGATTCCATTAAACATGCAATCTTATGGGCCAAATCTATAAGGATCCAAGCCAATAATTAATTAATCAAGCCATATAATCAAGTTAGTTGTGATCCAAATGTAGTAAATCAAATTCAAGAAGAGATTCATAATCAACCAAGTCAAAAAGTGTTTTCCCATAGTGAAAATATCCTTGAGATTCTAGGGGACCATCAAACTCAAAATAATCATCTATCAAGTCAAAGATCAAATTCCTCTAGTGAAGCCCAAATTTAGGCACCAAGGGGAAATAAATATTCAACCAAGTTAGAAAACCAAGAAGTCATCATGGCACCAATTACCACACAATTCAAAATTAATGTAACTAATCATCCAAATAATATTTTTATCAAAGATAAAATAAGTGAAATAGTCTTGGATTCCTTAACCTCACTTAGCATATGACACGAATCAAAAATTTCACCTCCACCATATCCAATGGTGTATGTAACTCTTAAACTGATCTCCTCCTAGTCACACTATTTATCATCATATCACTCATCCACATCCTATACCTAACTATCAAAACCATCCAATTCCATCCCTACCACACATCACTTTCTTTGAAAGTATCATCTCTTATATGGGTTATAAAGACACTTGGTTGAGATATCTAGAACCTCTAAGTTATCTTGTCTTATGCCTTGATTATCCGAATCATTTTATCATATATCCTAAGTTTTCCATCACATTATCATCCTTCCTTGTATTATATCCTAAATTTCTTACCATTTTATCTTCTTACCTTATCTCAACATTCTATTCATTTTATCTTATGTCTTTTGAACCCTTATCTTAATTATTGTCCCTAGTCTACTCCAAGTCAATATCTTGTTCAACTTCTTAACCTTGATCCAAATTCACATTATCATGATCAAGTTACTCCAACTCATTAACTAATAAATCATCCCATCAACTCTCATCAGGATAATTAGACAAGACATAATGACACTACGTGTAGATACTTATGTGTGTTTACTCTTATTTGACTTTTTGCATGTCTTTAACCATGTTTATATCTACATGTATGTTTTTATACACTTATATGATATTAGTATTTTAATTATTCTTACATCATGTCTATTTTTTCATGGGTTCAATGAACAAATATGCTATGATGGATCCAAAAATTCTATAATAATGCATTTTGGTGCCCTATGCAGAGTTCATCATTTCCCCCTTTTATAATCATGCACTTTGGCACAACATCCTCTTAGTCATTTTAATATCATGGGGCATATTAACTAGTGCTATATTAACATCAAATTGCATAGATTATGATGAGACTTGTCATATAAATGATGGATTGATAATAGACTACACACATCATTCCTTTTATCCTCTACCACCCATTTAATCATCAAATCACCTAACTATATAATCATCAAGCCTATATCCCCCATTTAATCATTTATTAACTTATCTAACTTGACCACAAGTAATAACATATAACATCTCATATCCAATCATTTTTTCTAGTTCTCTATCTTCATCTCTAACATCTGAGTTGCATCATCTATCTAAAAACTAACATGTCTAACAATCATTATCATCCTCCTTCTCTAGTATATCTTGTCATCTATCATCTAGTCTAAATTGTGTTGGCCTAAGGTTTATTTAGACTATGTAGGTAGTGCTTAGTCACATAATGTATCTAAGGTTAACTTGGGAATTCTCTCCTCTTTCCCCATAATTTATCCTCATATCTCTCTTGCCCTTCATCATCCTTACATATTATATCATTCAAATCCTTAAGCTATAATATCAATCATTACTTAATTAGTCTATTGATTAATCACCATCCCCGTAATCATCTCTCTAAATTTTTCATTAATCACCTATACTTGTCATGGCCCTGATAAATCATGACATCTATATTTTCCTCCATCATTCATCCACTATCATTGATTCATCATTTAAAGTTTATTATTTCCTCCTTCAATTGGGGTATGATTAGGAAAGTAACTTTATTGTCATATCTCACTCCCTTGCATTTATCCTTGTTAAGGTCATCATTTATATTAATCAAATTATGGATCATTGATTTGATGAATGCTTCCCATTTGTCCTTTGGTCAATCAATCACATCACTTATTCTCTCTCATATCCTTTATCATATCACTTGAATTTAGCATTGATCTATTCTCATCATTAGTATTATCAATTAATTATTTTGAATTGTCTCGATGCTCTTCGAACATGTATCTTTTCTTGGGATATGTTTAAATATCATGTCCTTTAATCATCTTGGTCCATAGATCTCTCTGACATGTGTCCTTGCCTAGGATATGTCTAAATATTATGGCCTTTTGACTTATCATCATCATGTTATGGTTGACTCTCCCTTGGTATGTGTTGATAACCATGACACAGTAATTTCATTCCCTATGAAAATATATTTTATAGGGGAATCATATCTTTGTATCTTAATGTTCATGTCAATTTCATCTTCTTCATCATTAGTCCCACATCTCGCATCCCATCCCTTTTTCAATTCATTTATCCTTCCCCTCATTTCTCATTTTAAAGTGGCCATCTACCTCCTTCCTCCTTACATGTCCCCTTAATGGGGCATCATCATGTGTCCACTAACATCATTTACTCACATTTATCAATAATCATCTTTCTTCTTTAAAAGACCATTACTCCTCCTACTTCATTTAGTCACAATTCCCTTTCAAAGAGGGAGAAATATATGCATCTAAATTTTCTTGCCTTTGTTGGATTACTAATTTTGATACTAATCTTATTTAACTTCATCTAATTTATCTTAATAATCATCCTTATTATTTATCTAACATCCTCCTTCATTACCCTTCATTATACTAACCTTACTACTTCTCATTTCTTCATTATTTATTCTAATTAATCCCATTTATATTGTAATCCCACTTACCTATTATATTACTGTTGTCACTTGAACTTTCACCCCTTGAAGAGGTGAAAAATACATCCTCATTCAAGTGGAACAATGTATCCACCTTAGGGTTATGGGTGACCCAACTTTGAGGTGGATATCTAGATTTGGGGTTACTTCCCCTTGATGTACCACTTTGATCAATCCTACTTGTTAGGGTGTGGAGCTAAAAGCTTCACTAAGGAGCATATCTTATCAGTTTTGGGTCTACACAGACACCGGCATCGGTCAGGAGCGACCAACGTCGATCAGGAGCAGTTGCAGAGACGCTGATGTCGGTAGAGGGTCGACTGACGGTGGTCACAAACAAACAGTAGGAACTGACGTCGGTTACTTGCGTGTCTAGAGAGCTATTTCCATGGATAGAAGTGAGTGTTTGCATGATGAGTTTGAGTTGTAGTCTCAAGCTCGCCTCTCTATTATTAGCAATACTATTTTTAGAGCCCTTGTTCAAGTGGCTTAACTATTTGTTGGAAGTGCATGCTCAAGTCTCCTAATTCTATATGTAGAATTAGATCTTCCTAGCTTATTGTAGTTTTAGAGTAGTCATTGTGAATTATTGTAGTAATTCATTGTGTGTGAAGAACAGTATAGAATTGAATCAATCCAAGTTTGTTGGAGTTGATTGTTCTTGAGAGAGAGAGAGCTCTTGAGGAATAGAGATCTATTGAGAGATCTATACATCTAGGAGAGGTGTGGAAGAAAGAAGTTTCTTCAATTGTATTCCTTTTGTAAAGAGTTTGTTAATACAATTTTTTAGGGTGGTTTCTTGTATCTCTTGTTCTTTCTATTATCTCATTCTAATTACTTGTCAATCTGATTTATTTCCGTGTTTATTGCTTTCACAATTGTAATCTATTGTTGGTTGATCCCCAACACTACTACTAACACTTGGGGAGATGAAAAGGGATGAGAATATATGAAATTAAATATAATATAAGGGAGTTGATACACTAAATAATTTTTCTAATCACACCATATAACATGCACTTGGAACCAAGAAGAAGTCTACACATACACTTCATCCACTGACAATCTTCCCTTTCACATAAATGTTTCAAGCATGGGCTCTTAAAGAGAGCCTAGGTTAGGAGGAATTATACAATAAGAATTCTAAGAAACACTATTTAATATACTACTCACTACACCTTCAATATATTTAGACACTTCTTGTTGACTTGCAAAAGAGAGATTCCAAAACACACAAGGCACTAGGAAGAGTAGCAAGTGAAGGTATGCCAAAATACACTTGCACAAGAATAAAAACCATTGTATGAACTTAGTGAAATATTAAATGAGGTAAAAAATATATATTTATTATCTCAAGGTGAAAATTTGTAGGTATTTTCCATACCCAAGTGGAGAGATCTATACAATAGCTAAAAGGCTAGTTTATATAGAAATTATGAGAGGAGAGAGAGAAAGGGAAGTTCAAGAGTCATTAAGACACTTGTCAAACTATAAATATATATTATTTATGAATTTGAGAGATATATGGGTTGAGACATGCAATATCAATAGCTACAAGTGTCATCTCAAATCATCTAACTCTTACAAAGTGACCTAAAAAATCCTTTCCTTGCATAGAAAACTGCCTTTATGATTTACCTTCACAAAAATACCTCATCACTACATAAGGTTAGGTCTGATGATGGATCTAAGTAGGAGGGGTTACAAATAGGCCCTCACATACATTTAATTATTCCCTAATCATTCCTTTCTTCTGGCCATACAAAATCATCCATGGCAATCCTAAAATGACCTTTTTACATACACCTCTCACACTTGGAACCTAAAACCTTTCCAATTTTACAATATAATCCATGAAAAAGGAGGTATAACACTTTTTAAGAGTTTACATATCATCAGTTTCATCAAATAGTCCTTAAAATGCTTTCCAAATGGAGTTTCACCACTTTTTTGAAGTGTTCCCTACCCATTCACTATGATTGGCTAGAATGAAAGAGATGGTAGACACACTTAGGGGATGTTATAGCTCAAAAATGTAAATTAGGACTTATAAAAACTCATAATCTACCTCCTAAAAGTGATTTCACCTTTTGAAACTGTTAGGGTGTGGAGCTAAAAGCTTCACCAAGAAGCACACTTAAACACGTTTGGGTCTACACAGACGCCGGCGTCGGTCAGGAGCGACCGACGTCGGTTAGTAGCAGTTGCAGAGGCACCGACGTCGGCAATATGGTCAGCCGGCGATGGTCATAGGCGAACTGGCAGGAACTGACGTCGGTTACCTACGTGTCCAGAAATCTATTTATGTGGACAGCAGCGAGTGTTTGCATGATAAGTTTGAGTCGTGGACTCAAGCTTGCGTCTCTATTATTAGCAATATTTTTTTTGGAGCCCTTGTTCAAGAGGCCTAACTGTTTGTTGTAAGAGCATGCTCAAGTTTCCTATTTCTATATGTAGGAAGATCTTCTTAGCTTAGAATTGTAAGTGTTGTGTGTAGAACTGTAAGAGTAGAACATTGTGAATGTTTGAAGGACAGTACAGAGTTGCATCAATCTAGGTTGTTGGATTTGAGTGTACTTGAGAGAGAGCTCTTGAGGAATAGAGATCTAGTGAGAGATCTTGTGTGCATCTGAGAGAGGTGTGGAAGAACGAAGTTTCTTCAAATTGTATTCCTATTGTAAAGAGTTTCAATACAAGTTTTCAGGGTGTTTTCTTGTATATCTTGTTATGTGCTATTTATCATTTCAGTTACTTATCTATCTGATTTATTTCCATGTTTATTGCTTTCACAAGTGTAATCTATTGTTGGTTTGATCCCCCAACAAGTGGTATCAGAGCCTTGGTTACAGGTTACAGATTACAGGTTGCTCACAGGGTTTCTGCAGGAATTTCTGTTTGAGTGGGAGAAGCAATGGCAGAAGAAAGTAAGCTGAGAATGGAAAAGTTTAATGGCAAGAACTACCAACATTGGAGAATGCAGATAGAGGACTATCTGTATCAGAAAGATCTCTACTTACGGTTAGGTGGGATAGCAAAGAAGCCCAAGGACATGGAGGATGAAGAATGGGAAGTTCTTGACAGAAAGGCTCTTGGGTCTATAAGACTGAGTCTGGCCTCCACTGTGATATCTAATTTGTCACAGGCAAAAACTACGATAGAGTTGATGACCACGTTAGCAAATATGTATGAAAAACCCTCAGCTTCAAATAAGGTATATCTTATGAAGCAATTATTTAATTTGCATATGAATGAAGGTGGATCTGTTTCTACTCATCTGAATGATTTCAATGGAATTGTTAATCAGTTAAGTTCTGTCAATATTGTATTTGAATATGAAATAAAAGCTCTTTTGATATTATGTTCTTTGCCTGAAAGCTGGCATGGCTTAGTAATGGCAGTTTCTAATACTGCATCTGCATCAAATATTTTGAAAGTAGAGGATGTGGTTGGTGTTATCTTGAATGAGGAAATACGCAGGAAAAGCACAGAAGAGACATCTGGGAATGCTTTAAATTTTGAGAGCAGGGGAAGGCAAAAAGAAAAGAGCAAGAGGAGATCAAGATCTAAGTCTAAGGTGAGAGGAAGATCCAAATCCAGGAATGGCAGGAAGCCACAATGCTGGAACTATGGAAAGATGGGGCACATAAGCAGAGATTGTTGGTCAAAGCCTAAGGAGGACAACCAGCACGAAGGAAAGGAAGAAGCCAAGGTTGCAGGTATTGCACAGGATGCTTTAATTTTCTCTTTGCATAATAACATAGAATCTTGGGTATTAGATTCTGGTGCATCTTTCCATGCTACCCCTAACAGAGAGTATTTCAGTGACTATATCCATGGAGATTTTGGAATAGTGTACTTAGGGGATGATGAGCCTTGTAAGATTACTGGCAAAGGTAAAGTGCAGCTGAAGATGCAGAATGGCAACACATGGGTGTTGAGAGAAGTGATGCATGTTCCTAGTTTGAAGAGAAATTTGATTTCTGCAGGTAAGCTAGGTGATGAGGGTTGTACAGTAACTCTCACAGCAGATTCTTGGAAGGTGACCAAGGGTGCACTAGTTATGGCCAGAGGTAAGAGAGAAGGTACTCTCTATTTGTGTAATTGTGTTACTAACAAATCTCCTTCAGTTTTATCTACTTCAGGTGTGGATTGTAAATTGTGGCACTCAAGGCTTGGCCACATGAGTGAGAAGGGGATGTCAATACTTAAGTCCAAAGGTATGCTTTCAGATTTGAAAAGTATGGATCTAGAGTTTTGTGAGCATTATGTATTTGGAAAATAGAAAAGGGTTAGTTTTCTCAAGACCGGGTCTACTAAGAAAAGGCAGAAGTTGCAGCTTGTTCACACAGACGTGTGGGGACCGGCTCAGGTAGCCTCTATTGGCGGATCACAGTAATATGTTACATTCATAGATGACGCCACAAGAAAGGTATGGATCTACTGTATTAAAAAGAAATCTGATGTTTTTGAGACTTTTAAGTTTTGGAAGGCTATGGTTGAGAATGAAACAGGCAGAAAGTTAAAGTGCTTGAGATCTGATAATGGCGGTGAGTTCTACAGTCTTAAGTTCAAATTGTATTGTTATACACAAGGAATCCGTAGGCAAAGGACGGTTCCAAGGACACCTCAGCAGAATGGTATTGCTAAAAGGATGAACAGAACTATCATGGAGCGTGCAAGATGTATGAGATTGCATGCAGGGTTGCCCCTAGAGTTTTGGGCAGAAGCAGTGGACACCGCAGTGTACCTGATTAACAGAGGACCCTCTACAACTTTGGATGGTGGAATTCCAAAAGAGGCATGGATAGGTAAAAAGGTAGATCTCTCATATCTCAAAGTTTTTGGTAGTGAAGCCTTTGTGCATATAGATAAGGAAAATAGAAAGAAGCTTGATCCTAAGTCTATGAGGTGCACGTTTATAGGCTATGGCTCAGATGATTTTGGTTTCAGATTTTGGAATCTAGGAACTAACAAGGTAATCAGGAGTCGTGATGTTGTTTTCAATGAAAGAGTGATGTACAGTGATCAGATAAGGAAGCTGGATCAATCTGGGCAGAGCAATAGTGAATTGGATGAAGTTATGGTCCAAAATGAGCTCGCGGGAAAAAGAAATAATCACTTGCAGGAAAACACAGAGACAGTCGTCGACAGGGTAGGAACCGGCGTCGGCAGTACAGAGACCAATGTCGGTCATACAGAGACTGACGTCGGCAGACCAGGCACTGAGGTCGGTCAGGCAGAACCGACGACGGCGAGTGACAGGTCTATAGGTGGCCGAGGTCGGTCACTGTCAGAAAATTTGGGTGGACAGATTGTTGAAAACAAGTCCAAGACACCCACCAGGAGGTCTGAAAGGGTAAGTAAGCCTCCAATTAGATATTCTCCTTCCTTATATTATTTATTGCTAACTGATGGTGGAGAACCAGAGAGTTTTGAAGAAGCATTACAGGTGGAGTCCAGGAGTAAGTGGGAGCATGGCATGGTTGAGGAGATGGAGTCCTTAAGAGAGAACCAAACATGGGATTTGGTTGAGTTGCCAGCGGGTAAGAGAACACTGAAGAACAGATGGACCTACAGGTTGAAGGAAAGTGAGGATGGACAAATGCGATATAAGGCCAGATTAGTGGTAAAAGGATTTGCACAAAAGCCAAGTATTGACTTTGGTGAAATTTTTTCTCCGGTTGTTAAAATGACTTCAATAAGGGTTGTATTGTCTTTGGTTGCTTTTGAGGATTTGCATATCGAGTAGCTAGATGTTAAGACAGCATTTCTTCATGGAGATTTGGATGAGGAAATCTATATGGAACAGCCAGAAGGATTTGAGGTCAAGGGTAAGGAGAAGTTTGTGTGCAGGTTAAAGAAAAGCTTGTATGGCCTCAAGCAAGCTCCAATGCAGTGGTACTTGAAATTTGACAGGTTTATGACTGAGCATGGCTACAGTAGGTGTCAATTAGACCATTGTGTGTATTTCAAGAGATTTGATAATGGTAGATATATTATTCTATTGTTGTATGTAGATGACATGCTGGTTGCAGGGTCTCACATGCAGGATATCTTTGAGCTTAAGGAGAAGTTAGCTCAAACGTTTGCTATGAAGGATTTGGGAGCAGCGAAGAAGATCCTTGGCATGAGCATTAGGAGAGACAGGAAAAATCACAGGTTGATATTGTCTCAAGAAGATTATGTGAACAAGGTGTTGGAGAGGTTTAATATGCAGGATGCAAAACCGGTAAGTACACCTATGGCTGGACATTTTAAGTTAAGCAAAGAACAATGTCCCAATTCACATGATGAGGTAGAGTACATGAGTATGGTTCCATATTCTTCCGTAGTAGGGAGTTTGATGTATGTAATGGTGTGTACTAGACCTGATATTGCCCAAGCAGTGGGAGTAGTAAGTAAGTATATGGCCAATCCAGGTAAGGAACATTGGAAAGCGGTTCAATGGATCCTTAGATATTTGAGAGGAACCAGCAGCAAGCATTTATGCTATGGAGGTTCAGATACTTCTCTACATGGCTATGTAAATTCAGATATGGCAGGGGATTTGGATGGCAGGAGGAGCACCACAGGGTATGTTTTTACTGTAGGTGGAATAGCGGTTAGTTGGATATCTAAGTTGCAGAAGGTTGTAGCCTTGTCAACTACAGAAGCAGAGTATATTGCAGCTACAGAAGCTAGCAAGGAAATGATATGGATGACACGGTTCATGGAAGAGCTTGGAAGGGAGCATGGGAGTTGTAGATTGTATAGTGACAGTCAGAGTGCAATCCATTTGGCCAAGAACTCGGCCTTTCATTCAAGAACCAAGCACATACAGCTAAGGTACCACTTCATACGGCAGGTATTGGAAGATGGTGAGTTGAAGCTGGAGAAGATCCATACAGACAAGAATCCTGCTGATATGCTAACAAAGCCAGTTACGAAGGAGAAGTTGAACTTGCATTCAACTTCTATTGGTCTTCATGATTGAGTTGAAGATGGAGGAGCTAGAAGATGATGTTGTACAGGTTGGTGCAGCTGGTTTATCTCCAAGTGGGAGATTGTTAGGGTGTGGAGCTAAAAGCTTCACCAAGAAGCATACTTAAACATGTTCGAGTCTACACAGATGCTGGCATCGGTCAGGAGTGACTGACATCAGTTAGTAGCAGTTGCAGAGGCGTCGACGTCAGTAATATGGTCGGCCGGCGACGGTCACAGGCGAACTGGCAGGAACCGACGTCGGTTACCTGCGTGTCCAGAAATCTATTTCCATGGACAGTAGCGAGTGTTTGCATGATAAGTTTGAGTCGTGGACTCAAGCTTGCGTCTCTATTATTAGCAATATTTTTTTTAGAGCCCTTGTTCAAGAGGCTTAACTGTTTGTTGTAAGAGCATGCTCAAGTTTCCTATTTCTATATGTAGGAAGATCTTCTTAGCTTAGAATTGTAAGTGTTGTGTGTAGAACGTAAGAGTAGAACATTGTGAATGTTTGAAGGATAGTACAGAGTTGCATCAATCCAGGTTGTTGGATTTGAGTGTACTTGAGAGAGAGCTCTTGAGGAATAGAGATCTAGTGAGAGATCTTGTGTGCATCTGAGAGAGGTGTGGAAGATCGAAGTTTCTTCAAATTGTATTCCTATTGTAAAGAGTTTCAATACAAGTGTTCAGGGTGTTTTCTTGTATATCTTGTTCTGTGCTATTTATCATTTCAGTTACTTATCTATCTGATTTATTTCCGCGTTTATTGCTTTCACAAGTGTAATCTATTGTTGGTTTGATCCCCCAACAGAAACCTTCTCATAGCTTTAAAACACATAATAATGTCAAAGAAATCCCTATTCTGACCCCATCCATATAGGTCTGTACAATAAATTCATATTTCATGGAATGTGATAGAGTCTTCTATAATTTCCAAAAATTTCATGGCCTTTCTACTACATCTATATGCTTCAATTTTCTTCTTTCCCCAATCAGGTCCTTAGGAGGGTTTGTAAGGGTTTTGTAGTGGCTCCTAGTTTTAACATTTGTTCATAAAGACTAGACATTGAATATCTCTCTCAATGCCACTAAGGTCTTATTAAGTACCCTACGTAACATTTCCAAACAAATTATCCTCCCATGAATAACCTCATGTGAGTTCTAAGTATTACAAGTTGACATTCAAACTTTTTCCCTACATTTTGTGAGGGTCTGAATGTTCTCAATCCAAGAAATGGATTTTTGGTGATCCTTTCTATAAACTAAAAGTTAATACACCTCTTTTTTATCTCCATTGACATTATCCAATCATTATAATATCTCATAAATATCTATAAATAATAATGACCACCCTTTAAAAACTAGGCCTAGACCTTGTCCAAAGGGTCTACCTACACCTTGGTGGTTGAAACCTCTTTTTGGCATTCCAAACCTCTAAGATATCTCTAACACATCATATCAACCTTCATGAATATTATCTAGATAATTATAATTCTTTCCAAAGGTTTAAATTGGAAATTATCCTTCATTTGGTGTTAGGTTTACAAATTACTTAACTAGGTCTATCTGCAACTCTTGTAACCTAGATCTCTCTACCTTGTTTCATACCCTCCTACAAGATTATTCATGTTTTTTCATATTTTTTAAAACTCCTCCAATTATCTTTCATGGTTATCCTAACTTTTGGTTCACTATTTTGATTTCCTTTTCAAACTTGTAGGGTCTCTATAAGGGGAAAAGTACCCCCTATCTAAGACAAAATAGGGGAAACTCCCCCTATTATTCCAACAATTTTATGGGTTTCTTTATGTAATAAGGAGGCTCCATATCAATTTTCAGCATTTGATTCCAAGTTTGGCCCCTTTAAAGCTTAAAAGAACTAAGACTAGACCTTTTCAAGCAGATTGCCTACAAGGTTTGAAACATTGACTAAGTTTTACTTGTTTTAAGCCTCTCTTTTTATCATTTTATCTATCATGTCAATGTCAGAATTTGTTATTATTTTAATTTATATTTTTCAACATTCACTTATTCTTTGAGTTCTTAAAATCCCCTCACACATCATGGGACATTCGACCCTGAGTATACCTTGTTAAGGCTAAGTACAAGGGTTTAAGGGTTATATAGTTTTTTTCATTTTTAATTGATTTATAACATCAACACAATAATCATTTATTTTTCCTTTAAATGTTCCTTTTAAACTTGAACTTCTCATCTGCTCTACATGTACCTTAGCTTTCCAAACTAAGCCTTTCTTAGGTGCTAAGCCAAACAAATTTTCTTGTAGGTATATGATGTTTGAAATGAAACATTAAAACATGTTTGTGAACTATCAAGAGCCCCATAAATTCACCTTCCATTTTTTCTAAGCCAAACTCCACAACATAGTTTGTTTTAGTACCAATAAACTTCACTCTTAACTCACTACCTATATTTTCATATACAAGGTTGTAGGTGGTATTAGGGCCTTTAGGGAGTTAATTTATCTATGAATTAATTAATAAGGGTGTGTATAATTATTTTTCATCAATTTTTATTGTTTTTAAACCCCTATCTCATCATTAGTCTTACTTAACCAAGCTCTTTATGGCCACTGTCTATCTTGGTCAATGCTTAACTAGACTGAGACACTTGTATGTGTATTTGGCCTTGTTTTGATCCTAAAACAATATAGAAGGATCATTCATGACTTATATATCATTAAATAAATGATAGAGAGTCTTGATTTAAATATTAAATACTATTATAACCTCACTTAAGACCCTTCTCATCTCACCTTCTGACTGAGATAGTCATTTACCCTTACCTGTAGGTTACCATTAGTTATTTTCATGCTTGATCATGGTTTCATCCACCTTTTGAAAATCCTCTAAGGTCATATGATATGTACTTCATTTATATCTTACCTATTTTTCCATTGGAGCTTAAAACTATGCCTCATCTTTGACTAAGACCTTGCTTCTCTTTATACCCTACTGCAAGTGGATGTTTCAAACCCCTATATGGATTGTAAATGTTTGTGAGGGTCAAAAAGAATGGTAGATGATCCCCTTTAGTGTCCAATGGGTCACTCATACTACTTTAGGCCATCTAAGGTCATTAAACATGTGATATGTTAGTATTATGACTTAATAAGGAAAAACACCTCTTGGAGCTTCTAACCTATAGATATTACTACATGCTCTTAATGGTTTTAAGAGCAACTTTGAGGTTCTCAAATGTTATCCTCTACTAATCCTCTTTATTCCAAACTTGGCATAGTGTATCTTTATGTTAGGGATAATAATGTAGAATCATTGAAATGGATGGAAAGTTTTAGGATACATGACATAATATTTTTGTAACAACTTCCTAGTCCTCTGTTTGTAACTTTTAGGGACAAGAGGTCTGAGATTATGCACTCATCATTATAAGTGATCTATGCTCTATGTTGTTAACTAACAAGCCAAAAATATCATTCATACTTCATAAAAAAAATTATGACCCCTAAAAATGATCAAGTGCTTCTCCAAATACCATGAATGACCTTTTGACCCTCTTTTAAGGTCGCTTGTAGGTAGTGATTAGTTGAAGTAGGCAATGAAGGGAAAAAATGAACAAGATGTATGATTTAGGCCTCATGGTTCCTTCTTTGATCATAAAATAAACTTTTATAAATTCAAACATATGAAACACATTTAATTTCTTCACCTTAATGTATAAAACTTCCTCCAAGGCACCTGTATGTGCATATTTTGAATATAGAGTAGTGAAGTTGAAAATAGACCAAGACAAGCATAGAAGAGGCTTCTTGGACTCTTAAGACTTAAAAAAAAATATAACCATGTAAAACTTGTGGAGGGACCCCTAAAAATATATATAATAATCAAATCCATTAGACCAAAGCAAATTATCTAGAAACTAGTTCAAATAGTAGCCCCTCTTGGATGTGAATGCATAAAAGTTGCCTAAAATCTAAGTGATGGTTCATAAAGGAGAAGCCATGGAATCCAAAAAACTTTCCATGCATTTGAATTATGCTTAGATTAATTTCAACCCCAAATATCATTCCTCTCAAATCCAACTATACAACCCACACCAAGTATTTTAAATTGACCTTCCTTGGCTTGCAAGGACAAGAAGGAAGAAATAGAAGTTGAAACTAAATTTTTTTGATGAAATATCTACACACCAGGCATGGAAAAGAGTCTATGGAGGTGAAGAGACACTTTGTCCATGTTTTAATCTAGAAATGGACCTCCTAAGTTTTTACAAGTGCCATAAATGCCTAAAATTAAGGGAAAATTGGCTTCTTCTGCATATAAATACCTCTTGTATTGACATATAACTACCCCTAATATATTCTGGCCTCCACATTAAAATATCTCTTGGTGACAAAAACTATTCCTTTGAAGTTTGTACAAGTCATTTATTATGTTACAAACATGCCAAAATGAAACATTTTTCACATAAGACATGGTAAAGGACAAAGTAAAGACTTAGAAACACCTTAAAACATCTAAATAACCACATTAGGACATTTTAAATATACTTTAGACCTTTGACCATGTTTGACTAGGGCTGACCAACTTTGACTTTGGTTGACTAGACTAGTATAAGGAGGATAGGCTTAGACCAAGGCTAGGGAAAGGATAGGTAAGATATTTAGACTAATATGAGACCTTACTAGACAATAGAAACATTGGAAAAATTTTAATATGTAGGGGTTGAACCAATTTGACTAAAAGTCAAATTTGGTCAACAATTTTGGCAATTCCTAGGGGTAACATGTTTTCCTATGCTAAGGATCAGTAGCCCTATCCTATCCATTAGGAAAAGGGAGTCAAAATGAACTTGTAAATGGCAATATTAAACCTTTAATTAACTAAAAAGATATTTGATTTACCTCAAAACACATAAAGGAAAGAACAACACACAAAAAGACCAAGCAAACACACAAATCAAAGACAGCACGTGTGCTACTAAGCACTTAGGGAACACAAAAAATAAATGAAAGTAAACTAATCATGTACATTAAACTTAAACATACCTCCCTTATTAGATTAAAAGAGAAGTACCTTGAATATCCTTCCTCACTAGCCGAATGAGGATGTCAAGCATGCTTCCTTTTTAATGGGGTGTTAGATGACTCATGTTTCCTTTTTACTCCTTGGCTTGTCATGTCATCTAATAGAGTCATCTTCCACAAGTCTCCAAGGTAGATGAAGTATTCTTGAACCTATAAACATGCCTCATACTGCTGTCCTTTTATCTCCTCATGACAAATTTGCATATCTATGAATGGATAGCTTGTTTCAAACCTATATCTTCTTGAAGGATCCCGGTGTACTTATTTATTGTAGCCTCTTTAAATTATTCGAGAATTGTTATGTCATAGCTTTATAGTATTTTTTCTTGTTCAAACTCTTCCTTGATGTTGGTGGGAGTAACTTCATAGGTGGTTATAGGATCAACTTTTTAACCATCCTCAAAAGGCTCAAGATCATCATAGATTTCTTCATCATAAGTTATAATCCCTTGATGATGGTGTTCCTCAATATATACCTACCTACTTTCCAACATCTTGGGCTTGTCTCATTAGGATTTTTTTCTTCTCACATTCTTCATACTCTTTGAACATTTGCATGTAGGTCTACCACATGTCTTCCTTTTGAGACACTTGATCTTGCTTACCATGGCTTATAGTCAGCTCCTAAAGACTTGTAAGCCCCTTTAGGATTTCAACTTCATTGTATATCTCTTCAAATATCTACCACAAGTCATCATCCTTTGGCTGGTCAACATCATGAAGAGGAACAACAAGAGAGGCTCCTTCATTTGCTCCTTTGGGTTCCATAAGAACCTCTTGTAAGACCTCTTCTTCAACACAAGGAGGATCATTTTCCTTATAATCACAATCTAATTTCTCCTCACTAGCAGTCAGCTCCTCTTCATCTTCAATCCAATCTAAAATCTCAAACTCATTCTCCCTCTAAATAGTGCCAATACTACGCATCTCAAAACTAGGAACATTAGCCCAAGAAGGACCCCAAGGAGTAATTCAATCCTCAACATTAGAAGGGCAAAATAGATCAGGTAGAGAAGGTGAAAAGATGGTTTTAATGGCTTTTTGAGGAGGAGTGGTAGGGAGTTGAGTAGTTTCAAGTTTCTCTCCACTTTCAACTTCTCCACTTAAACATCTCTTGTTCTTCTCTTCACAAGCTTCCACTACCTCTTTCCATCTTGGGAAGCTATGCTTAGAGGATTCTTCATGAGGCTGAGATACAAATGAAGGGGTAAATGATAGGTTTAGGAAAATTAGGGTTTCCTTGGGTTTAGAATCTTTATCCCAACTTGGAAAAGTAGGCTTAGAAAGTTCATTTTTTGTTTCCATGATGGATTACCTTAAAATATGATTGGATAATTCAATCTCCTTATCAAGATGAGTCTCAAAACTCAATCTTCCTTTCTCAAAATCTCCTCCAAATAATTCAACCTACTCAACAGTGATATCCTCCTTCCTTTGGTTGCTCTCTTGGATGGAATTCCAAGAAGGGAAAATTTGGGGAATTCATGGACTTTGGGTATTTTGGAACATGGTTGGATTAGTATCTTGGAAAGACATAGTTGACAAACTTGAAAGTTGATGTGGGATAAATTGGGGCTCCCAAGACTAAGTTAGTTCATGAGCTCTCAACCTCTCTTCTAGGTAGAAAATTAGGCCACAAAAATCAAGAATCTCATTATAAATACCTTGTTAATTATCTCTTTCTATATAAATCCATTCTTCCTTGACTTTCTCCAAAGCATTTCTCATGCTTTTAATATAATCACCAGGGATGACTTGACCACAACCATTTCTAATATCAAGGTCTAACATATAGTCTTTGTATCTAATGAGAGTCTTCTTAAAACTTACAATGGAATGACTTAGAGAGTAATTAGGTGGGCTAGGTAAATCACAAGATTGATAGGTCTAATTATAGGCAATGTAGGATTGATAGGGATCATGACAAGCTTGGACAAGGACTTATTCATATTGAGAGGGAAAAAGCAAAGATGTATATGTCTCCCCAACTTGTGTTAAGACAAACTTAACCTTAGAATTATCCATGAATCACTCATGAGAATACAATATAATAATAAAACAACTTCAATTATAGTACTTGGGCTACTTAACCAATGGATTTATGATTGGATTCACCATTGGTGCTTAGTGAAATTACCTCTAAAGGCTGTTATCTTGAGGAGAACACCAAAACTCCTCAATCTCTTAGAACAAGAGTCCCACTAAGCATGCCAAAAAGTATTGTCACTTGAACTTTCACCCATTAAAGAGATTACAAGTCTCTCCTCATTCAAATGGCACAATGTAACCACCTCAGGACTATGGGTGACCCAACTTTGAGGTGGATCTCTAGATTTGGGGCTAGTTCCCCTTGATGTACCACTTTGATCAATCCTACTACTAACACTTAAGGGGATGAAAAGGGATGAGAATATATGAAATTAAATCTAATATAGGGGAGGTGATACACAAAATAATTTGTCTACTCACACTATATAACATGCACTTGGAACTAAGAAGAAATCTGCACATACACTTCATCCAATGACACTCTTCCCTTTCACATCAATGTTTCAAGCATGGGGTCTTAAAGAGAGCCTAGGTTAAGAGGACTTAAAAATATGCATTATAGTAAATACTATTGAATATAATACTCATTATACCTATAATTTAATTAGACACTTCTTTTTGACCTGTAAAATAGATATTCGAAAACACATAAAGCACTAAGAAGAGTAACATGTGAAGGTAAGCCAAAATACACTTACATAAGACCAAAAACCATTTTATGCACTTAGTTAAATATTTAATGAGGTAAAACATATATCTTTATTATCTCAAGGCTAAAATTTGGTAGGGCTTCACCATACCTAGGTGGAGAGATTTGTACAATAGCTAAAAAGGCTAGTTTATATAGAAATTGTGAGAGGAGAGAGGGAAAGGGAAGTTAATGAGTCATTAAGACACTTGTAAAATTTAAACTATCTATTTTTTGTGTATTTGAGTGAGATATGAGGTGATACATGCAATATCAAGATCTACAAGTGTCATCTCAAATCATCCAACTCTTGGAAAGTGACCTAAAAATTCCTTTCCTTGCATATAAAACTACCCTTATGATTTGCCTTCACAAAACTACCTCATCACTACATAGGGTTATGTCTTATGATGTATCTAAGTAGGAGGGGTTAAAAATAGGATCTCACATGCATTTTATTAGTCCCTAATCATTCCTTTCTTCTAGCCATGCATAATCAATCATGATAGTCCCAAAATGACTTCTTTCCATGTACCTCTCACACTTGGCATCCAAAATATTTTTAATTATATAATTTGATCCATGAACAAGGAGGGATGAAACTTTTAAAGAGTTTACATATCACTAGTTTCATAAAATAGGCCTTGAAGTCTTTCTAAATTGAGTTTCTCCACTTTTCCTAAGTGTTCACTGCCCATTCACTATGACTAGCTAGAATGAAAGAGATGGTAGGCACATTTATGAGATGGGATAGATCAAAAAATATACATGATGACTTATAAAAATTCCTAATCGACCTCTCACAAGTGATTGTACCTTTTGAAACCTTTTCACACCTATAAAACACAAAAAAATGTAAAATAAATCCCTATTTTGACCCCATCCATATAGGTCCGTACAACAAATTGGTATTGCAAGAGCATGACAGAGTCTTCTATAGTTTCCAAAAGTTTCATGGCCTTTACACTGCATCTAAATGCTTCAATTTTTTTTTCCCCAATTAGGTCCTTAGGAGGGTGTGTAAGGGTTTTGGAGTGGCTTCTAGTCTTAACATTTGTTCATAAATACTAGATTTTAAATATCTCTCCTAATTCCATTAAGGGATTCTTAAGGACCCTCCCTAACATCTCCAAACAACTCAGCCTTCCATGCACAACCCCATATGAGTACCAAGTATTACAAGTTGGCATTCGATCTCTTTACTTACATTTTGTGAAGGTCTAAATTTTCTCAAGCCAATAAATGGATTTTTAGTGATCCTTTATACAAAATAAAAGTTCATACACCTCTTTTTTATCTCCATTGTCATGTTCTAATCATTAGAATAGCTCATCAAGAGATATAAATAATAATGACCACCCTTTAGAAACTAGGCCTAGACCTTGTCCAAAGGGTCTATCTACACCTTGCTGGTTTAAACCTCTTATTTTCCTTATAAACCTATGATATATCTCAAAAATATCATATCAACCTTCATGAAGATGATATAAATCATTATAATGCTTGGCAAAGGTTGAAATTGTAAATGATCCTTTATTTGGTATTAGGCTTACACATTACTTAACTAGGTGTGTCCATAAATTTTGTATCCTAGATAACTCTTCCTTTTTGTATACCCTATTTCAAGTTTATTCATGTTGTTTCATATTTTTTTAAACTCCCCCAATCACCTTGCATGATTATCATAACTTTTGGTTCACTATTTTGATTTTCTTTTCAAACTTGCAGGGTCTGTGTAAGGGGAAAAGTGCCCCCTATCTAAGACAAAATAGCTGGAACTTACCATATTATTCCCACGCAAAAAACCATTTTATGGGTTTATTTATTCCATAAGGAGGCTCCATATCAATTTTTATCATTTGATTCCAATTTTTTACCCTTCAAAGCTTCAAAGAACCAAGATTGGACCTTTCCAAGTAGACTGCCTATAGGGTTTGAAACATTGACTAAGTTTTACTTATTTTAAGCCTCTCTTTTGATCATTTATATATCATGGAAATTTCAAAAAAAAATCTTATTTTCATTGATATGTTTCAACCTCCACTTATTCTTCAAGCTCTTGCAATCCCCTCACACATCATGAGACATTAAATTCAACTTGAGTATAGCCTGTTTAGGCTGAGTGTAAGGGTTTGAGGGTTATGTAGGCTTATTTTATTTTGTAAGGGATTTATAACATTAAAAAAATGATAATTTAGATGGAATTTCAATTTTCCTTTCAAACTTTAACTTCTCATCTGCCATACATGTACCTTAGCTTTCCAAACTAAGCCTTTCTTAGTTGTTGAGTCAAACAAATTTTCTTGTAGGTGTATGATGTTTGAAATGAAACCTTAAAAAATGTTTGGGAACCATCAAGAGTCCCCTAAATTCACCTTACATTTTTTATAATCCAAACTCCACAACATATTTTCTTTTAGTACCAAGAAACTGCACTCTTAACTCACTACCTATATTTTCATATACAAGGTTATAGGTGGTATTAGAGCCTTTAAGGAGTTAATTTAGCTATGAATACATTTATAAGGGTGTATATAATTATTTGGAATACATTTTTATTGGTTTTAAACCCCTATCTCATCCTTATGCTTACTTAACCAAGCTCTTTATGCCCACTATCTATCTTGGTCAATGCTTGGTTGGACTAAGACACCTATAGGTGTATTTGGCCTTATTTTGATCCAAAAACAATGTATAAGGATCATTCATGACTTATATATCATTTAATACATGAAAAAGAGTCTTTATTTCAATTTTAAATACCATTATAACCTCACTTAAGACCCTTCTCATCTCACCTTCTGACTGAGATAGTCATCTACCCCTACCCGTAGGTTACCATTAGTTATTTCCATGCTTGATCATGGTTTCATACACCTTTTAAAAATCCTAAGGTCATATGATATGTACTTCATTTATATCTTAACTATTTTTTCCATTGGAGCTTCAAACTATGCTTCATCTTTGACTAAGACCTTGCTTTTCTTTAGACCCTACTACAAGTGGATGTTTCAAACCCTTGTATGGACTTTAAATGTTTGTGAGGGTTAAAAGGAATGGTAGATGGGACCCTTTAGTGTCCAATGGGTCACTCATACTACTTTAGGCCATCTAAGGTCATTAAACATGGGATATTTTTTTATTGTGACTTAATAATTAAAAACACCTCTTAGGGCTTCTAACCTATAGATATTACTGCATGCTCTTAACGGTTTTAGAAGTGACTTTGAGGCTCTCAAATGTTATCCTCTACTAATCCTCTTTACTAAAAACTTGGCATAGTGTCTCTTTATGTTAGGGAGAACAAGGTAGATTAATTATAATGGATGGAAAGTTTTGGAAGACATTCCATATGAGTTTTTTAACAACCTCCTAGTCCTCTACAACTTTCAGGGACAAGAGGTCTGAGATTATACACTCATCATCAAAAGTGTTTTATGCTCTACCTTATCAACTAACAAGCCAAAACAATTAGTCATACTTCATAAAACATGTTATGACCCATAAAAAGGATCAAATTCTTCTCCAACTACCATAAATTTCCTTTTGACCCTTAGTTAAGGTCACCTGTAGGTAGTGATTAGTTGCAGTAGGCAGTGAAGGGAAAAAATGAACAAAATGTATGATTTAGGCCTCATGGTTCCTTTTTTTATCATAAAATGTGCTTTTATAACTTTAAACATCTGTAACACATTCAATTTCTTCACCTTAACTTATAAAACTTCCTCCAAGGCACCTATATGTGGATATTTTGAGTATAGAGTAGTGAAGTTGAAAATAGACCAAGATAAGCGTATAAGAGACTTATTGGACTCTTGAGACTTCAAAAACCAATAAAACCATTTAAACCCTATGGAGAGACCCTAAAAACATATGGAATAATAAAATCCATTGGACCAAAGCAAATTATTTAGAAACTAGTTCAAATAGTGACCCCTCTTGGATGTGAATGCATAAAAAGCTACTTGAAGTCTAAGTGATGGTTCATAAAAGTAAAGTAATATAATATAAAAATTTTGCCATGGATTTGAATTATACATAGATTAATTTCAACCCATAATATCATTCCTCTCAACTCCAAATGTACAACCCACACCAAGCATTTGAAATTGACCTTCATTGGCTTGCAAGGACAAGAAGGAAGAAATATAAGTTTAAACTAAACTTTATAATGAAATATTTGTACACAAACCATGGAAAAGAGTCTAGGGAGGTGAATAGAAACTTTTTCCATGTTTTAAGCTGGAAATGGACTTCCCAAGTCTGTACAAGTGTTAATAAAGGCCTAAAATCAAGGAAAAACTTCCTTATTATACATATAACTACCTATTGGACTGAAATATAACTACCCTTGATATATTATAACCTACTAATTTTTAAAATATCTCTTGGTGACAAAAATTCTTTTTTGAAAGTTTGTACAATTCATTTATTATGCCAGAAACATGACAAAATGACACCTTTTGCACATAAGATATGGTAAAGGAAAAAATCAAGACTTATAAACACCTTAAAACATTTAAATTACCACATTGGGACATTTTAAATATAATTTGGACCTTTGATAATGTTTGATTAGGTTGACCAACTTTGACTTTGGTTGACTAGACTAGTATAAGGAGGATGGGCTTAGATCAAGGCTAGAGAAAGGATAGGTAAGATATTTAGAATAACATGAAACCCTATTAGACATATATAAACATTGGAAAAGTTTCAATATGTAGAGGATGACCCAATTTAACTAAAATTCAAATGTGGTCAATAATTATGATTTTTAAATTCATAACCCACCTACCTACCTACTCCTAGGCTTTCCTACAAGCCTACCTCCTACTCCTCACCTAACTCTTATTTCTAATATAGTCTATTATTACCTTAATCATCATTATATTTACTAATGTAATCTATAACTCTCCACCACCCTTATCCTTATCTAAAAATTTCTCTCTATATAAAATTATAAGGAATTTTTATTTCCTTAGAATACCCTCTAACTCGCTAGAGAATTCCATGGAATTTTAAATTCCATAAAATCTCCCTCCCTTATCTCTATTTAAACCCACCATATCATTCTATTTGTCAGGGGATCTGTAGCTCTACCAATTATAGCACAATTGATTACTTTCTTATATGTAATTAAACATGGAATTATACCAGAATGATAAAGTAGCTAGAAACTTGAGATAGCAAAGAATTTGAGAGACAATACACACTCTTGTATTAAATACTACTAGAAGAAAATACAATAAGGAAGATGCCACTTCTTCCTCCACCTCAAAGGCTTGCCACATCTCAAGACCTTCTTCCCTCTCTCTCTTGCTCAACACAAAAACTCTAAACCCTGAGTTGTTATCCCTCCTTGAATGCTTCAGCTGATCTCCTTGACCTTACACCTGTAGATCTCCTTGACCTTGCTTGCTTCAATGTTTTTACTTGCCTTAGAATAAATACAATACATGCCTTATGGGTCTTTAAATAAGATCCCATGCTTCCAAAAATAGAACTCTAACTACTAAAATTAGACACACAGCCCGCGACTTAAATTAGCCCCTTAGCATGCAAACACTCAGTTCAACTAACTAACTGTTCGTGCAACGAACAGTTCTGGACCGCACAGGCAACCGACGCCAGTCCCTGCTTGTCTGGTGCTGCCGACATCGGCCGACTCCCTGCCATCGCCAATTTCCTTCTCCACTATCTGTGACCAACGTCGGTCATGCTACCGACGCCGGTTCCTCTGGTTCTTCAGCATCCTTCCTCTTGTGTCTGTAAATGGTTGAAGCTTTTAGCTCCACACCACAACAATCTCCCACTTGGAGATAAACAGCTGCAACTTGTACCTGTACCTGTACACCATCTATTTTGTTCCTTAGGCTCTGTATCCCTCTTTAATGTCACTCTTGAAGACCAACCACCATGCAAACCTGTGATGCAATACCTGTATCTTATGCCACAAGAATTTTACTGCTCCTAAATTCTCCATGACATACTTCTAAACCAACTCTACCCTTAGCTCAGAAAACTCCTTGTATATGAAACCCTGCAACAAGTAACACAATACAGTAACAGGATAATGTAGCTAATATTATCCAACCTGGTAAAGATAAAATACAATGGTCAAACCTCCATTGTTCTGTAGCATACTCAAGACCATATACCATAGCCTTCTATCTCATGTGTCCATCCACTCTCTTCTCTAAAATGGGAATCTATCCCTCTATCCAGTGCTTTCTTCCAGCTGACAACACTACCAACAAATACCTGTTTTGTTCTCCAAGGACTCACACTCCTCATCCATGCCAAGCTCCCACTGTTTCTGGATTCTACCTACATTGCTTCTTCCATCTTCCTAGTTCATGACTATCAATAAGCAATATAAAGAAGGTGAACAATGAATATGAGGTTCACATACCTTTCCTGACCTCCACATGGGTGTTTGAGACTTAGTAATTCACCCAACATCCATTCTAGTGACCGATCTAGGCCATCTCCCAGTCTGCTCCTGACCGATGTCAGTTCCCTGCACTGATCTTGACTACCGATGTTGTTTCCCTCACCGACACTGGTGTCCCTCCTGCTGACGTCGATCCTTATGACCGACGTTGAACTTCTCCTGTCCAACCTACTGACCTTGCTGGTTTGCACATGACCGATGTTGATACCTGGATGACTGACGTCGGTGCCAAGCTACCGACATCGGTGTCTGTGTATTCCTGTAAGTGATGAAATTTTCATTCGCGAGCTCTTCTTGGATCAAACCTCTGTCCATGCTGCCCTGCTCAGATTTATTTAGCCCCTGTGACTAATCTCTGTCCTTCATCTCCTCCATAAACACCAAGGCTTCTTTGTTCCTGTCAAAAGCATCAAATTTCCTCTTTCTGCAATGAACTATATCTGTGCTTTCCAAATTTGAACACATACCTTTTGAATCAAGAACTTCCATTCCCTTCCTGTTCTTGTGACCAAGCCTATTAGGCCACATTTTTGAATCTACACCAGAAGTAGAATCAGTAATACAAGTAGACAGATAAAGAGTATCTACTTTCTTACCTCTTGCTAGAACAAGTGCTCCCTTGGTAACCTTCCAAGAATCTGCTGTGAGGGTTATTGTGCATCCCTCATCTCCCAACCTTCCTATAGAAATCAGACTCTACTTCAGAATTGGAACATGCATGACCTCTTTCAACACCCACGTGTTGTCAATCTGTAATCTCAGCTGCACTTTCCCTTTGCCAACTATCTGATAAGGCGTACCATCCCCTAAATAAAGAACTCCAAAGTCTCCCTGTTCATACTCATAGAACAATTCTCTATTTGGGGATGCATGAAAAGATGAACCAGAATCTAAAATCCATGATCCTACCTGACTATCCGAAGAAAGTATGAGAGCGTCCTGCATCACAATATTTGCATCCTTTGCTTCTTCAATACCTGCATGTTGATTCTCTTTATCTCTCAACCAACACTCCTTCTTTGTATGTCCTTTCTTTCCACAAAACCAGCAGGTAATACCTTTGGACTCGAATCTCCTTCCCGACCTTGATTTCCCTTGCTCAACCTTCTCCCTTTGCGTTTCCCTACTTTCTGCACTTAGAGCATTCCCTGATGATTCACCTGTGCTTCTCCTGCGTATTTCTTCATTCAAGATCACACTCACAACATCATCAACTTTTAAGATTTTAGAAGCAGATGCAGAATTACTTACTGCCATAACCAAACCATCCCAACTTTCAGGCAAAGAACATAAAATCAAGAGAGCCTTTACCTCATCATCAAAAACAATATTGACTGAAGCTAGTTGGTTTACCAAACCATGGAAATCACTGAGATGAGTATGTACCGATCCACCTTCCTGCATTTGCAAAGTAAATAGCTGATTCATAAGATATACCTTATTAGAAGCCGAGGGGTTTTCGTATAAATTTGCCAAGGACTTTATCAACTCTTTTGTTGTCTTGCACTGTGATAAGCTGGAAATCACAGATGATGCAAGGCTCAACCTTATGGAACTGAGAGCCTTCTAATCAAGAACGTTCCATTCTTTATCCTTCATATCTGTGGGCTTGCATGCAACCCCACCCAACGGTAAGTACAAATCCTTCTGATACAGATAGTCATCAATCTGCATCCTCCAATGTTGATAATTATTGCCGTTAAACTTCTCCATTTGTAGCCTGCTTTCTTCTGCCATTGCTGAACTCCCACTCAATCAAAAAACCCTGTGAATGACCTGTAATCAAAAACAATACCCTACTTCCTGCAAACCGTAGCTCTGATACCACTTGTCAGGGGATCTATAGCACTACCAATTAGAGCACAATTGATTACTTTCTTATATGCAATTAAACACAGAATTATACCAAAATGATAAAGTAGCTAGAAACTTGAGACAGCAAAGAATTTGAGAGACAATACACACTCTTGTATTAAATACTACTAGAAGAAAATACAATAAGGAAGATGCCACTTCTTCCTCCACCTCAAAGGCTTGCCACACCTCAAGACCTTCTTCCCTCTCTCTCTTGCTCAACACAAAAACTCTAAACCCTGAGTTGTTATCCCTCCTTGAATGCTTCAGCTGATCTCCTTGACCTTACACCTATAGATCTCCTTGACTTTGCTTGCTTCAATGCTTTTACTTGCCTTAGAATAAATACAATACATGCCTTATGGGTCTTTAAATAAGATCCCATGCTTACAAAAATAGAACTCTAACTACTAAAATTAGACACACAGCCCGCGACTTAAATTAGCCCCGTAGCATGCAAACACTTGGTTCAACTAACTAACTGTTCATGCAACGAACAGTTCTGGACCGCACAGGCGACCGACACCAGTCCCTACTTGTCTGGTGCTGCCGACATCAGCTGACTCCCTACCGTCGCTAGTTTCCTTCTCCACTGTCTGTGATCGACGTCAGTCATGTTGTCGACGCCGGTTCCTCTGGTTCTTCAGCATCCTTCCTCTTGTGTCTGCAAACGGTTGAAGCTTTTAGCTCCACACCACAACACTATTTAGAACAATGATTTGGATTTTCATGAAATATATTCAGCTAAAATCCATTAATATATCCAATAATCTTCTCAAGTCCATAATCTTCAAATAATCCATTATCCCTAAGTCAATTTATCAAGCCAATATCATGGTGAAAATGAAAGAGTTGTCAAAACTCTTCAGTTAATATCTCTCCAAGATTCCATTATTATAGACATGAAACTAATGAATTTCACACAAATAATAAATTATCTATTCATAAAAATAGATTATACAATGTTAAAATTATTCTCCATATTTCTAGAGCTTAATCAAATACATTGAATGGGCATTGCATATATAGGCAAGTAAGATCAATCTTAACTAAGAGATCAATCTAAATGATTAATACTAACTAATATATCAAGATATATATCAAACCTAACTAAGATATAAAGTTAGAAATCAAATGTATGATTTAGAGATAACTATCCCTAAAAGATAGAAACAACTAGAAGTTATCCCTATAATATCTAAGAGATAAATATGTAATATCTCATAATATCTAAAATAAGATAAATAAAATATCCACACATAAGTGGGTGGGAATAAATAAATACATATGTGAACATTAGATAAGGTAAATAACCTACTCTAAAAACCTCCTCAAGTGAATCTAAGGCCCAAAAATAGAGTGGCATATCTATAATATGAGTCTTAGTAACAAGGCCTGATCAGGTACCCATTTACAATATATCCATGAAGAAATCTCTCATAAAGTGGAGAAAAGGAGAAAACCCATAGAAAAAATCACCCCCCAAAAGAAATAAAATAAGAAGAGAGCTATAAATACCCACAAAGATGAATTTGAATTAGTCCATACTCTAAGTACTCGCAAGTCATAAAGGAACTCAATCTATACGAGTGGTCTGAATCCACTACTTCATCATAAAAAATAACTGACATTGGGCTTCACTAGAATAGCTTTGATCAAGAAGACTGTAAATGATGTCATAAGTTCAAAAGAGTATTTCTTGATGCAAGGGACACTCAATACCTAAGAAGCAAGATCTACACCACACCCCCCCATACAGCCAACTAGGTGGAGTAAAACTAAAAAAATTACATGTACACGCCCCACTCATAATGTTAAGTGGGTGGAGTGGAAGAAAAAAGTTATGTACAAGTGGGCATCATTACTACTCACTTATAGCCACCTAGGGCACATTTTTTACATATATTTTCACTCTAATTTTTATTTATTATTTGAAAAGGCATTATTTATTATATTAGCAACACCCTATCAAAAAGGGGAAAATGTATACACCTAAATTCCATCACATTTAGTGTCTTAATTAAATTTACTTAATATCGACACACTAACCCAACCACCACCCAAAATTAAAACTTGATCATAAAGTCCAAAAATATCATTTCCCTCTATTTTTAAAATATTTAATTAATCAATATTAATTAATTAATCATCATCCATACATAATTTGACAAAACTAATTAAAAATCCAGAATTTATGAGTCTCCAAACATCTTCTACATTTCTCTCAACCAAATATTGAGTCATCATTTGATCTTTCAACCAACCTTTTAAGTCATCTAACTACCTTGACTCATTCATAATAAAACTTAAACTATCAACTAACCTTTTAAAATTTCAACTACCAACTAACCTTCCCTTTTTCTCTCAAACATGAGGAATTGGTTTCTTCAACTTGGATGAGGACTCAAATCCAATAGTCCAAAACTAATATAATCAAATAAATCTAAATTTATTCCAATTGTCCATCTTCTTACCCAAAAACATATAAATTTAAGTCATCCTCCATTTTAAACAATCATTATGAAGTATCTAAGTTATATTTAAATCACCTTGTACATTCATGATAAAATCAAGAAATCATGTCCATATGCTATTGAAATTCTCTTTGCCTTGGAGAATGAATTGAGCATCCACATATCACATTACAAGAGAAAATAAAATTTAGTCAATGAATAAGGTGAATTAATTTATTAGTAAGATGGCACATTGTAAATATGTTTTCTTTGTTTCTTTAAATTGAATATCTCTAACTGAGGTTTTAGTGTAGTCTTTAGAATAGAAATTTAATTGTTTAATTGATTTCCTAACTTGTATAGGGCCACCTAGAACATATTTTATACATCCATTTTCAATCTAATTTTTATTTATTATTTTAAAAGGCATTACTTCTTCTAGTCTCAACACCCTTTCAAAGAAGGTCAAATGTAGACACCTAAATTCTACCACATTTAGTGTCATAATTAACTTTTCTTAGATTGAAACACTAACCCAACCACCATTATAATTTTTTATAAGGTCCATTAATATCATTTCTATCTATTTTTAAAATATTTAATTAATTTATATTAATTAACTAATCATGCACACATAATTAAACAAAATTAATTAAAAATTCAGATTTTTCAAGTCACTAAACATCTTCCACATTTATCTCAACCAAATGTTGAGTCATCGAACCACTTCCTTAACTTACTCAACCAATTATTGTGACATCATTGAATCTTTCAACCAACTTAGTGATTCATCTAAATACCTTGAATAATTCATGATAAAATTTCAACTACCAACTAACTTTCTTATTTTATCTCAAACACATGAGGAATTGGTCTCTTCCACTTAGATGAGGACTCAAATATGACTATCCAAAATTTAAATAATAAAATTAATCCAATTTTATCTCAACCATCCATTTTATCACCCAAAAGCCTATAAATTTAAGTGTCATCCTCCATTTTCAAAAATCATAATCAAGATATCAAAGTGCTATCAAAATCACCTTGTGCATCCATAAGAAAATCAATAAATCACATCCATATGATGTTGAAATTTGATTTTCCTTGGGGAATGAATTGAGAATCCACATAGAGCACTGCAAGAGAAAATCAAAGTTCATCAATGGAGAAGGTGATTTATTTTGTTGATAAGATGGTAAATTTTAAATATGTTTGCTTTGTTTATTTTGATTGAATAACTCTAATCGAGGTTTTAGTTTAGTCTTTAAAATATGAAGTTAATTGTTTATTTGATTTCGTAGCTTTGCTTAGGTTCTAAAATTATAGTTATCACACATGGTTATATATAAATTTACACATTTTTAAAGGGGATATAAAATTAGAGATAAATGAAGGAAAGTTGAGAAAAATATATATATCTACTAAATATTAACTATATACATTTTGTATATACTCTAAAAAATATGGATGGAAGGTTCATGCCCTTATGAAGGTTCATGTCCTTATGACCAAAATGATGCCCATATGACCAAAATTATGACTTCCACACCTATCTAAGGGCCTCACAAGACCATACATCATTTAGAAATACCCAAACATGCTAGATTGAATCATAACAAGGCTTCTTATTGACTACAATATGACCTACTTAAGTCTTTTTTACTAATATGTATAAACTTGGATCTTTTATCTAATGCTCCTGGATCACTTACATAGCTTGAATAAATGTGTATAATTACTTTGAAACTAGATAAAGTAATATTATGTATCAATGGTAAATCATTTCACTTCATGGTAATATAAGTATAAATAATGTTCCATTCTAAAATGTGGGCAAATTATCACAAATTACACTTCATTTTTGATATTAATAAAAACCATAAAGACATACAAAATAATAATAAAAACCATATCAATACAATAATAATAAAAACCATAAAGGCATATAAAATAAGAACATAATATAATGTCAGGTGAATGCCATATAGGCATAAAATGCCAATATTACATACATTACCATATAGGCATACAAAAAATTACATCATCTAACAATATAATATATAATGCTAGGTGAATGTCATAAATGCATACAATGCCAAAAATGTGTACATTGCCATATAGGCATACAAAAAATTACATCATATAAGACACCCTAATCATCAAATATCCTCTCTCTATTTTCCTTCTTCAAACAATAATCTCCTTGAGATGCCCTACTTGTAGATGGATATCCCTCAAATGCCTTGGATTGTTCTAAGTTCTGACTGTAGGTCCTGCACTTATAGCTTGCTTGCATACAAACCTATTCAAATAAAAATATTATTAGAAAATTAACATACTATACATGAAACCAAGTTAATAAATTAATTTTAAACTAGAATAAAAAAATCACTTAAATATGCACTTAATTCAAGCTCATCATTCTTCTCAATCTATTTCTGATGTTCAATTGGGTCAGTGATAGGTTCAGTTGCATGAACAGGTGTGTGAAATGAGAAAGAAACATGAGGAGGTGCCATAATAATCATCTAAATTGGATTGTCAATTGTCAGATATTTTTAGATGTCATCTGATAACCCTACATACATAATACATTCACATAATTTATATTTTCCTAAGTACATATAGTAAAATTAATAAATTAAATTTATTAATACAATTCAAAATTACAAGGCAATATGTACCTCTATGAGTGCCTGTGTGGATGGCATTAAAATAACAATGCCTATATCTATCTTAGATCACAATGATGGAGGATTGTCTACTCCATTAATCAACTAAATAAAAAAGGTTGCTTAGTTTTATAAAAACTATTGAAGATATATGGGAAATTTTTCTCCTTTATTAAACCAATAGTTTATTTAATAACAATGTACTTGAATTTTTAGATCTTTGTTAGATAAATTTAAATCAAATATAAGACTAAATATGCATAGATAAAATATACATAGAGTATTATATTAACTCAAAATTTTACCTTTGTATATGTAAATGGTGTCATAATAACATGGATGGATGTAGTAGTAGATGTCCCGCTAGTTGTCTTCTAAAATGTAAACATAAGCTGAGTAAGATCAAATAATGCACCTGTGGACTATGATGATGAAGGCACCTCCTATAAAAAAATTACATATATATTATTCAATTTATGTGTAAATTAATTTTTAAATTTTAAATTTACAAATATATCTTAAATTTAACATGAAATTTATATAAAAGATACTTGCATGCGTGTAACAACTAACATATACACACCAAACATGCATTCCAAAAACTCATCACTCAAGAATATACCACACAATCCTTCTAAAGCACCACCATTGTCATCTTAAGGTTTAATTCATATAACACCACAAGATCTATAGGGGTGGGGTCATGTACGCACACTAGGTGGAGTATCTTCAACATCAGTCTTTGAAAGCCTACTCATAGGTTGAATCAATGTATCAATAAGCACAATAATTACATGCAGAGTGTTGATCTCCAAAACATCCTTAATCATAGAGGGAATCTTAGGATGAAATTATTTTTGGTTAGTGATCCTTACAAGAAGATTATGTACATGACATGCACCTAGTTAATCCTATGTAGAGCCTTTCCCTCAGCCTTGAAACTCTTCATAGTCAAAATAGTTTAGAATCTTGTTGAGTAAAAATTTATAATAGCATTTTATTTAAAAAACCATGGTAATTTGTGGTTGTTACATGGTGGATAATCAAACACCATCCACTATCGATCCTATAAATTGGCTTTAGTCAAGTTATATTGGCATCAATGGATTAGAAAACATTTAACAATAAATGGAAAAGGTGCATTGGTGGCTAGGTCAATGAATAAATAATTTTTTATCTTTTGTTATATATTTATTATTCAAATCCTATGTTTACAATTTTTTAGCATAGTAAGCCCTACATGTATCCCTATATGATGCTTATTTGTCAATTTTACTTGTTATCGAGTCAACATGACCTAATATTGACTATAGGGTATTGGCTAGATAAGTGCGATGGGTGTTGGTGGAAGTGGGTTCCATGAATTTTCTAATTATTTGATAAATTTCAGTTTTTTTCCCATTATATGTGAAGTTAGATCCTCTTGACTGCTTGGGGGATCTTCTGGAACTATAGGAGGGATAAGAGGTTTAGGTGGAAGGTTAAGAGGAGGGTTAGGTGGAGGGTTTGGAATAAGGTTAGTATGGTGCCCTCTTGCACTAGATTTGGATGTTTTAAAAACATAATTTACCAATTAAATAATTCAAATTAAAAAATACAAAAAATTAGGGTTATTAGGTTTAGTTTTTATCACTTACCTCTTATCCATGGCAGTCTTGTCAATGTGGTGAAGTTTTTAGCTTGCCAATGAAGATCATGTGGTGGGAGAAATAAGTAGATAAAAACATGATCATGTGATAGCACAAAATAATAGATAAAAATGCAAATGAGATGTTTATAATTTATGGAGGTTTGAATGGGGTTTATAAATTATTTTTAAGTATTAAAATGCATATGTGTACTCATTTCTAGTGTTGGAAACATGTATGTGTTCCTAACATTAGAAACACATACATGTTATAATGTGTACAAGTTATGTATAAGTATCCAAAGAATAAAATTTAAATAACACATATGCATTATGGACATAATGCGTACGTGTTATGTTCATAATGTGTATGCATTGAGAGAAATGTCCACAGAATTATCCCCCAACTCTATGTACATACCTAGGGAGTTAAAATTACACAATAATCCCTCTTAATATAAAATTACTTCAATAAATAAGAGAAGGTATCATGAAAATTTACAAGAGAGTGTGATCACAAAGAATTTCTAATAATCCTCTTCAGACAATGTGGTTGATTTACAATAGAACAATGACCAATAAAAAGGAGAAATGATTAATGAAACCATGTAAAAAAACAAGATAACACCAATATTTCAATATAAGTATTCTAATATTCCAAAAATACAATCCACATACATAATGTAATAAAAGTAGATGTACAACAAGGTAAATGGAGCAAAGATAACTTCCTTCACAAAGTGTGAAATCTTGTATGAAAAGAAGTTAGTCAACATAATCAAAGCACATATCCTATGTAATAAAAATAAATGAATGCAATAAAATAGATTTATTTAATTAAAATGGAGAAAAATAAGATGCACTGCTTGCAAAAGATATGCATCAATAAGAAATTGAAGAAGCATCACATAAAGAGACATCAAAGTCTATACAATATCTATCATGTTTAGGAATCCAAACAATTTTAACTTTAGAGGTAGGATATTTAGTCATTTAAAAATAATTCAAAGTTTCATGGGTGGATTTACCATAATATTTGCAAAGGTGTAATTGAAAAGAATGGAGACTAGATTGTTCCAAGATGGAAAGATCATAGGTGATAAAAACAAAACATCACATGACAAACAAATGCAAAAAACAAAAATAAATGTCATATATCTCCATATTAATTCTTCTATAATCTTAGCTTATGGCTTTGCCTAAGATATTTTCTTAAGAACTTTGATCTTTATAACTTATTTAATATAAAGAAATATCCTTGCATATATATGCAAGGAAGATTAAAAAGTAAAGCATCCTAACCAATGTGGGATAAATACACAATAGGAAAAGAAAATAGTGATAAATACTGTAACTAGTAAACATGAGCTAAGATAGGTAAATAACCTACTCTAATTCCCCCATCAAGTAAAAATAAGGGTTAAAAATAACTAAAACTAAAGTGGCATATTCACAGTATGAGTCCTAATAATAAGTCTTGATTAGGTACTCATGTATAATATATCTATGAAGTGGAGAGTCAAAACCCATAGGAAATAAAAACTTCCCAAGGATAAGTGTCATCGATACTAAATATGTCAATAATCTAAGTTAGGCACACATGATGACCAATGTCGATGTTGAGATCCTTAGAATATTGTAGAAGCTCCATATGCATCAAATAATGTTTCTTCCTTTTACCAAAGGAATAACTTGAATGTGGTAATATAAGTCTAACCATTCCATAATGTAAGATGAAAAATGCAATAATACACAGATCAATTAATCACATCCAAATATTAAGTGTGTCATAGGTTTGGAAAGATCATGACATGAACTGGATGTAATTCCATGGAAATGGACCAATCAAAACAGAGACATGGAACATTCACTAAAATAATGTCCATGAAAAGTGGAGCATAATGCTCAACAAGTGTACACTCACTAGAATTAGTAGAGTCCTCTAAAGTGATAATCTATGGTAGCTCAACATCTTGTATAGGAACAAAGGTAGGTTCTATAAATAGACATCCCAAGTATGGTAGTAACTCATCCCATAGAGGTGGCTTGACAAAAAGAATAGCAATGTCTATCATGAATGTGTCATCACAAGAAACTATAGTAGGAGAAGAGAGTACATCATCAAAAGATAAAACCTTGTTTATGTGAAGAGAAGAAGGAAGTGCCAATAATGCTTCACCCATGTCATTGTCAAGACTAAAATATTGAAAAATATCAATGTCATCATCAAAATATAAATCTTCACTAACAAGAGGAGAAGGAAGAGAAACAAAATGAGGTGGATTAAAAGAGGGTACAAAAGACCTAGAAGACTCAGTATCCTTCTCAAATAAGGCTACAATAGCATCCCAATCTTCTTTTGGTGATGTGACATGTGATATAGCAATACAAACTATATGAAATATGGACGTGAATCAAACAAAGAGACTCATTATTTTTGGATGCAATACAAGCAATAACTTTCTAATTTGTATAGTGTGGAATGTCACCAAGCATAACTCTCCATAAAACTTTCATTTTTATTTTATAAGTGGTGTAATTTGAGGTGTTGAGGGGATCCATGTTCAAAATACAAAGAAGAAGCTGAGAAGAATAAATAATGATCCTCTCAGAAGAACAACTCCTAATTAAAAGAATGACACAAATGGATAGATTATACATGAGTACCTACCCTATTTTCAATAATCTATCCACCAACATACCCCATAGAGTACATTATTTTAAAGTCGGGGTTCAAAACATCATGTAGTAGAGTAATAAAATTTTTAGGAGGTGAAAAAATAACATTAGATGTTTGTGTATTTTCAAAATATGCTAATGTGGTGGTTAGATAGTCAATTAAAAATTGCATTTCAATTAATTTTGAATTTTCAAGTTTTATAATAAAAGAATAGTTTTAATGTTATATTCAAGTCGATATTTTAAAGAAATAATTTAATTATCTTTTTCAAGATTTTTATGCTTAAGAGCATTAACCATTTCACCATCTATACCTTTAGAAGCCACATCATATCCACAAAGTTTTGATATAAATAAAATGATAATTAAAGTAATTTTTTTGGAACAAAACTATAAGAATTGATTACCAAAAACATTAAGAGCAATATAACTTGTAAGTCCACACCAAAACACCAAGGTGTATTAACAATTTATGTTGAAATTTAAGTTTTGTCTTTACTAAAAAAGACATGTATTTAGTGAAGGGATCAAAACAAAATGTTATAACCAAGATTAAAAGATGTTTATGCTTTTAAAACTTTGTTTAGTAGGTTTGAGGGTAAAACACATTTGAGCCTGAATATATTGAAATACTTGGCATTAATTAAAATGCTATCATACAAAGCAAAAAAAAGGTGTTATTTATGCTTTAAAACATGAATTTTAAAAAAAAATCACTAAGATTAAGTTTCAACAAGAAAAAGGTTTAAACAAATTCACAAATTGATATGTTAAGATTAGAATTTGAAGTTCCTAAAAAACATTAAAGTGAAACTTAGAAAATCATAAAGAACTAACGTTACACCATAGGTGGAGAATTATGAAGCATCTTGAAGGAATAACACTCAAAGATCAAAATAAACTTGAAATTATATAGAGAAGATTGCCAAACAAGCATCCTATAGACTATGCTAAGAAAAAAAATGACTACCTAAAGATGAAAATATGCTAAGAAATAAGTTTTAAAAAATGTTAATAGACAATTGGTGGAGGGAAAGGTGAGAAAATTCATTAAATATAAGAGAAGTAACGTATAACTAATGAGAGAATTATGTAAAAAAATATAGAAAGAAAAGAAAGAGAATTGCGTTAGAAGAACAACTATATGTTATAATGAAAAATAACACTAAAATAAGCGCCGACTCAGACTACATACAAAAAAGGCTCTTACCAACAAAATGGATTGAAAAAGGCACAAATAAAATCATAAAAATACTAAATATTGACAAAGAGTATGGAAGAATACTGCACAATAATGCACAAAACAACTAATTTTTTTGTAAGCTAATACCACATAGAACCCAAGTAATACAAAAAAAAAGACCATGAAATAATATATAGGTACAAACCACTACATAAAGGAGAAAAAAATACTGTGCATAAGAAGAACACATAGGACAGACCAAATCAAAAGGAAAAAAATTGTGCTTGGGTAAAGAGAAAAAGGACATACAAAAAATGTGCAAGAAGATAAAAGGCATAAGAAAAAACAAAAAACTGAGCTAACCAAAATACTATGTAGACTTTACATAAGAAACATAAGGAAATAAATAAAAAAAGGAAAGACTAGGTACAAGTAAAATCGAAAAGGATTATGTAGAGAACTTAAGAATGCATAAAGGAGAATATGAAGGATTATAAATAATTAAGATCCTTTAAGAATACCAAATAGATAGGGAAACTCTCTCTAATGCCAAATATATCAAGAATACACAAAAAACATTCATATTAAGAAATATTAATATAAATAAAGGCAATGATAGTTAGAATAGGAACTAATAAAGCTTAAAAACCATCCTTTATAGAATTGAAATAATAAGGGCTAGAGGGAAAAAATAGAGATGAAAAATTATGATTTATCAAAAAGGGCCCTACACAACACTCACTAATAACTTTAAAATAACCAAAGATCTGATATCGTATGATAATTATTACCTCAATCATGAATTAGTGTTAAGATAAATGAACAAATGAATTCAAAATGACATCACTTTGATATAAACAAACCACAAATTTGAGACAAAGGTGATAAGTGGGGAAATTGTCGAACAAAGAAAAACTCCACACTAGAATAAAAAGTGTGAAAACATGAAAATCTAATTACAATAAAATGAATAATATAGGAGAAGAATGAGCTTAGGCCAAGAAAGGATCAATAATAGAAGAGCAAAAATAAATCAACATGAATGTGTTGTGTTAAGAAGAATGCAAGAGGAGAGTTATTTATATAGATTTATGAGAGAAAATGAGTTACATGATCAAGCTTTAACATGTGTGCCAAGTGTTCCATCCTCTTAAAATTGAGGAGGATGTGTGTTACATGTAGAGGGAGGAGTTACCTATGAGAATAACTCCTAAATCTAACAAGTGGACTAGAGAGGTGAGTGACACCTCAAAAAGGCTAAGATAAATATAAATGCACACATAAATAAGACTTAGGATAAACCTAAAATAGCCTAAAGGTCCCAAATAAGATTTATTCTCCAATAAAGGAACATTCTAAGAGCCATATTTTCTAAGTTACAAATTAGGTCACTTTATGTACTTTCTTATCACACATTGCATCCTTATGCATACATAAGTCAACATGTAGGAGAGAACTACATTATTCTGAGGCCCTCTTCAAAGTATTATCTATGTAGGTAACACACATTTATAGAGGGTTAATTGGGGTAGGTCGACACCATGTTTCCACTAACATATTTCTCCTATAGTCACTCCAAGGGTGATAAAGATAGGGTTTTATCATTTGATAAAGAATGACAACTTGTGCACATAATCTAAAGACTTTAGAAGAAATGCGATAAAAAACTTAGATGGCCATGTGGCCACATATAAATCTAATTACTATTTTGTACTAGACACCTACATCTAACTTATACATCAACATCTAACTCATACATCAACATTGGCGTAACCATTTAGATTTGACACAAGTATTTGAGGCCATAAATTATAAAATTAAAAAAGTTGATGATTGTTATAAGATCTTAATTTAGTACACTACCAACTTGTTTCAACCTAGATCTGCATACACAAAATAAACTAGCTAAGTACTCTTATTTTTTGTTTATTACAATATCAATTAATAGATGTACTTTTTTTTGGGCATATACCAGTATTTAAATTCATATTTTAGTTTATCTAGAATTTTAAATCAATTGGCCTACTATATATCTATTTATCACCCTTTTTATTATTTATTTTTATATTCTTAACCCTATTGTACCCTTGTACTACATCCAAACTTTTAGGGTCAAACATTTGGTAAACTTAAATTTTGGTCTCAAAACCCTAGAATTGACCCAGGGTTTCTTGAGTTGTTTTCCCCAATTTTTATGATTTTAAAATATTCAAAAGATTCAAAATTATATTTCCCTTCTACTTATGATCAATATGGATGCATCTATAGGCTATTTTATCCTCTAATTTCTTATTATATTATGGTTTGCTATAATGATTTCTTAATCAAACCTATCATTTAACACCATAAATAAATTCATCAATAAAATGAGAGTGTTTTAAAATGAAATCAACGTTTAATCTCTCTTTATAACTCTTTTTTGTAATACAATAGAGCTAGTATCCCAATGCTAACATGCATTCTCTCAACCATTTGTTCCAACTACCTCTTATTCGAGTGATAACTATAATCTTGCACCCATTATTCATCGATGAATTATATTGGATTTAATGGTCCATGAGATCACTACACAAAAAGGAAAAGGTGCACAACCTAATATGACACCTGTTAGTATACAATAAGTGCCCCTTAAACCTAAACTTATGAGCTATTAAGAAACACACATGCTAATATCTCAATCCTTGAACTTCTAAATCAATCTACTATCTATAAGGATATCCTATATGAAACATTGCATGATATCCAAGTTCTAATTGACTTTGAACTAGATTAATTTATAGATATTATGTAAGATATCAAAAATAATGCAAAAATCATCACCTTTGATCCAACTAATTTTCCATCTAAGGATATTAATGACCAACATTTGCCTTTATTCATACAAGTGAGTATGCATAACAAAGGAATCAAAAGGGTGATTTTTTATCATGGATCATGCCTAAACATTTATAGAAGAAATTTATTAACCACCATGGGCATTGATACCAATCTTATCCAAAAATTAGTTATGAATATCAAAGGGTTTAATAAATATCATAACCCTCTTGTTAGCCAAATCACATCGGATGTGACATTGGGGCCAAAAATAGCTCCACCTACATTCCAAGTCATGTCCTAATACTTACATTATAACTTAATTTTTGGTCAACCATGGATACACATAATGGAAGACATACCATATACATTACATCAATGTGTAAAATTCATACATAAGTGAACCATATTGACAATTCATGTTGATGATGAACCTTTCAAATTTTGAAAAATGATAAATTTTGATAGAGCAGGCATCTCTAAAGTGGTGCCACCCAAACAATGTTTTCCCCATGAGAATATTCAAACCTATGAAATAGGTGAGTTAAGAACAATACCTCATTTACCTTTTCATAAAAATAAGGCACTAATCACCGAGGTGCACATGGATGCCCATCAAGAAAAAGAGAAATTACAAAAGGAATCAATAATACCAAAACCAAAATAAAATAAAACATTTGAGCTTCCTTTAGTAGTCAACATAGAATAACAAGATGGCCATGTTTCATATTACTATGATAGTGATGATGATTTATCCCATGATATGATAGATAATAAGTTTTAAAAACTAAACTTTGATCCACTTGAGCATCTTTCACATAAACTATTCATACCTATAGGTCTTGACACATATAAGCTAAATCCACCTTAAGAGGATGTAAAATCTAGTCAAGTTAAGGGTAAAACCAAAATAGAAGATAAACATGTAAATGATTGTTATTCTAGACATCCATCTTGGCAACAAACATTGAGTCAACCTTACAAGTTAAAAATGTAGATATATCATGTAAATAATGTGGAGGTCTCTCATAAGAATCCACAATAGATGTTACAAATCATAACAAACGAAGGTACTATGGATACAATAATTTATATGTTACTTAAACATATGATAATATTTTTAGCTCCTAATATACATAGAATAGACAACAAACTTCTTCCTAAAAAAGGATTACCATATTGTAACTATCATCAGATCATTGGCCATAATTTAAATCAACACGAGACATGGAAAACCCAAATTCAAAAATATAAGAATGAATGACACATACAAATTATGTCTGAGAAATGAAAAAAACATAATACTCCCAAAGGATAATAAGGAAACCATCCTTTAAAGCAACCAAGGCATGAATATTTAACTATCAGTACTAATATTGATGGAGTCTATTGTCAACATCTCAAGTTTGATAAGAATAATTGGGATACAATTTTTAGCACCCCATTTATTCAATATTTAGGATATAGTACAATTGAATCAACATATTCTTCACTAATGTCATAATATCATGGGTACATCCACCCACCAATCAAATTTGGACCACATGCAGTCCCCATGATCATATGGATAATAGATCAGGAACCACATTTGACATTAAAACTAGGATAATAATAGTTCATCTATTGGAATGCACATTGAATACTATAGATATGTTTATCACCCTTTACTATTAGGGATAGGGATATTTTCCTACACCATGATGGATATGGCCATCCCCCTACCAACATCTTCCAAAAAACAACTACACAAAAACATCGAGGAGGTGACAAAGCATCACTATAAACAAAGGTTTAAAAATGTCTCAAATGATCCTACACCTTATGATGAGGAAGGCTTATTCAATTACTCCTTTCAAATATTCCAAAAATACCACAAAAAAATTAAAAAAAATAAACTCAAAAATATAAAAATATGCAAAATTTCCATATCTTATTATCTCCTTGGCATCTATGTCATTGGTTCCATGATATTAGATATCATATCATATATTTCTATATATATATATATATATATATATATATATATATATATATATATATATATATATATATATATATATATATATATATATATATATATATATATATATATATATATATATATATATATATCCATCTACTCACATCATTAATACATTTGGGGCATCCTTATTACTTGTATATGATACACTAAGTTTATATTATTCTATGATAACATTCCATTATCATGTTTGAAATTATGTACTATATATGCCTTTATCCAGGCTTATATATTTCACAGTGTACTTGATATGCTATGTACTTAAATTACTTTGTTAATACATAAATCCAAGGAGTAGTATGATATGATTATGTTGATTTCATATGATTCCATGTTTTCCTTTTTGAATTTCCTAAAGTTTTTTGCTTTACTTTCTCTTTTCTTGTTTGTTAGAACATTTTAATATGTTCGATTGTGTGTGGCCCCAATGCCTATGCTTACCTATTATGATATTTGAGCATGTTATAGTTTTTTTGTATGTGGAAATTTGAATATGTTATTATATTATTTTTGGATGCTTGATTAAGTCATGTATATTTAGTTTTGTAGAATTTAAAAATGCCCCTTGCATGATGTCTCCTTAAACCATTTCCTTTTGTTTTACTTTTGAGTGCTCTTAGATGTGTGCTTGATTGCTTGTTGAACTTGTACTATTACTTTGTAAACATTACCATGATTTATATCATGTATATTAGGAATTTATGTTATAAAATACTAATTACCTCATTACTATATCTAATTATACATGCTACTCCTATATGCTACATGATCCATACACAACTTATACAATTATCTTATCCTTTTGAGGCAAGGTATCTACTAGATTATATTTCTCCTCACTCAAAAGGGGGAATATTAGTGGGAGCATGCCATAGAGGCATGGCTTCAACATTTTCAAAGTTTTATATTTTAGTGGGGGCATGTAAAAAAGGAATGAACTCCATACTTATTTATTACTCATCATCTATAGATTATAATGGGGCATGTTATGGAAACATGTTTGATGCAGGGGCATCACTCATTGGAACAACATGATTGTAAATTTTGACTAGATAAAGTGAATAAGGAGTATATGACATGTTTAACATGTTTTAACAATGTTATACATCTAAACATGTACCTTGGAATGCTTTCCAAGTGTTTGGGAGTGTCTAGGAAGGTTAGAGATTCAAATGGGAGTTTTCCCACCATTTTTGGAAATTTGAAATTTTGAATATTTTATCATAGAATGGTTGTTTTAGGATGTGGTTTAGAATTTAACATGGTGTAAAATTAATAATAAATGTTAATGAGGACACCTTAGGTTTATATACATGGTCTCTAAACACACTTGTATGTAAGTATCTACTTTGATATTTGGGCAAGGTGCAAACTCACTTGTGTTGACCATTAGAAGGTAGTTAGGGTAGTTAAGGTAGATAAAAAGCATGTATTTTTAGTATTTGGATTTATTTTTGAGATTTTATTTGAAGGAGGAATGGAAAAATACTTAATATAATAATAATGGAGATATTCAAATTTTGATAAGTCTAAATACAACTCTATTTTCTATGTATACACAATGGAAGAGGATTATGTTGTGATTATTCAATGAAATTAGATTCACTATGGTGTGATTATAATGCATGGTTTGGTTTTAGTAAGTTATTTCCATGTTTTGGAGTGTGTTTTTAATAATTATTTTATCAAGTTTCACATTATTTAGTTTAGAAGATAACATAATTATCTAGGAATGTGCATGTGCCAGTCATGTGTGTAAGAACCCATCCAGTTAGGTACAAGAAAAACATACTAAATTTTTATATATTTTTAAAAATAATTCACCTAGAAAGGTATTATTAATTCTCCTTCATTAATTCAACAAGTATGAATCATCACGACTCACTAAGTTAGTTTTTACATAGAAAATGACAATAAACCTTAGAATAATGTGTGATACTAAAAGTTCACTATATAACTAGTGACATTATCAAAATATGCAATTCACATGCCAAACACTAAAATAAATTCAAATGATCACAAGGATTACCTTGTAATCAAGCCAATTATTATCAAGGATTGCTTTGCAATCAAGCCAACCTTAACCTAGCCAAAAGACCTAGACCCGATGCCCCCACCATAACTTGGGAAACCTACATATCCACTCCTCAAAATTAGGGTCTGATGTAGTTATCCTTTCACTTGTTATGGTCTCCTCCATGAGACATCATCATCAAAGAGGTTGACACTCTAAGCCAAATAGGGAACAAACAACTCGTGACATAGATGAGCTTCTAAAGCTTTGATCATTAATCCCATGTCTAAATGACACACTCAAGTTGCTTACAACATAACACCTTACTAATATAGGCTTGTGTTCTTACCCAAACACTCTCATATGAAAATATAGATATTAACAATGATGAAGGAATCCACTTTCTTGGATCCATAGAGAATCACCTCGAAAATCATTTGTAGTTATCAATACATGGATAAAATAGTAAACATACACACTATGGATAAGTCTTATAGGATTAGAATGATTATACACGTGATCCATGAATTCACTTAGATAATCATAAATGTCACGCTAAGGAAAACATATTAGAGTTAGTTTCCTATACCTGCACTCATTCCCTGAGTTACCATACATATATGTGATGTCACCTACATAGGCTAAATTAGGGCCAAATGTAATTCTATGGCACATATAATAGTAATATATATATCACATATATCAAGTATCAAATACATTATTAGTAAAATATGATAATTATCATGAATAATGAGGTATACAATATCTTAACTATCATTATTCCATCGACCATATATGCATTGATTATAATAATAACAATCACAAGATCTAATTTCATAGATCATAATTTTATCCATCAACATAATTAATGAGATCAAGGTACATGATACCATCATGAGTATAATTACCCACTCAGTTATTCCACATGACACATATGAATTGACTACAAAACTAGTAATAACATGATCTAAATAACCATAGATCATAAATTCTAATAGTGGGTACAAATACCAAGGTAACATAATCATATCAAAATAACTACTGTTACCATCCCATAAGCAACATATCCATTTATTACCATAAATAACCACATGATCATATATTAATATATCATAAATTATAATAATGACACAAATAACAAGGAAACACACACATAATAAGATAGCTATAGTTTCCTACTCAGTTATTTTGAATGCCACAAGTCGACATATCCACATATCTCAAATTACAATAGTGAGCACAATTAATGATGTAATGCAAACACTATACCTAGGTTTCTTGTTCAAATATGTATTTATTTAATGGTTTGGCTCATGATAAATAATATTCTAGAGTCTCATTATTATAGAAAGAGTACATATTCTAAAATGATGATAAACTAGTGAGAATATTTGAATGAATCTCCATGATTCTATTTTCAAAGAATAAGATAAAGGTTCATTGCAAAACTTGTTCCTGTATAATTTAATACCTTCTTTAAAATATCCTAACATTATAAATTATTTAAAAGAATGCCTTATAGTTTAATATTCATCTAACATCCTTTGTTATTCATTCAATAGGAGTTCTTTATTAAGCTAACAATAAATCTTTCAAAACTCCATCTAATCATATTCCCTTTCAAAAACATTACCTATAATGTTCTTAGGAGTCTAACTCCATCTCTCTTATGAATATTCTACCTTATCTTAAATTATGGTATTTAGGAGAAGAGTTATTCCTGAAAAAAGATCAATTATTCTCAAGGCCAATAAAGCCACCCTTTGTGTTTTCACAAATCAACTTTGTTGTATCGATTAATTTCATAGATCACTTGATTTCGGGTATGTTATACAAATATTTCATCTATTCATTCAAACATGCTTGGATAATATTGTAACGCATAATTTTGTCTAATTTGATTTTTGAGGTATCCATGATGTTATCCTTCTAAGCTCTCAATTTTGAGAATTTGATCCTTATTTAACTCAATATAAGAGGTTAACATTTTAACTCTCATAGTAGGTTAGATCATATACTTAATTTATATTCAAGTAGTACACTATTCTTATTGGATTCAATTACCATTATATGAATTTAATATATATATATATATATATATATATATATATATATATATATATATATAATCTAGTTTTAGTTTTCATTTTATCAAATACTACTTTTTCATAGGATTATTTAAACTCTTCAAATAAGTAAAATAATTAGGATTAAATGGGTATGAGTTACCTTGCCTAAAGAGGCATATCAAATGTTCAATCAAAACCATCATTTCCTTTGGTAGGAAATCTAAAAATTATGCATCTTGACCAATAATCATCGGGAGGTAATTTGACCTTGACCCTATCTCCTATTACTTCTGTAGACACCAACATTGTGTCAACCCCCCTTGGTCCATTTCTAAACACTTACACACCTTATTAATTTAAAATAAACTACTTATTTTAGATTAATGACCTCACCTAGACACCTCACCTTGGACACCTCACCCTAAGACCATTTCTTACCCTATGAGTCATCCTGAGACTAGGTCATCTAAACCGTAACTACCCATGACCTATTCTCACTCCATCCTAACCTCCTAACTAACTCTCGTGCCTAATAAACCTATCTTTTGACCATTATCCAATGGCAAAAGCACTTGGCAGATGGAGAAATGGGCCAAATAGCCCTTTTACCCATTCTCTAGCTGCCAACGTTGGTCAACTATCGGCTGACGCCAAAGGGATCACCGACGTCGGTTACATAACTCGAGCTCTAACATTGAGCTACCCCCCAACCTCTTTGTATATCGACGTGCACACTCTAAGACCAAGCATCAAAACTCAACTATCATCCTCCAAGGTACCGAAGTTTTGCACAAGTCATTCTAGAGATTGGACTGAAGCACTGTACGAGGACCTCAACATCAGCCACAATAGGAACAAGCATCCTGACACCTCTGGTTCTTCAACTAATAGAGCTAAGTATTCCTCTTCTCATTTCAATATTTTAGAACACATTGGTAATTAGTTTCTATTTAATATTTCTAAGAACTGTTAAGAGACCCGACTTCATCCATGGAGAGGCTAAAAGGCCTTCCTCTCATTCTCACCTCCTTTACACACCAACCCTCTACCTCAACCCTTCTTCAGACCATAGTCACCTGCCTGCAACCTTGCATAAACCTCCTAATTCTAGGAAACTCCTCTGACCATTTTGGAAATAACCTGAGACCCGTCTAAGGCCCACTTCCCCTATTGACATTGGCAACAAAATTGACGTCGACATTATTGACCCAACTGACCTCGGCAGGACTATCGACGTCGATGACTGTGACAGACTGACTACAAAAAATAGGTATGCATTATCTATTTTTCTCTTTCTTAGTCTTTCATCATTTCTTTTTATACGACACTCTTTTCATTAAATAGTGGACTGTCATCCCTTACGGAGCTTTATGCTTCCAAGATCGAGTGCATAGCTTGGCAGTCCACCATATCTTTTTCTAACATTTTCTTTGTTTGAGTTTCTTTCTTCTTACAGGTGTTTCCTCCATAGCCAAAGAGGAGCTCTCACAACACTTGGATATGGTGCGCAACTTAATCTAGGTAATATCAAACCCCAAACCTTTAACCTTAGTTTCTTCTTTCCTCTTAATGTAATTAGCAAAAACTTAGAGAAACATTCTGGCATGCTCAGTGGGACCCCTAGAGTTTTCCTTGGGTTCATTCTTCTTTTAAAAATTCAAACTTTCATATAGATGCATTAGATTCTCTTCTTTCATCCCTTCTTCTATCTTTTTATTTTGAAAAGAAACCATTAGCAGAAGTTAAAAAGAACATTTCTTTTTCTTCTTGTCACCTCTTGCCTGCATCTTAGAGTAGTGAAAAACTCATGCTCTTAACCTCTTCTCTAGTTGTTTGCATTTGAAAAAAATATTTCAATTTGGGTTAAAAATAAATTATCTTTCATTCTTGTTTGAATGCATACTTAGCCCACTTAGTAATTAAAAGCATTATGAATAAATCATAGTGCACAAATGTTACACAAACAGACCACAATCACATCAAATCAAACATTTCAACTTACTTGAGACAAGGCCCATCTAGGATTTCATCACCTAGCGGATACCTTACCCCACCTAGCGATCCTACTTGGACTTCACTACCAAGAGGAGGACCCACTCTGTTCTCTGGCAGAGTATAAACTATAGGCAAAGTATATATTGGCTAAGCAGCCCATCTCAGCTCTGGGTTCGTGAAGTGAAGGGAGCAAGCCCCAACACCAAGCCACATACTAAACCTAACACAGATCTTTGAGCACCATAACACAACCTGAAACCAACCATAGACTTCCTTTCTAGGACCTGTTCTACAAGCCCAATTCCCAAACACATTCTTCTAAGGCATAAGCCACCACGACTCTAAAATTTATTCCTAGGAATCTAACATTTTATAGGTTGCTTGCCTAATCATATATTTTGTTGTTTTTATCTGATTATTTGAGCTAGTAAGGTCACATCATTCTGAAGTCCAAAAACAACTCAAAATTTCTCCTTCCTTCAAAAACTATCAATTTTTTGTGTTTTTGGAATTACACAGAAACTAACATCAGTTTTTCCACTGATGTCGGCAACTCTGCTTCACCGACATCAGTTAACTTACTGACCTCGACAACATTTCATAACCAACATCGGTTAATAAACCAACATCGATCATTGTCAACAAATTTTCTTTCCAAACAGCAAGCTTAAAACCTAACTTTCTTACTGTTAAACAAAACTTCTAGTTTTCTAAAATCGAAACACACAATTTTTGGAACCTGAATCCATTTCACCTTGGATGGTTTCAACGCGTAGTCAAGCCAAATCTCTTATTGACCATGCAAGTTAACAGCCACTCCCACCTTCGCCTTTCATATCAAGTCACCAAATGGAGTATACTTCAGACACTGAATGTACTCCTATCCAACCTACCCCAAATCAACCTCTCATTATTCCCAAAGGGGATCAAGCCTTTGAGAGATTCCTTAACCATAATTTCAAGGCTCTCTAACATTATCTCACTAGAATCCAAATGCGAGATCCTTCGGGTAACCCTGTTTATGGGATGCCAACTTCTTTGGTTGAAGCGGCAATGATATCAACAACATCCACTACCCAACCTATGGTCACTCAAGCCATTGCCTCGACCAATAACCCAACCATGGCCAATATTCAAGATTTTGCCTCCCCTTCTATCCTTTTTGGCCCTACCTCCATCGGGGTTTCTGTACCCCCTCAACCACAAACAATTCAACCAAGTTCGACACCTTTCCAGAACTTGATTATCTCTATCCCATCTACTCTTGCACCTATAAACACAAGAGTGGCTACTCATCCTTTAACTGGTCTCACCACCATTCAACCACCCTTGGCAGCATCTAGTCAAGTTGTGCCCTCTAACTTCACAGCATAAGTCCCCATGGCCTTAACATCAGCCCCTATGATGAACTAGCAATATATTGTACCTACACAAATGCAACCAAGTATGTCATACACCCCTCCCAACACCTTTCAAGTACCATAAAACTTAGGGGGTGCCCTTCATGCTAATCCATCTACTGATCTAATTAAGATGCTGATGGATAAGATGTCCAACCTTGAGACATCCATTTCAGGTTCGAAGAATATTCTTTCATATGAACAAATCTACAATGAACCTATCCACCCTTCAATTCCTATTAGACCATACCCTAGCCAGTGGGAACTCCCAAAATTTACTCACTTTCAGAGTAAAGAGGACCCACAACAACATCTACGAGTGTTTAGACATGCTTGCTACCTTATAGCACACGATGATACGTTACTACTTCGCACATTCCCCACGTCACTTGTTGGCGCCACCCTTGACTGGTATAGCTCCATTACCAGTCATTCTCTCTTCACCTACACTCAACTCGCTTAGCTTTTCCTTGATCATTTCTTAATCAACATCACCAAGAAGGTCTCCATCACAGACCTATATTCTATTAGACAATTTGACGATGAATCAATAGCAAACTTTGTTGCCTGTTGGAGAGGTTTGATCAACCAACTCTCCTTTTCACTACCTCAACCTGAGCTCATTGAGCTCTTTTCAAGAGCATGTGTCAAGCACATCTCATCCACTTTATGGGTTTAAACTTTCCACACATTTGATGAAGCTTTCACCATGGCTCGAAAGCTTGAACTCCACGCAATTGAAGAAGATAAGATCAAATTGCATCGCAAAAATACCAACACAAAATCCAATGACCCTTCTTCTTCTAAACCTTCTTCTTCCCACTCTAAATCTAAGGGATCAGTGAATGTTGTGATAATTAAATCATCATCCTCTACCACAACCAACCAATCTGAGCTCTCCACATCACAAAACATTACAAGACAATTCCAACAACGGTATGTACAGCGTCAATACACTCCAATAGGAGAATCATATGCTTCTATGTTGGATAAACTAGTAAAGTAGGGAGTCCTTAATCTCCCTCAAATCTGACCTATCCAATTTAACCCCTCAGTAACCATCCCTACATGGTATAGGGAAAATGATTTTTGTAACTATCATCGTGTCAAGGGTCATGACACGGACAATTGTAAAACCTTCAAAAACGTTGTTCAAGACATGTTAGACAAAGGGGACCTTGTTTTGGATAACCCAAATGCTCTGGCTAACCAAAACATAGACATCTTTAGGCAACCATTCCCTAACCATCCCCCAAGTCAGAACAATGTTCAGACCATGGCCGATGACCTTCAAGAATGTAACATACACACGGTTGACATGGTTTCTCCTTTTATTCCTAACCAGCCTCTCCCATAGTCTGAAGAGGTTAGTCAACCCATTTCTCCACCATGGGTAGGAGAGCCTATTCTACCCATATCACCCCCATGACATCAAACACCTCCTCCACACATACTTCTACCTCGTGAGGAACCCATATTACCTATTCCTCTTGCCTCGGCCTTCCCTCTTCTTCTACCATTGGAAGAAGTTACAATTCATACCCCACACCCTCATGTAGAAGGGGCCATAATCCCTCTACTTCACCCTTTAAAGGAGCCTTCCTCTCTTATTTGTCCTCGATCGATGGAGGATAGTCCTCCATCAACCTCCTTTTCACATGTAAGAGAGTCTACTTTCACCTCTCCCATATTGGAGGATGCTTTGATGGCACCAACATCGGTGGCCTAGCCCTCATCCTTCTTATTACCAATGGGGGATCATACTTTCCCCACTCCTAGACCACACGTGGAAGGCACGATCATCCCTGCACTTTATCCTCTCGAAGAGCCAAACTCTCCAATCCCTTCTCCACCGAGAGAAGAACTCACTACCTCACCCACTTTGGATGAGGAAGATCTAGTGATGGTTCTCTCTCACCTTTGGCCTAAGATCACTATGTCTAATATGTTTCCACTCTTGTAATTTCCCAAATATTCTAAAATAGCAACTGTAAGACCTCGTGTGATGTCACCTAAACCCTTCTCACAATTGGCAGAAAACTTAGGATTTCTCCATTCTAGGAACCTAAAACATGAGGCATTATGGGAGTGACTTAAAGCTCCTTATTTACACATCCCACTTCATCTTATACTGCTGACCCTTCCATGACAAATCACCCCAAAGTCTCTGACAAGGATTGGGCTTCCACTTCTAAATCATCAAAAGCTCAACCTTCCATATCTGAACCCAAACCCTCATAGGCATTCACCATGCCGAAATAGATTAAATCTCTCAATGTTCACCTTATATCAAACCTCACTCACCCACAAGTGAAGGTAGATTTAAATCTCACCCCACACAGTAGTGGTCCTTATACCATACTAAAGAAGGGTGTTAAACCACATCGGAGAACTCCTCCCCCACCTTCACCATTGCCTTCTATCTTGGGTCCACATCCTTCCACTTTAAAAGGAGTGCTCCTTATTCCAACACCTCACAAAAAAAAAATGCCTCCATTACTTCCTCTACCCTTCAAAAACATACTTCCTCTAAAAAATTTGACACCTCTCACCAAGAAAGTGTCATCTACACGTGTGGCCACACCACCAACCAAAAAGGTGGTATGGAAAACTCCTCTTACAACTCTTAAATAGAAGTTGTCAACCCTTACTGCAACCATGAGTGTAGACCCATTGGTGGGTTCCTATGCTTCAATGTTATGTCAATTGTTGCAGTCTTCTAGCATCGTTCTCCCACCCATTAAGCCATACCAACCTCTCAAATCAAAACCATCTTGGTTTGACAACACTCAAATCTGCCAGTATCATCACACACCTAGACATGATACTGAGCGTTGTTGCACCCTTAAGGTTGTCATTCGCCAACACTTGGAAAAGGATACCCTTCTTGTTGAGGATCCTCTTGACCACCCTTTTGATAAACCACTGACACTATCCCATGTCTCCCAAACCTCCTCACCTGAATTGGAATCCCAATGTGAGACTATGGTCCCTCTACCAACTTCTCCCCTTTATTCAAAATCAACACCATTAATGTGGCCACCATGTCCTAAACCCCAAACGATAAAGGAAAAGAGTAGGTTTCTACCCCTTGGACATATCCATTTGCCAAGCCTTCTCAATCACCAAAACCCAAGATTTCTATCTTGGGCACATCTCAACCAACATCTTCAAGGGAAATTCCCCCTAACCTCTCTAGTCCACATGATGTTTGGTATAAACAACTTGTTGACTACTTGACTTATTCTATCATTCCTCCTAATCTCTCTAGTAATGGATGACAAGATTTTATCAAGAGTACTACTTGATACACCATGCTAGGGGGTCTTCTCTACAAACAAGGCTTCAACGACCTCCTTCTTCGATGCCTAATCACCACTGAGACATCTCATGCCATAAAACAAGTCCATGATGGAATTTGTGGAGGACATTTCAGTGGTAACTCAGTTGCCAAGTGCATCCTCTACTTGGGCTATTATTGGCCCACTCTTAACCAAGACTACAGTGACTATGTTTGGCATTGTACCAAATGCCAGCAACATGCTAACTTACTTCACATCCAACATCGCATCAATCGTGCCTACAACAAAAATCTGAAAGAGCAAGATTTCAAAATCAGAGATCTCATCCTTAAAGAAAACCAACATGTGACCAATATAGAAAGAAGAAAATGAGGCAAGTTTACTCTTAATTAACTCAGACCTTACATAATAACTCACAAGTATGGATCAGGGACTTACCGTCTATCTTCTCTCGAAGGCTAGCCAAAACCTGAGCCCCTTAATGCCTTGCATCTATGACCATTCTAATGTTAACCAAGTAAGCATTCACTTGATGTTTAACTTGAGCTCATCCCTTGAGCAACCCTCATCATCCTCATTCCTATTCCTTTCAACCCTTTTTCCCTGCAACAATTAGCTAACCCTTTTTAAAGCAATAAATGTTTTGTCCTAATAAAAAGGGAACCCCTAAACCTCTATAGCCTAGTCCATGACTAAAAGTTCAGTCAACAAAAACATAAAATTGGGATTCCTATTCAAAGGTCATAAACTATCAATGTAGACTACTCCCTCGAAAGACAGCTGCATTATTACTGTAATTAATAGAGTACTCCCTTGAAAGACAGCTAACCAAACATACAAAGCAAACTATAGACCACTCCCTCGAAGGATGGCTATGCCCAAATTTTTCTACCATAACAGTCCCCTCTTAGAAGCTTCTCGCATTGATTAGCTTCACATGACCACAAAACAAAAACAACATCCCAAAGTAGACTTCCCGCATTGATCAATCTACCAAAAAAAAACTGAGTGACAAACTATTAAGTCATGGACTTGCCTATAGTTGTTCTCAGGGTCACCTATAAAAGGGGCAAAGTTATCCCTGCTAAAAAGGGTTATGATATCCTAACATATCACATAATCACACTTATTACCCCAAAATACCCAAGGGAATTTGAGCTCATTTAACATCAAGTGATTCGAGTACTTATTTAACACAAACCAATGGTCAACGATGTAATGCATGAATGGGGTTTTTTCCAAAAACCCTATCTATGCTGTCATTATGGTCCTTGTCAATGAAAGAGCAATGTGCCTTTCACTTCTTACACACCTTTGTCACATGCCAATACAACCAAAACATTTTCTACCACTAACATAACATCATGATTTATTTAATGCAAATACCCATTTGTGTTATGAAAATTATCATAGCCCATTCACACTAGTTTCTATGGAAAACAATACAAATGGAAACTATCAACCAAACACAATTTATGTCAAGCATATTCCATCACCAATATGAAAACTTGCTGAAGCATAAATAATCTCATTTCATTTTTAGCATCAATATGGAAAATTGCTAAGGATGAAAAACCACATAACCCATGTTACTGCATACACCATCACACAATATGGAAAAGGTTGTAACATCATCATACACTCATCATTTCAAACATAACCAAAACAACAATCAACCAAACACAGTTTATGTCAAGCATATACCATCACCAATATGGAAACTTGATGAAACATAAATAAACTCATTTCATTTTTAGCATACACCATCACAAATATGGAAAATTGCTAAAGATGAAAAACCACATAACCTATGTTACAGCATACACCATCACACAATATGGAAAAGGATATAACATCATCATACACTCATCATTTCAAACATAACCAAACCAACTATCAATCTCTTTGACCCTTCTTCCCTTTTGGGGAGAACTACATTGGCCTAAGACCCTTAAAATAGGGGCTATGTAGGCAGCACTCAGTTGACATGGGGTCTTTTGAGGTTAGCTCAGCCATTCATTCATTCGTCTACCTAATGGAATAACCATATAATCTTTAACCATGACCTAACCTAGTCAAAACCAATCCATAACCTACCCTCTTCTTCCCTTTTGAGGAGAACTACATTGGCCTGAGGCCCTCACAGGGGCTATGTAGGTAGCACTCAGTTGACATGGGGTCTTCTAAGGTTAGCTCAGCCATTCATTCATCCATCTACCTAATGGACCAACTATCTAAACCAACCCAAAATCATGGCCAAACAATTAGCCCTGACACTATAGAAGTCTAATAGACTTCTCATAAGGCACATTAGAGATCATATACATCTCCCTAACCATAACAAACAACACTTGAGATCACTTATATCTCAGCCCAACTCGACCAATGACCTTGGAGATCACAACTATCTCCTCAGACCACGACCACTTATGAGACAACTCTACGTTGGTTGTTTTAATTGCATATATGCTACCTCATGAATAGTAAGCAAACTATACGCACCCCACATTATGCCCCTCACACGTATTGTCAGATCACAACTAAGTTGATCTCTAATATTTGTGACATTTTCATGTTTTCTAGGAGCACTTCTTAGCCTGGGATACTTAGAACATGATGCCTATTAGAGCTATAGCTTTGATCGATCTAACCCAATCAACTACCACTAATAAGTTGGGGACCAGTTAGTTTGATTTTAGTCCTCCTCGAACATTGGAGCTATAGCTTTGATCATTTAATCCAATCAGCTACCACTAAAAAGCTGGGGACTAGTTACTTTGATTTTAGTGCTCCTCGACCTTACCTATGACAATTTGACCTACCTATCACATGAAGTGGTATACGTGCAATCTCAACTATTGCAACATTCACACTCCCACCTCACCTTACCCATCCACTACCTATCAAATTGGCACCTGATTTCAGGTTCCCTTCTCTCGATTCCCGCTTTGATGGGGAATACCTCATCTCATACCTGGGGTAACCCACATCTATTTTTGTCTTGTAGTTCGTTAGGATAAACCACAAGACAAAAAGGGGCAAATGTAGACACCAACATTGTGTCAGCCCCCCTTGGTCCATTTCTAAACACTTACACACCTTATTAATTTAAAATAAACTGCTTATTTTAGATTAATGACCTCACCTAAACACCTCACCTTGGACACCTCACCTTAAGACCATTTTTTACCCTATGATTCATCTTGAGACTAAGTCTTTTAAACCCTAACTACCCATGACCTATTCTCACTCCATCCTAACCTCCTAACTAACTCTCATGCCTAATAAACCCATCTTTTGACCATTCTCCAATGGCAAAAGCACTTGGCAGATGGAGAAATGGGCCAAATAGCCCTTTTACCCATTCTCTAGCCACCGATGTTAGTCAACTATCAGCCGACGTCAGTTACATAACTCAAGCTCTAACATTGAGCTGCCCCCTGGCCTCTTCACATATCGATGCGCACACTCTGAGACCAAGCATCAAAACTCAACTATCATCCTCTAGGCTACCGAAGTTCTACACAAGTCATTCTAGAGATTAGATTGAAGCACTGTACGAGGACCTCAACATCAGCCACAACAAGAGCAAGCATCCTGACACCTCTGGTTCTTTAACTAATAGAGCTAAGCATTCTTCTTTTGATTTCAGTATTTTAGAACATGTTGGTAATTAGTTTCTATTTACTATTTCTAAGAACTGTTAAGAGACCCGACTTCATCTGTGGAGATGCTAAAAGGCCTTCCTCTCATTCTCACCTCCTTTACACACCAACCCTCTACCTCAACCCTTCTTCAGACCATAGTCACCTACCTACAACCTTGCATAAACCTCTTAATTCTAAGAAACTCCTCTGACCATTCTAGAAATAACTTGAGACCCGTCCAAGGCTCACTACCCCTACCAACATCAGCAACAAAATCGACATCGGTGACTGTGGCAGATTGACTGCAAAAAATAGGTATGCATTATCTATTTTTCTCTTTCTTAGTCTTTCATCATTTCTTTTTATATGACACTCTTTTCATTAAATAGTGGACTATCATCCCTTACGAAGCTTTATGCTTCTGGGACCAAGCGCATAGCTTGGCAGTCCACTATATCTTTTTCTAACATTTTCTTTGTTTGAGTTTCTTTCTTCTTATAGGTGTTTCCTCCATAGCTAAAGAGGAACTCTCACAATGCTTGGATACGGTGTGCAACTTAATTTGGGTAACGTCAAACCCCAAACCTTTAACCTTAGTTTCTTCTTTCCTCTGAATGTAATTAGCAAAAACTTAGAGAAACAACTTCTTCACCAAATTGGCATCAAATCTTCACCAAAATACAAATTATGACATCAAGACCATTATCTAAGTGGACATTAAATATTAAATCAAGCAATTCTTCCATAATTACACCTTTGGTAATGATATGGTACTCTTTGTAATTATTTATTTTAATGCATAGATGTTTATTTTAATTTTTCCACTCCTAAACACTATGCAGATTGGATAATCTAATACCAACACCAATCAATATTAAAATAATATACTTTCAAGTCAAAATTCCACTTTACAACGAAAATGAAGGCTTGTTATAAAGACACCGTTATGCAACAACTATGAATAAAAATCTAGGTTAAATTACAAGGATAGTATTAAAAGAAAAGACCAACAGCTGGCATGGATATAATAAGGCTTTATCAAGTCTAAGTGGGGTGACTGGGTATGAAGGAAAATCCATATAAAGAGATGGAGCTATAGAAAATAAATGAGGCTTGAAAAATATTTGATAGTCTTATTTAGGTGGTGTGGCTATTTAGAACTAGCCAATTATTCAAATAACAACATATCTCTAAATGCAAAGGCTCTACAATCTCATCTCAGAAATAGAATGGCTGAAAATTAAAAAAATTACTTCCTTCCCAACCAAAATGAAGATAAAACTCAATAAAAGAGGACTATTGCATTTATCTTTCAGTTGTGCTCTGTTCTTAGTATAAAAAGGGAAACCATGATCCATTTCTTCCCAATGGCTTTCACATTCCAAAAACTTATTTTTTTTATAATAATCACACTCTTTATTATTATTAATGCACTCTTTTTATTATATTCACCATCCCATTCTCGTATCTCTACCTCCCTAGACATCATTAACATGAATTTCAGTTCTTGAGGGGCACAATGGTGAGGTGCTTTGACCAGATCTAAGCATCTCAAACAAAAATTATTAGTCTAAATATTATTATAGTAGATTTATTATTATATCCATGTCAGAATCATTGAGTTATTTTTATCATGCAACATTACTAATATCTCATTAATCACTATCAAGAAAACATTAAGTTTTCCCTTAGCTATAATGTTAGATTAGGTAAATCCCAATGAAGGATAATAAAGGAAAGGAAAATAAAATAGAAGAAGATTCATAACATATAAGATGAAGCCACACCTCATCCAAACATGAAACAATGTAGTATACAAACATTTATATAATTATGTAAAAGCATGGGGTAAGAAAAGGTGTTTTTTTACTCTGCCACTTACAATTAGGGATGTTGAATCAAAAGAAGATATTAGTAATCTTAAGAAGAAAGAGATTTATTATTATGGGGTGGTATAAGCCTAAGTTATAAATTTAACTTTCCTTAACCTCTCACATCAAGCAAACAAAACCATACCAAGCTGGATTAATTCTTATATGTAAAGATTTCATTGGCAAAAGCAAAACATAATTTAAGAACATAACTATGGAGCATTCAAGTGTAAATAGAAGGAGAGTGCCAGTAATTTACTAGCTTGAGAATGACTTCCTTTCTTCACACAAACTATCTCCTTCTTCTTGATCCTCATTTCCTTCTCCTTCCAAATATACTCATTTAAAGTTAATGTCCTCCAACCAACCAATGAACTCCTCCTTTCTTATGCCTTCCTCCTTATTCCCTTCCTATGTTTAAAAGGACAATAAATAACTTATGGCATTCAATTTTTTCCACCCACTTCACTAATTATTTCATCTACTTCACTATTCCCCCATGTGGTATGATGGGTGAGAGGGGTTACAACTAGTTTTAAAAAAAATATTTTAGTCAAAGTTGGAATTTAATACCAACTTTCCCTTATCCCCTAAGGTGGTGAAGTGGATTGATCATTTAATTTGTCTCCCACTATCATTTCAATCATGTCCACTACTACCACACCGCATTCCTCCAATTGTAATTATTTATATTAAATCAATTTAATAAATGAAGATTTGATTTATATTTGATTTAAGTAATTTGAACTTTCTTCATTTAACATTCTTTGGAATAAATGAAGAGGTATATAAAATATTTACATCGGTGTTAGAGATATAACAATATTGAAGGTATTAACACCCAGAAAAATTATCTTTAAATCTTTTGATTACCAGTTAAAAAGAGAAAACAATATATATTTTATCATTATATACCTTCCTCAACATCTACAAAGCTATACAGCTTACTTTGATAGAGGAACACAAGCTCAAGGTGAACAATGACTCTAAATAATAGTTCTTTGGTCTTATTAGACTGCATTAACAACAACAAGGTATCCTACTCAAAATGAATGCACATGTACCACAAAAAATGTATAAAAAATGACACGTGTACCATTTTTCACAAAGGAGAAATAGTATATCAGTAGGGTATTATCAATAAGTGCCCTAAAACTTGACACAAAAAAATGGGGTGTTACAATGTGTCCCCAAATTATGATAAGCGAGGATAACAAAGTTTTGTTTATGGTTGATTCTAGATTCAAATACATGATTTCAGTTTTTAGGAAGCTTACATCTCGGTACAAAGGTTTAAAACCTCCCCTTAAGGTCTATATCTTCAAGACAACGTTATAAAGCCTGTAGAATATGATTGTATGCTCATTTTAGTCAAGAATATCATAAAAAAGTTGAAAAGAGAAGTTTTTGTGCACAAATAATGATTGAATAAGGTAAATGGAGTTATTATAAATCCTTTTATATCATCCATAGAGTTTATAACCGTTTGAGATCAAAACAAAACCTTAAATAACACATGCAAACCCTAGATATTATGATTGTGCACACAAAACAATCAAGAAGGTGATAGAAAAGTGGAACCTAAATGTGTGATTGAAATAATAATGATGTTTAAAGGTGTATTAAGGTAGGATAGGCATTGAACAAGCCTCAATAATCTTTTAAACCTAATTTGGATCTTTAAAACTCAAAATGAAAGCTCTCAAGCTCCCATAGAGACTGTAAACCATGAACTAGGGTTTTAGAGGAAAAATGAGTGTATAAAAATGAATCCACTATTGGAATGACCCAAAATTTGGTCATATGATAGGTTTACATTCAAGTCAATATATATAGGTATTTTTTATTTTATTCTATAGTTATAAGTATGCTGAGAGAGGACTGTTTATGATCTTATGTAGAACAGACCTAAATAGGTCTAATAGAGTCCAAAGATAAACTAAAAAAGTGTATTTAAATTAGAGATAGAATTTTAAAATTCATACATAGGTAAATAAGGATAAATTTTATTTGAAAATACCTAGGTTTTTGATAAAATTAATGGTACAAAACCATACATGTAGATTTAGCCTAAAAAAAGGCTACTAGAGTAGACTATGTCAAAAGGGAAAGTTGTAAAGGTTGAAATATTGGTGGAGAAGGGTGTTTTCAATGGTATTTTATGTATCAAGAGACCATAAGTAACATTTTTATGATTACAAGAACCTATAACTCATCTAAGGAATCCTAGAACTAGAGAGTGCCTAATGAACTAGAGAGACTTTGTGGAGAGAGTGAACATCAAACAACAAGAAAAGTGTGAGAAGTTGATCATCCTCTACATCATTTTGGTATCATAGCAAGTTTTTTATTGGTGGTGGGTGACTTTTAATTTTTTCAAATAAGACATGAGTTTATAAGGCAAAAGTAAATTGGATACCATGTGTTTAGAACTTAACTACAAAATAGGAAACCAAGAACAAAGACCCATGGAACAAAGGGTATATAAGTAATAGAGATAAAAATAGCAGGGTGGAGCATTTGATGGGTTATATGACATAACTGATTGCACCTTTGATTGTGATAATGGATTCTATTGAGAATTATCTTAAGGAAAGAGTACATAGTTTAGAGATAGCAAATGTGGAAGGTGATGGAGGACAACAAGGTCAAGAAGAACCTTTGTAGCCAGGGTCAGTTGGAGAAGAGAATGGAGAAGTATTCCAAGAGGCCATAAGGCCACAAAATCATGTATTCAAAGTTTAATAAGTCATGAGGCCACAATACCATTCATATGAAGCAAGGCTATTTGCATTTGATAAAGTAATATCAAATTATAGTTTATTAAGAAATAGATAAAGACCATCTTTTCAAGGACAATGTTGGCATTACAATAAATAAGGATATAGGTTAATGGGATGTCCCTCATACATTAGTGTGATGATAGGAATTTTATGATGAAGGAGAGGTTAGCTCAAGTGTTAATCTCCATTAAAACAAATGAAATTAAAAACATACTAACAAAGCATAACACCTCCATGCCTAGACGAGCTTGGTGAGCAAACAAAAAATGATAAAGCTCAACTAAAATGTAAATAAACTTAAAAAATTTCCTTACCTTCCTTGGATGCTCCAAATTATACATTCATTGGCTTGCTTGGATTGTGCTCAAGAAGTCTTCATCAATGGGGTTTGGGTATCTCCATCTCCTCTTGGAACCATACTTGGCTTGGATTTGCTCAATTTTGGCATTATAACACTATGCATTTTCTTGATGAATCAAATTCTACATTATAACTCTACTTGTTCTAAGCTCTCCAAATGAAGAGCTCTAGGCTTGATTTTATAGGCTTGGAAATCAACTTGGAATGAGTTAAATCATAGCCTAGGTCTGCTTAGTTAACCCTAGTAGGGTTAAAATATGTCAAATGGTCATGATAAACATGGAATAAGCATGGGTGGGATATTTTCCATAAATGGCAACTCACAAAAGGTGATGATGAAAACTTAGGATATTCATTGATTTTTAAATTTCCCTTTTTGATAATTCATTTAATTTCTCATGGATGAATTCAATTAGGATTTACATGTTAATTAATTATTTTTAGGTATTTGTAATGTTTGAGAATTTGATTTAATTCAATGTGTGCATATGACTCATTTAATTGAATTTTTAGGCCAAATTGATTTAATTACTCATTATGAAGCCAAATTTGAGACATAAATAAATTCTTAGGATAGATATTCAATGGTTACTAAGAATTTGTTTAAATTCAGGTATGGAGCCATTGGTGGCCATGTTTAGGTGTCTACAGTTTGCCCCTATTTGAGAAGGTATTGCAATCTATAAGCACAATAACATCTTATCAAAGAATAAAAATGTTCTATGTGCTTATGACCTCAACAATAATGGATGAACTGTAAGGTGCCCCCTCGAGGGAGTGATTATCAAAGGGGTCAACAAACAATCCCTCAAAAGGAATCAAATGGACCAAACAAACAAAAATGCAGGGTGGCAACACAATGACTTGGCCAAAGTTGGTCAAAATTATTGATAATGCAAGTAGGATGGTGTACAATGGTTTTCCCAAAGGTGGTTATAAAAATTGTACCTTAATAATGGCAAACATGGTATGATAACATAATGATTTTTCCCAAAGGAAGTTATAATAATTAAGAATATGGAGCTACCCAATTAGAATAGACAAATCAGATAAAAACATGCCTTAGTTAGGTAGAATAAAGCAAATGATTTGCCCAAATGTGGTTATAATCATTAACCTTCAAATTGGTAATAACATAATGATTTTCCCAAAGGTGTCTATAATCATTGAGAATGTAGGTGGGATAGTGTATAATGGTTTGCCCAACGGTGGTTATAAGCATTGTATCCTAACTATGGTAAATAAGATTGATGGTTGATGATTGAAAATATGATGATGATGACAACTTGATATATAGGGTAAAGATGAATTAGGACAACCTACTAGGAGAGAGATGCTCATCTGAACTAACAAAGGTGGAAATTATTTCATTATTTAATTACTCTATTTAGGATATAATTGGTAGTAGATCATGATTATTTCTAATGTTGGTTCTTGAAGCTAATTTTTTTATAACACATGACATTAGGCATCATGATAAAACACCATGATTACTTGGCCAAAATATGCATAAGGACTTACTCCTAATATTTAACATTCAAAAGAAAATAATGCACCAATGATAAAGACCATGACGACAATGTTGACACATGAATATGGATGGATTCAATAATAAGTGCACAAATAATCACCCAATGAACACATATAGGTTGAATCAAGGCAAAAATACTTAAAGTAAACAAATAGACACACAAATAAACAAACAACAAAAGAAAATAAACAAACAAAAAAATAAACAATGATTAATAACAATGTTAGTACAAATAATATGATACAAACAAGGTGACAAATATTACCCCTAAAAAATACGTGACAACATAACAAACAAACATGAAGGGGGAATAGAATAAAAGGAATGGGGTGGAGAGATATCTCCATATGCACTAGGTAAGTGGATGATGCCTACATAGTTCCATGGATGATATATCCAATAAAACTCCATCCTGAATGTAGTTCTCCCAAGATATGAGATATAAGAAAATGATAATGATAAAAAAAACATGATGGATGTGATAGAAGAATAGAAATAAACTCAAAAAATGGCAAGAGTTTAGGATAAAAGTCCAAAAAGGATGGGGAAACGAAGTGCTAAGATATTTCTTGTGACTTAGTAAGTGTTCCCAAAATCCTTAAGGCAAATAAGTGGTCAATGCTTTTGGTTTTTCTAAATGATTTTCAAATGTTTTTGAAATTTTTGAAGTATCTCAACTCGAATGAGGATGATGAGATACTAAACATTCCAAGCTCATAAAATGGTGAGAGCATTCTAACTTAAATTTTTGCTCATAAAATGGTGAGATCATAGTGAAAAAGGGGACTAAGCTGACCTCAACAAGTATTGAGCATGACCCACATAGTCCCAAAATGGCCTCAAAGTCACAGTAGTTCCACTTTATAATAGAGGAATCTGACTAGTGTAGCTACCAATTCAAACAAAATAGGCATAATTGGTATGATGGCACAATATGGCATAGGAATGGCTAGTTGGTATGTAAAGGCATAATAAACAAATGTTTCCCCTAGTTTGCCCATAGGTGGTTATAACTAGGATATAATGGATCATATCAATGATACTAATTTTTCCAATTACTAGCAAGACCAATGAGACCCTTAATTTACCATGTAGGTGGATATAATCATGCTCACATAAACAATCTTGATATAAGAATGAAACAAGAAATGAAGGATGCAACTACCAAAATTTCTATCTTACTACTCTAAAATACTACCTCTATTTGAAATGATTGTAACAACTATTGAAACTAATATGATTCTTTGTGTTGAATGCGAAACTAATGGATGAAACAAGATCAAACAGGCTAGGATAAGATGGATCAAAACATGCTTTAGTTGAGAGAATAGGATGATAAAATAGATATGAGATAGGCAAAGTGATAGGTTGGTAGGTTTATAGGATGATAAAATGATATAAATTTATAGTACAAAGAAGAATGTTGATAATATGGCACAACTTGAAATGGTCCTCATAGACAATACATCATGTCACTCAAGTGTACCACCACTTGAGATGTATAATGTTCATAGGCTCATCAAGTTCATCCACATCGGGTGTGGCAAGCCTATATCCTATAGTGCCATAGTCTACAAAAATTATGAAGATACCTACCTAGTTGGGTTTGAACTTGCCTTTATGCTTCATTTTGGCCATGGTATTCTTTTGGTTTTCTTTGAGTATAAGATCACCAAGTTCAAATTATCTATGTTTCAAATGTTGATTGTATTGGCCATGAAATCAGTTCTTATATTCTTGAAGGTTGTTTGTTTCATCCATGCATTTCTCATCAAGTAATTCTAGCTCTTGCAAGTGGCCTACTTGGCAGTCTTCATCATCTAGAACATGTTTCAAAGAGATGCATAATGAAGGTAACTCAACCTCAATGGGAATAATGGCTTCAGTACCATAAACAAGTGAGTATAGAGTAGCTCCCATGGGAGTGATATGATTATCATGGTATTCCCAAAGGACACATAATATCTGAATGTGCCAATCATGACTAGCATCATTGATAAAAAAATTTAGGATGTTGACAATGGTCTTGTTGGATGCTTCGACTTGGCCATTATCTTAAGGGTAATATGTCATGGAGAAATGTTGTGTGATTTTTTATTCAACACATAAATTTTTGACATCCTTGATCTTGAATGAACCTCCATTATTAGATATAATGTCTGAAGGGATACTGTAGTGGTAGATGAGATGGTTGAAGATAAATTTGGAGATTTGCTTCCCAGTCATATAAGTGAGGGGTATAGCTTCAACCCAATTAGTGAAATATTCTATGGTAGTAAGGATATGTTTATGGTTGTCTGATAAGGTGGGATTTATCTTCTAAATGAGATTGAGGCCCCATGTAGTGAGTGGACATGGTGTCAACATTACTTTCAAAGTCTTGGTCAGGGCATGAATCAAATTGACATGTTATTGCCATTTATCACATCTTTTACCATATGCAATTGTATCTACATCCATTATTATCCAATAGTACCCATTACATAAGATATTTTTGGATAGGTGGCCCTCCTACTATGGGCTCCACATACCCCTTCATGAACTTACTATAACACTAGTATAGATTTTTCCTAAGGTAAACAATGAGGTAGAGATACATCAAAACTATGGTGGTATAGGGTTGGTTTGAGTAAGGTATAACATTGGGAATTGTAGATGAAGGCTTTGGTTTGTTTTTAGGATAAGTCTAGTGGTAACACATGGTTGTGTAAATATACATATAGGTCTAAATACCATGTAGAGCTAGGACTAACAATATCATAGTTCATTGCGACAAGTGAAGGTTCATGAGCTGGTATTAGCAGATTTTGAATGAGAAATTTGGTTTCTTTTACCAGGTGTTTTAATGATGGTCATTATGGATTCATCAGGAAATTGGAATGTGAGTGGATCTGTATCTACAAGGGGTGCTTCAGTAAGCTAGTCTATAAGAACTTGCCATTGATGGCTTTCTGGTTTACATATTCTATCTCAAACTCACTGAGAAGCATGATCTATTTGGCCATACGGCCTTGTAAAGCTATTTTGGATAGTAGATACTTGAGTGGATATAATTTTGAAATAACCATGGTTTTATTGTTCAACATGTAATGTCATACTTTCTAAGCCTCAAAGACCATGGATAAATAAGTTTTTTCTATGGGCATATAATTATGTTCATACAATACCAATGTATGACATATATAGTACACTACATGATTTTTTCCATTGTTATCATGTTGGGATAAAGGTGCCCCTAAGGATTTATTGGTAGCTGAAAGATATAAAAAGAATGGTTTTCCTAGAATATGAGGCAATAAGACTGGTGGATTAATAAGATAGTCCTTTATCTATTGAAAAGCTTTTTGACAATCATCATTCCAAAGAAATGTTACACCCTTATTTAATAGGTGTGTAAATGGGTGACACTTATTGACAAATTGAGATATAAAGCATCTAATGGATTGGATCTTGACTTAAAAACTATGGAGATGCTTCAAATTGGTTGGTGGTGACATTTCTATTATGGCTCATACTTTGGATGGATTGACTTCAATGCCTCTACAAGACATGATGAAGCTAAACAATTTTCTAGAAGTAACTCCAAAAACACATTTATTAGGGTTGAGGCTAAATTTATATTCATTTAGTCGCTCAAATATCCTTCTTAATGTTGTTGGATGATCAGACCTAATATTTAATTTACCTAGAATATCATTGACATAGTATTTGACAATGTCCTGCATCGTATCATGAAATATGACTATCATGGCTCTTTGTTAAGTGTCCCCTACATTCTTAAGACCAAATGGCATAACTTGATAACAAAATTTTCCCCATGGAGTGGTGAACATTATCATGTGTTGGTATTTTAATGGTATTCAAATCTGATTATAGCCTAAGAATATGTCCATCAATGAAAGCATCTCATAACCCAATATGGATTTGACTATCATTTCAATGTTTGGAAATGGAAATTTGTCCTTTGGGCAAGCTTTGTTAATGTCCCTTAAATTAGTACATATTTTGATTCTTTATGGCTTTTTATTGGTTGGCACTACATTGTAAATCCATTCATAATAGTCAATTCATCTAATACATCTCACTTCCAAGATATTTTTTAACTCTTTCTTGACCAATACAAGAATGCAAGGATGTATTTTATGTAAATTTTATTTCATTAGTTTAGCATTAGGATGTACCATGAGGTGGTGAAAAACCAAGGTGGGGTCTAAACTAGGCATGTCAGAATATGCCTAGGTAAATATATCTACAAATTCCCTAAATACGGTTGTTAAGACTTTATGCTCTTCCTTAATGAGGGATGCACTTAATTTAATCCATTTTAGGTCATTTGGAGTCCATATGTATACCTATGAAGTATCCTCCACTAGAAGGGTTGAACCATCGTCAAGAATAGTGGGTAAATATTTGAACTAATCTGTAATAGTAGAGTCCTCTATTAGGACTGGTTCTTCAAGTTATCCTAGACATGATGAAATAGAATCCCCCAAGGGGATGGATGGCCATGTAACAAATGTTTTTGGAAACTCATGAATGATGTAATCAAATACCTACTATTCTTCAAGACTAAATTTAGATCCATAGACAATTTCATCATTGTTGGTTCCCTAAATGATTTGATCAAAATCCTATTGCTCTTCAATACTAAACTTAGACCCATAGACAAGTTCATCATTGGTGGTCTCTTAGTCTAAATTTGAAGAAGGTTGAACACCCCCATCTAGTGTTGCCTAAAATAGGTTTTCACCACTAGACTAGCCTTTTTCTTTACTATTTCCCTGGTTTGAAAGTGCCTCAAAGAGGTGTTCACTTGAGGACCTCAATGTTTTATTTACTTGGTTTTGGCTAAGGGTGTTCACCTGCTCTCTAAAATAGACTTCAAGATCCAACTTAATTGAGAACCCTTTTTTATGATCTTCCAATAGAACATTGTCCTTAAGGCCTAGAAAATCACATAAGGCCTTGTTCTAAAAATCATCAACTAGAACATTGGATTCTTGTTGGCCCCAATCTATCAATTGGGGATAATAAAATGGTAGTGGATTATGATGAATGACTATTCAAAGGATATAAATGGCATTATTGTCAAATATATTAGTTTAGGTTAAGTCATTAAATTAGCTATGATTGAACTCTACTTTACTATCTACATCATCATCACTAGTCATTGGTGATGGAACTTGAATAAGATATGTGGGGTCACCCCTAGATGGTTTATAGCCAAGTCCATAGGTTCCTTTGTACTTAGTCATAAAAATGGGCTCAAGTTTTCCTTATTGATTTGGCTTAAGGCCTCCTCCTTCATAGTATTGGTTCTCCATGATCCGATTAGAAATGGGATACTTTGTATTTTTATAGTAGTCAACCAACTTGTCATTGTATAGCCATGATTCATCACCTTCAAAGGGGTCGTATTCTTGGCCTGAGGCTAGTATGAAAATGATAGGTGCTAGGTTATGGAGTTTACCTTTGCCTTTTACTTTCCATTTTAGATGAATTGGTTTGGATTTTATTCTTCCAAAGGATTTGGGTTCTATGGAAGCTTTACAATGTGACACGTGTCATGGGTTAAATACTCTCCTAGGCCATTAGTCAAGATGGTATAGTGATTAGACATTTTAGGAGGTGGTATGTGGGAAATAAAATCAAGGGTATCAAGTTCAATGTAGTTGTCCTCTATTAAATCAATAAGTATGGATTTTCCTTTATCCCTCTTGGTGAATGGATTTATGCCAAAATGGTAATTATAGCTCTTGAACTAGGCCTCTAGATGTTTGTAATGCTCATATGGATGCAAATATCCTAGAATACTAACCTCCATCCCTAAATGGGGGCACTTGATACACTAGTTTAATGTTGATGGGACTACATGAATCTCATGTAACCAAGGTCTACCCAAAAGTATATTATATGATAAATTGAGATATAACACATGGAAAAGTGTATCATGGGTCAAATGCCCAATGATAACTAACAAGCTAATGGTGCCTTATGATTTTCATTCTTATTTGTCATAGGATTTGATGGTGACTATTTCTACTTGAATATTTTATGTTGTGTACCCAAGAAGTTTAATGAGATTTAGAGACACAATATTCATACCCGATCCATTGTTTATGAAGACATGTTTCACTTTGTGACTTTTTATGTAAACTTTGATGTATAATGGATTATTATATAGTGAGCCAAGGGATGACATATCACTTTATTTAAAGGTTACTTGTTGGGATAGATCTAGATGTCCAACTAAAGCTTGAAATTTGTCAGGGGATTTATCATTTAGATCTATGGATTAACCAAGGAACTCTATCAAGATATTTTTTTGGATAGTAGATGTATGTAATAAATCTAAAATAGAGATTTGTACTATCATCTTTTTCAAATGTTCCAAAATGTGAAACATCTTTTCTTGGATAGTGGCAAATGGCTTATTCCAAGGTAGAATGGCTAGTTAGATGATGGGTGAAGTGGAAGATGGTTGTGGACTTGGTATGGCTATCCTTGACCTCTAAGTTGTGATTGCACAATCATTATTAGATACAAGACCATTGTTTCTAAAAAATGATGGTCAAGGGGGACTAGATAGGATAAGTCTCAATTGTCGATGCACTTATGCATGGTCACATGCTAACAATGAGTTATTATTATAAGGTCCTAACATGGGAATCCCTACTTGATGGTTCACCTATGTGTGGTCCCAAGTCAAAGAAGGATTACTAGAATGGTTTGGCTGATTTGGTATGGAAGCAGTGGTCTTGTATGATTGGTACTTGGTCTAGGATTAATGGAAATGGTGTTAAATCAACCTCCTACAATATGGCCTACAATTGAGTTATAGTTATGTGTAACTGCATGGTAGGTTTGTCGGTTGTTACCATCATTCTAACCTTGGTTTTGTCCATTGTTTTGACATTATTAGTTATAATATTGGTTATGTTGAGTTTGTTGGTTCAACCTTGGTTGTTAATACTATTATTTTTGGTGTTGCACTTGCCACTAATATTGTTATTAGTTTTTATGTTGGGGAAAAGGATTCTAATAAATGCCAAGACTTTGATTGGAGCTGGAATCTCCATGATCCAATGTGATCTCTCCATTTTCTAATATATTTTGAATTACATGTCTAATTTTAACACAACACTAAAAATTATGGTTATTGACCCTATGAAAATCATAAAATTGTTCTAGCTTGTACCAATTTAGCATGTTAGTGCCCTCACAAATTTGTTCTTTTTGAATAGGCCATTTAATCAAGTTAGCTACTATGAGCTTGCAAAAGACTGATTTCAAAGGCTCTCCAAAGTCAATAAAAGCATGATGAGTATTCATGTTTCTCCTTAGAGAAGGAGATTTTGAAAAGGCATAGGCATTTACTGCATTTGTTGTATTTATTATGCTAGTCTAGGTTGCTGCACTTGTTGTACATGTTGTAACTACTAAAAGGTTGTTGGTTAAGAGTAAGCTAGAAATGTGGCATAGGTAGATCATTTGGTGATTTCACCATTTGGATATGTTGTGAATCTGTTACTCCATTTCATACAACATTATTATTATGATTGAATTACTTGGGTCTATCATTATTATTGGACTGTGTTGGTTATGAATTTTGTGCTTGGACTAGATGTTGATTTTAACCACTATTCTAGTTTTTATTCTATCCATTATTCTAATTTGATGAGGTTAGTTTAATGATTCCTTTATTAATAAGGGCTCATTTTATCACTAAACCTTTATAAATTATTTATTGGAAGGTATATGCATGCTTCAACTCTAGATAGTAAGATATCTCACTATGTAGATTTTTAGTAAACATAATAATTAGTTGTTTATCTGGTAGACTATGGGTAAAATAGCTTTCAAGGGGTCTACCAATGAAATCTCATGCTTAAGATTTTAAGATAAGTGTTGTATGAACTTGTTCAAAATATCATCAAAATTAGAAACTAAATTCTTTAGTAACTTTAGGAAACATTCCAAGGCTTGTCTGGCTAGACTTGTTGAAAATAACAAGTATATGTCACTATAGGCCATTGGTTGGCATGCAACAAATAATTTGGTCAAATAGGCCTTGAGGTCACCTTTCCCCTTGTATTTGTCAAAATTTGGTGGCTCATAACCTAGAGTAAATGGTATCTACAAGTACTCCATGTTGAAAAGGTAAGAACACACATAATCTAGCTTGAGATTTTTAGTCTATTACCCTACTTGAATGAGGGTAAATGCATCCTTCATTTATTATAGTTCATATGTGAGGAAACTAGTGGGATCATTGGCCTTTTAAGGTGAAGGTTGTGTACTCATAAGTGGATTACTTTGACCGAGGTATGATGGAGGCATTTACTAAGAAATGTTAGATTGGATATGGAATGGACAAAGAATACACATACATGGATTTGGGTGCAATTATTGAAATTAAATTTGTAGTTATGCAATATTCTAGTTGGGATTGGGTATGTAGGTTTGATAATATAGTTAGGATGAAGTAATATAGCCATGCTATGACTATTGAGGTTTAATAAGGACATGTTGTTGACTAATTAAACCTTACTATTGAGGGGGAACTTATGAACCAAGACCTTGTCTTTGAATCTGTGGCATGTTTGGCATGAAAGGTAATTGTTGCCTAATAGGTACTTGAGGAACATTGGAACCTCTTGGTTTTGTGAATCCCTATTGGGAAGTGGATGCATGTTGGATATTTAGCACTTGTCACTGACCAATATTTACATGTTATTAGATAGACATCATTTGGTTTTGGATTGTCATGTTAGTCTATGACTGAAGAGGTATGTTTGCTACTACTTGGCAAGGTGGAACATTAATTGCCCCTTGTTAAGGTGTAAATATGTTTTACCTATACTACATGGGTTTATTTAATAGTTCTTGTTATTCTAAAATATTACTAGTCACCTATTGGGGTGGAGTAAGATTCATCACATTCTGTTATGGCATGACACTAATCGCTAGTTGGCTACTTAATCCTTATTATTGGGTCTAGAAGAAGTAGATGGTTGAGTATTAGTGATAGTTAGTTGAGGTTGGGACATATAAACTCTTACTTATTGAGTTTTAAAACCAATAATAGTGTTAGTTAAAGGCACATTTTGTTATTGACTATTTGTTTGCACATTAAAACCACTTTGGTTTGTATTGGATGTTGCTTGTGCATTATTAATTATGTTTTGATCATTATTATATGTAGAAGAATAAGACACTTCCTTGATGTTTGAGGTATTGAAAATGTTTTTGATCAAAGTGTTTTTCATAAGTGGGTCTAAACCTTGATTTTATTGACCTGTCAACTCAAATAAGACTCTTGTTAAAGAGAGTGACTAAATAAAAGGTACATTTGACATGGCTAGGTTGTTAAAATTATATGCTAGCTTTTGATATGCTTGGTATGTTGTCTACATTTGTATTAATTGGTCCTCCATGAGGCCTCTTTATATGAAAATCATACGTGGATCTATATATGGCATTCGTACTATGTCATTGGTGTTGCTAGAAGAGCCCTGATCATTTTCTTGATTATAAGACATGCTATAAGGCCCTCTTGGTAAATTTATAAACTTATCATGCCATACCTTTGTGGCTCTATTAGGATCATAGGTTGATGGCATGGTCATGTATTAGGGTTATTTTTGGACATTTTCTATAATCATAGGTATGCTAACCAAATATTGGGCCATCTGTTATTGATCTTGCTCCATGTATGGAGGTGTATTAATTAAATAATTGGCCAAAGGATCTTGAATCTATTATCCTATTTTAGTGTTGTATAGTGGATAGGAATTTGTCTCCAAAAAAAATCATCTCTATAAGGGTCTTGAACAAAGTCCTCTTAGGTGTTAACATTTCCATATCCTAGATTGTACATAGTTCCATTATGTGTGTAGTGAGCTGTGATTAAATCTATGAAAAAGGTTTTGTAACAAGATGAATTAGAGTTCTATAAACTTTGAAAATATATGTCTAAAAATACAAAGAGGTTCAAAATCTTATCTAAGTTGGTCTAGGGTGGAGCTATATCTCGAAAAATTCTATGTAAAGACTTGGTAAAAATAGTATAACATCAAATGTATAATGTTAAATGTTTCACATAAACAAGGTCAAGTAAAATGACCTAAAAAAATTATTCCAAACTCTAATGTCCAAATATGTGTTAAATAGGTCTAAAATAGGAAAGGGAAAAGAGTCTCTAGGTCTTTTATCCAAATTCTGAGTCAAAAGCTAGGCTCACATAGGTTGTTCTAGGAATTTTGGCCAAACATGGCATCAATATCTAAAATTAAAACAAAGAGATGATGATTATTAATCTAACAAATTTGGAATATTTTGGCAAAGACTAAACACTTGATTCTAGACATAAACATAATCTGATTGGTATAAAAAACTAAACAAAAGGCACTTTGAAGATGGACTATTTCTATCAAATAAAGGCACAAACAATAAAGTATTCAAAATTGAGTAATGGATTAACCTAAGTTACATAACCCAAAAGAGAAAGATCTATGTATTAACCCTTATGAGTTGAGGCCTAAACAAAAATCAATCAATGTTTGGATCTGAACTTACAAAAGTTAATCAAAGACTCAACTAAGGTAAACTAGGATTCGATGACAACAAGATAAGAAAATTTGAACAACATGAATATTTTTAAAAACATCCAACAAGGCACAAATGATTGGTTTCAATAATGATAATTTAGACACAAGATAAGATAAGTCATTTGAAATAATTTGGGAAGCGTAATGGCATTATAACTTCCAAAAAATGTGACAATGGGTTGTTTCAAAGACTTATAAGGAACAAGACTTGAAATTATTTGGGAAGCATAACATTACCCATCTCAATCAAGTGCCATACTCAAAGTTTTGACACAAAATTTTTCTATGTTAAATCAAGGTGTCAAATAGATGGCATAATGCCTCCTCAAATAATGGAATATAATTGGACACAAGACTCATTCATGACATGGTATAAAAAACAAAGTTTTATTTCTAACACACTAGGAAATAAAAGAATAAATGATGAAATACAACTAAGTATATCATCCTAGATCCTATAAAGGTGTGGTAAAGTGGGGTTGACTAAAAATTACAAGTTATGACTGTCTAGATTGATCCCATGTGTACACACTTTCATGTTTGCACATAAGAGAAGTAGCACTTAAATTGGATCTATGTCAATTATATTGTTGTGAAAAGGTGTTGTATTTTCCACAACTACTACATCCATCAATTACTCAGTGTAGTGTGATGTCCTGATTGATCATACATTTTGGGTTAGTTTCCCACTAATGGAGATGGTTTAATCACTCAAACCACCATCTCAATAGGGTGATCCAAATTTATATATCCACCATGGAGATGTGTTGAAACAATATTGAGAGATGAAGTCTTAGGTTAATACTTCCCTAAAAAACTCACGAGAGGCAATGACACCCGTTTTACAAGCCAAAATACATGAAAATAAAAGATGAGTAGAAAGACTTTAGGGTTGATTTTAGATCACCCAATACCATAAAATTTTGAGGAGATCCTAGGAAAATTTATTTCTATGCTTTGGACTAGGAACCAAATGCAATGTAAAGGTGCTTTTGATCCCATGATTTCCCTATAAGGGATGGGGGAGAGTATACATGTGCTATTCTTTTTGCAAAACAAATAATCAACAAATAAGTTGGTAAATAATTTGAGTGAAGTTTGATTTTTAATCACCAAAATTAATGTGAAATTTTTGTTTACTATCCCCTTGGCTTAAGTGCAAAAAAATGAAATAATATTTGCACAAAAGGCCAATTTAAGCAAGACTATCTAGTTCATTTCAAACCTAAAAGTTCAAATGTTCAAGATGTATCTTAAGTTCATTTTAAAACAATAATTTTAAATGTTCAAGATTTAAACATGTTTTTTAGGCACCAAAATTGAAATTTTTCTAAGACTTAGCATGTTAGATTCATTTTAGGAACCAGATACTAAATGTGTAAGATCTAACATGTTTATTTTAGACCCAAATTGAAATGTGCAAGATTTGACTAATTCCTTTTAAAACCCTAAAAAAAATGTTTGGTTAGTTAAAACAAGAAAATTTGGTGTTAAAATTGATCCTTAAACCTATAATTTTTATATAATAACCCTTACTTTGAAGCACTTTCTTGATTGGACAAATGATGTTTGATTTTTAGTTCTCAAGTTTTTAATTTAGTTCACACAGTGACTGTTTGCAATAAAAATTGACCATTGCCAATTTAGGTAACTATTATTGGTTGGTATCTTAGAGAACCATTTTTGGTAATAAATAATCTATGATGATTGATTAATACCATCATCTATCACCTATGGACTCAAAGGAAAAACTAACATGAAATAGAAAATGTTATGTTAGGTTTGGTTAGATGAAATTTGGTAAAAAAATACAAGGTAAAATTAATTCTAGTGATTTATATGCCATTGAAACTAAGAAATAAATAATCTAAATGAAAAAAAGAATCAAAATACAATATTTAATTCCATTTTTACCTTACAACCCAACGTCACAGGTTTACATAAACCATGGTTGATTTAGCAGAACCATGGTCAATTGAGGCCCAACCATCATTGGTTGTACCTAACCATTGTTGGTTTTGTGTAAATATGAGAAATATAAATAAACAAAATATGGCCAACACAAGGTTAGAAAATCAAATTTTAGAGAGCTTACAACTTCCAAATGAATATTTAAAAGTTACATATTAATGTCCTTGGTATGTGGGATGTTTTGGGTCTCATCGAGTGTGCCATTTGTGATGATAAGACTTTGAAAATGGAGGGGAGGTTAGATTAAATGTTAGTTTCCATAAAAATATATGAAATTAAAAACACACTAACAAAGTATAACACCTCCATGCCTAGATCATAGGGGGATCTTAGTGAACAAACAAAAAATGGTAAAGCTGAACTAAAATGTAAAGAAACTTACAAGTTTTCCTCACCTTCCTTGAATGCTCAAAATGATGTGTTCATTGGCTTGCAAAGATTGTGCTCAATAAGTATTCATCAATGGGGTTTGGCTATCTCCATATCCTCTTGGCACAATGCTTGGCTTGGATTTTGATTTGATATGGCTTGAAAATGACTTGAATTGGCTCAATTTTGGCATTATAACACTATGCATTTGCTTGATGAATCAAATCCTACATTATAACTCTATTATGTTCCAAGCTCTCCAAATGAAGAGCTTTAGGCTTGCTTTTATAGGCTTTGAAATCAACTTGGAATGAGTTAAATCCTAACCTAGGTTTGCTTAGTTAACCCTAGTAGTGTTAAAAGGTATCAAATGGTCATGATTAACATGGAATAAGCATGGGTGGGATATTTTCCAAAAATGATAACTTACAAAAGGTGATGATAAAAACCTAGGATATTCATTGATTTTTGAATTTCCCTTTTTGATAATTCATTTAATTTCTCATGGATGAATTCAATTAGGATTTGATTAGGATTTGCATGTTATTTAATTCTTTTTAGGTATTTGTAATTTTTGAGAATTTGATTTAATTCAATGTGTGCATTTGACTTATTTAATTGATTTTTAGGCCAAATTGATTTAATTTCTTGTTATGAAGCCAAATTTGAGACATCTAGAAATTATTAGGCTAGATATTCAATCGTTAGTAAGAATTGGTTTAAATCTAGGTATGGAGCCATTGGTGGCCATTTTTAGGTGTCTACAATTGGTAGGGATGATTAATAGCATTTAAAAGGACCAAATGAAGAGAGGAGGCAAGTGAGACAAGAATCTTTGTTCATTAAAAGAGTACTGTTGCAGTAGAAATGAGAAGTATTAGAACCAGTTCAAAGGAGAAGTTTGTTTAGGAGCAGATGTAAAACAAAAGGAAAATGTTACAATGTGGTGATTGATGAGGAATTACATACAATATAGTGTCTTTGGAGATGGTACAAAGGCTAGGATTGAAGAGTATTCCACATCCACATCTATAAGGTAACATGGGTTCAAGAAGAACATAAAATCATGATAAGTGAACAAAGCTAGGTTAAATTTCATATAGGCAGCTATAAGGACAAAGTTTTATGTGATATAATGCCCATGGACATTTTCCATTTGTTGTTAGGAAGGCCATGGTAGTTTGATAGGAATATTTTTCATGATGGGTAAGCAAATACTTATACTATAGATAAAAAATGGGATGACACATATCCTTTTAACCTTGAAAGGTGATGTATATAGAGTGGAACAAAGAGTGATGTTGATGGCAACCAAAAAATATTTTGGTAAAGTTATTGAGAGTATGAATTTGATCAAATACCCTAATAAGGAAGAGAAGACAAGTTATCTTGAGATGGTGAGAATGGAGAGATATGAATCCACAAAGTTGGACATGGAAGATAACCAACAAGAGAGTATATTGTTGGATAAGTTCACTTAGTTGAATAGAGGAAGTGATAATTGTGAGAAAGCATTGGTATTTAGCATTAAATGCAAGATTCAAGGGTTCAAAAACCAAGAAGGTAGTGAGTATACTATAAAAAAGGGACAAAAACTATAGCTAAGATGAATGAAAAGTGTCTTGAGAATGACACCAAATAAGAGTGGGGCATTGAGGTGTCTAAGAAGGAAACAAAAGAAAGAGCCATGAAGGCTCCAAATTTTGATGCCTACAATATGTTTTGTGGTGTGAATACAAGTTATCAAGAAGTGGTTACCAAGTAAGTATTGGAGTCAAAGAAGATAGAGGTGTTTGTGGTTAGATAGGATAAGGATGATCCTATACAACTTAAGACTCATTAATATATGAAGAAAAAAGAGGGAGAACCCTGACCAAAGATTCCAAACCAAACAAAGGAACAAAGTTAGAGAGAAGATGCAATATGTTTGGATATATTTAACTTGAAAATGAATACAAAGATTGAAGACAAGGTAGAGATAAAAATGCAAGATCAAAAGTTACTAGAGCTCCATATGAAGAAGGAAGAGCAAGTTTATGACAAAGAAAATCTCAATGAAGGTGAAAGCAAACATGACAGTTCAGCTATAACATGGCAGTCAAAGGAAATAGCTAGAAGCATACTAAGTGAATAAAATCCATACAATATCAAGGATCAAGCAAACATTGAGAGGGATAAGGTATGTAGAACTCAAATAAGTGTAAATCTGATTGAATATTTTATATTATTATATGTGGGGTGAGAGTGATATTGAAAATGAGAAGTAGCAAGAGTGTAAGATACCAAATCAAGAAAATGGGTAGCATGAAGAAGATCAATGCAAAGCTATGAAGTATGTGAAACAAGAAGAAGATAATCAAGGTACATTCATGAAAGTTTTTGAAGTTTATGATTTTTGTGTTGACTCTTTGTCTATTGGTAGATATATAGTATACAAAGGTGATATCACAGTCATAATAAATCTAGGCATTTAGAAGAGCAAAGCTATGGTAATGAATTTTAGGATGGTCAATTTTCAAGGGGTGACAAGGTAGTCATGTCCAAAGAAGACATATGGGAGAGTGAGGGATAAAAATAAAAAAGAATGTTTCATGTTGACTTACCAAGGTAAGATACTAAAATAGCAAAAAGTAAAGGATTGGAATACATCTATAAAGGAATATCAAGTGTGGAGAATGCATTACATTTTGAGATAAGGTGTGGAACTAGAGACCTACAGTCCTTACATATTGATTTGTATAGAAAAATACATTATTTATGTTTAAATAAATAATCTCTAGACAAGATGGAATGAGTCAAGCTCAATATAGTTTGAGGATACCTTATAGGTTAGAAAAGATAGTAAGGACAAAAGAATTTAATCATCATAGGGTTCAAATGATATAACACTTAACTATGATAGAGGCAAAATAATTGGAACACCTCAAAGAGTGAAATAAGGGTCCATATTCTTATTCAAAGAATTATTATGATGTTGCAAGTGTCTGGAATAAGTAGGTACAATAGATGAAGGAAGGAAATATTACCTTGGAGTTTCATGTTTAAAATATAATCATACAATTGGAGTCATAATTTGAAGCCTTGGGAGAAATATGCAAAGTTGCAGTAGCTGTTCAAAAGAGAGGAGGAGTAATTTGGATGCTAGAGACATGGAGTGATCATGGGGAACATATAAAGAAACATATTGATAGCAAGACCTTGACAAGTATGCTATTCATTTCCAAATATGAAGAAGTAAGTCATTATAAACAAGGTGATAGTTTATTTTGTCCTATATTTCACTTAGAAGGTTTGTATGAGGTTGAAATAAGACAATAGATGTCAAAAAGAACAATAGGACAAGTTGATAGAATATAACTTAAGGAATGTTTTTGGAATTGGAGGAAAAGGAAGAAATAAAAATCAGTTCACATCAACCTACGAGTTCAATTTCATAGTCCTAATCATGCATATGAGTAAGAATTTCATAGTGGTTAAAGTTTGTCAATAATTTTTAGTGTTTTAGAAGAAGCAAGAAATGTGAAGACAACAAGTGAAGTGGCTAAAAAAGGTATAGGTTTGACAAATCAGTTACCTCAAGTCAATTTAGTTAAGACAAGATGTATTTTGGACAAGCGAAAGTATGAGAAGACTTGGAACTAGAAACATGTCAATTGTGATAATCCATAATTCAAGGAAAACACTACAAGGAAGAAAGATATTGACAACAAAGATACAAGCATATTATGAAAAGATTCATACAAATTAACCTCTGAGTTTTTTTCTTTTTCCCCTTAAGAGTATGATGCATGGACATCACTGATAAGTACAACATGATTGTAAATTTTGTCTAAATCAATTAAATAAGGGGTTTATGGCATGCTTAGCATGTTTTAGTAGTGTTATAATTATAAACATGTACCTTGGAATGATTTCTAAGTATTTAGGAGTGTATAGGAAGGTTAGAGATTCAAATGGGAGTTTTCTCACCATTTTTGGCAATTTGGAATATTGAATATTCTGTCATAGAATGGTTATTGTAGGAGGTGGTTTAGAAGTTAACAAGGTGTCAAATGAATAATAAATGTTAATGAGGATACTTTAGGTTTATATACATGGTCTCTAGACACACTTGTATTGAAGTGTCTACTTTGATCTTTATGCAAGGTGCAAACTCACTTGTGGTGACCATTAGAAGGTACTTAGTGTAGTTAAGGTAGATAAAAAAACATGTATTTTTGGTTTTTGGATTCATTTTTGAGATTTTATTTGAAGGAGGAAGGGAATAATACCCAAGAGAATAAGAATGGATATCCTCAAATTTTGATAATGTTGATGCCTAAACTCTTGATCTTGGTGAACAGTTTCCTATTAGAAGCTTTACAGATGTGGGATGAAATTGTGATCTATTAAGTGACCTATGGGATTTTAAAATCTGACTCTTCAAATTAATTGGGGAGGAAAAGGGAAAGGAATAAATACAAATTAAACTAAAATTAAACTATCTAAGGTGATGCACCATAACTTTCAACTTATCCATTCCTAAAATTGCATAAAATAACTTATACTCTTTAAAACATTATAGATGATTTAAAAGATCATATGCATGATTTAAAGCCTAAAATATAAATAAAAGATAACATTATATAATTACAGAACAAAAATAATAGACATCATCTAATTCCATATAATTTGACACAGAACACCACATCCTCTTCATTGTTAGGCAAAGAACAAAATACAAAGGCCTAAAGGCACAATATAAACTATTAAATATTTTTCATGAGGGGTACCTACTAAGGTATTGAAATGAAAGATAAAGACTGTTGCTATTTCTATTCAAAATTAAAACTATTACAATGGCTGCTCTCTGATAATAGTCAAATAATAATTTATATTATATAACTCCCCGTTATAAAAGAAATAAATTAAAAATATATAGGCACAATGGCCTCACAAGGAAATTACACTTGGAACCTAGCACTCACACTCATGATGAGGTCATTACAACTAAAATGGGGAGCTTCGACTCATGAATGAATATGGTCTTCAAATCTTAGATTTTGTGCAACCTCAATACCCCATGATCTCATGACAATTAGAAGAAGCATAGTAGTGATGTGTGTCTCCCTCCAAACTACCTCTAGAATTCTTATTGGAAAAAAGGGTCCATTTACTTTGGCTAATGGCACAACTCAAAGCCCTGACAAAAATGAACATGCTTTGGATAAGCCCCATGATGCCATATAGAAGGTTCACTTCCTTTTAGTCATATTTGAGTAGTGGGCCCCTCTTGTTATTCATCAACCAATGATACTCCTTAAAGTTCTAAAAAAATAACCCTTCACTCTCTAGGAGCACCATGATGCCATGTGGAGAGATGGCACTACTCCTAGGGAATTCAAGAACTCTTTTGCAAAGAATGAATGTAGGGGCACATCATGGAAGGTTTGCTTCTTTTTTGTTATAATTTCAAGTGGATCCTACCCATTATTTCATCGACCAATGGTGCACCTTTTGCTTATAAAATAATTCCCTTATTCCTTGAGGAGTGCCATGACAACACATGTCGAGCTGGCACTACTCTTGGGTGAGATAGAAACCTTTTTGTGAAGAATGAGCACTGGGGTACCATGTGGCACAAGTGAAAGGAGTTAAGACTTAGACAAAAATAAAAAGGGGAACCCAAGAAAAGAGGAGGTCAATATATAAACTACCAAATTCACAAAGCAAATCCATGATAAAAATATAACTACCCAAAAATACTTCAAAATGTAGATTATGATCCATAATTCTTGGAAACTCGTAGGGGAATCCACCTACAGATGGAAGAACCCAAAATTTATAGTTTCTCAAATCAGTCAAAGTAAAACTACAAAATTCAAGGCCCACAAAACTCATAAATTATGAATTAGTGATTGAGTCTTCTTTTTCAAAGCCTTAGAGGCTATGTCCAAATAAATTATCTCCTTGAAGGAGATGCTACTCAAACCTTCTACTACTGCTCACATTTGAAACTTGAGCTAGGTAAGAGGTTGTAAAATGGTCTCTACTTCAAATATGATCAGTGTTTGACCCAGGGCCACAAAGATAGCTTGGTCATTCTACTTTGTGACCAACAACTCTTTAATCTTGTCCTTAGAGAGGATCATGTTATCTATAAAGAATGAGGAAGGGAGTCCTAACTAGACTAGTTATTCAATATGTCCCTTCATGTCCCAAACCACTTTCTCTAAGGCATTCAAAAATGCCTTGCATTTTGATGCTACCTTATTAAAACTCAAGAACTCATTAACCTTTATTTCCATCTACCTTCTATCAACCACCCTGCCACTTGGAACATCTCATCCATAGTGGTATACAAATTCTAGACTAAGAGCTATGAATCTTAAACCTTAGGGGATATGAAGATGAGAGCCTAATCCACAAATATGCTCACCTATGTGCTCATTCATTGTGAGTTCATGATGAACCCAAGCACTAGCTTCAAGTTTGAAACCATGTCCCTTATTCTCTCCTAATATGAAATGTATAATTATTGGACCATTGGGAGGATACCTTTGGTCTAGGATCAGGAAGTGAGGTCATTATTCAATTGAAATATATCTTGGTATTTAGCCTATGACTCTTTCTATAACAACTAATGCATTTATTACTATGCACTTGTAGAGTCCAAAAGACTCTTATGGGTTTGCACAAGCTCTATTTATTTTTCATGTAGCTTATTTTTTGTGGTCACCTTTTACTTTTTTAGGCCACCTATTTTGACCTTTCACTATACTACTTGGTTTTATAGATGGGATCTTTGGCTAGCTTCTGATTAAAAGCTCTCAGATGTGACACAACTCTATATCTCAGACCTCATCTTGGTGAGCTTTGAATCTTTAGCCTTGGCCTCTACATTAAGGTGATCAATGGTAGCTTTGAATCTTTCAAGTTCTTTCTTCTTCTTCTCCAGTTGATGGCCTTCCTTGAGATAGTCTATGGTGATGGAATTTTGGGTCTCCTCCATCAATTTGACCCTATTGTGTGGTCTAGCCTAGTTGAGGTTAAGGTTAATGATGTGTATTGAGTAATACCCCAACTGCTTCTATTCTTGGGGATTGATTACTATTGGCATCATATGTGTAATCATTAGGGATTATTGTACAAGGCTAAAGAATGACTACATGTGAGGTACTACCAGGACCTTATCCATTTTTAATATTCTCTTATATGCCAAATCTTCTTGGGATTTTCTTGTAGTCTCTAACTACTGGTATAACCTCTCCTGTGACTGAATTAACTCCCCCATGAAGGGGGATCCTTATGGAAATACAAAAGGAATGGCCACTTGCTAATGTGAAGAAAAAGATGTTCTTTTAGGGATGAGTGGGTAAATGGTCAATGTGAAAGGTGAGAAAAGTGGGAGGCCATGGAGAGGGGTGGTGGGCAATTATCTTATAATGGATGTACTCATGGTGGATGAAGGTAGAGGAGTGAAAAGCAATAGAAGCATGGTGATTGGCTAAACAATGGAAATTAGTGCAAGCATGGTGGAAATAGGTGAAGGTAAAGATGAAGTGAATAATAAAGAAGAGATGAAAAAAAGAGGGTTAAAAAAGTGTACCTTCTTTTGCTTGGGCCTAGGAGGAGGGTTGGAAGATTTCACCTCAGAGCCAGGCTGGAATGACCCTACCTTAAGATGCCTTAGAGTGGTATACCCCTCTATTTGGGAACTATATAAAGATGAGGGGGATAAGATGTATACCTATAGATCATAAAATTTTCCTCCTCTTTCCTTGAGGGGTCATCTTCTTATTCTTCTTTGATTGAAACCTCTTCTTTTGCTCGAGCTTCTTCCTCATGGTGCTCATCCCAAAAGTTTTCAAATTACTCGTCAGAGTCCAAATTTTCAAAATTGAGATCCCTCTAGCTAATTTCCTTCCTATATTTCCAATAGGCATCCATTTTTTCTTGATCCAACCCTTTTGGATGAGTTGTGCTCTGAGACCCTTGGTCATGTTCTTTGTAGGATCAAAATATTAGACTAGTTTATAGAAAGACTCCCATGGTTGGTGGGTGTCTAAAAGGATCTTAGATAGATCTAAATAATTTTTTATGTCATCCTTAATTGGAAAATTCCCTTCATCAAAGTACATCCAGGTCTCATGGTTGAAGGGGGCAATAATTTTGAGAGTGGATATGTGGCCAGTTGGGTTGTAATTCCATTTATCATTGATTTGATCTAGGCTGAGCTCTACCAATTTGAGAATAAATTGATACTCATATGACCTCCTCATAACTATAATTCCCCCTCTCAAAAATGGGATATCATAAAGGGCCCTCTTCTTTTATCCCATGCCATACATTGAGTCCACCACATCGATTTGGTGGGCCAACTCTAGGGCTAAAGTCCTATTTGTGAGTAGGTGTAGGAGTTAGAATGTCTCCTCCTTAAACCTATGGACCTTGATGAATGTAAAATGGGACTCAAAGAACCATTTGACTATAATTTTTTAGCCAGTGAGCCATGTTCTTTGGTGGTCTATCATTATGAAGGTAATGGTTTCCTGATTGAGGTCAATTAGGATCAAAAACATGAAGCACTCTATGAACTCATGATAATCTTGCATGGCTGATAGGATGTGGGTCAACACAAAGATAGGTATCACTATATGGGGATACATTCCCATCTTGTTTATGTTGATAGTGAAGTAAGGCAAAAATAAATGGGAGATCTAGTATAGGATTAGGTGGAGGAGGAAGGAAGAATAATTGAAGGTATTCTAGGCTAAAAAATTTGCTAGCTGATTATGAATGGTGTTAGTGATAGCATCTAGAAAATTCCATTTGTAGGCCCTCTCCCTACTCACTTTCTTCAAGTGGAAGACTAAACCCAATTGGAAATTATGGATATTGATGTTTTAATCCATTCCAAATATGAATGCCAACATAGAGAGGGTGGCTTTCATATCTTGTGCATTAAAGATCGAGAGATCAATGGTTAAAGGTGACACTTATGTGTAATTTCTATAAAGAGTCAAGTTCAAAAAAATTATCTTTTATAGATGAGTTTCCCATATATTATATAGGCTCTCCATATCATATATGTCTACAATGGGATCATTGGGGAGCCAGACCATCTCCCTCATTGCATCAGTATTGATGTCCACATTCAATTGATTTCTTATGATAATTCCAATGGTGGTATTATATCTCCTTTCACAAAGGGAAATGATCTATGGTCATTGGTTCATGAGGGTAACCATGTATTGAGCTAGGATCTAGCTCCATATCCTAAAACTAAATGATTTGAAGTCATTGTTTCAAACCTTTATGATCATGTAGGGATGAATGCCCTCCCTTAGGCTCTTTATATTTTTAGTCAATTTGGGATCAAAGATCCCATATTTATAGTCAAGGACCAATGTGGGGTTCCTACAACATACCTTGGTGATTCTTGACATTTGGTACTATGGGCTTTGGCTGTGCATGGGTGAAAGCATATGATTTACTTCTTACAAATTGAGGTGGAAGGTCCTCATGACCACTTGATTTAAAAGTTATTTATTTCCTAGGATGTCTACTACTAGATGAGGACCCAAAATGTTCCATCTCGTAATTCTCCTAAAAAATCTTCTATTTGCCTTAATAAAAATACTAGAAACACTTGGTACTATCTTTTTCTCACAATTCTTTGCTCAATTCTTCACTCAAGATACTCTACTCAATGTTCCCAAAATTCTTAAGGAATTTAAATGTTTTATTTTATCTAGAGGGGGATATTTATAGGTTAACACTCCTAGATCAATCATCATGTGACCTTTTTAAATTTGGGTACCCGTAAATGATAAGGGCATCAAACATGCTTGATGAGCCTCTCATAAAATAGATGTGGTGATCCTTATGAGATATTGTACAATTAGGGGTGCTTAAACATTAATGGCAAGAGGAGTGGGGTAGATAACCATGTATCATAGATGATTAAAAATTAGGGAGCCAAGGTGTGGACACTTGGCAAAATAAAAATAATTTGTGCTAATGACACTTATTTTTGAAAAGAAACAACAAAAGAAAGAAACTAATTATATAATGTGACGCTGATAAATCAATTGAAGTGACTCAAGTATATTTTATTAACCAAAATATCTAAGGCATTACCTTATTCATCCACCAACTCGAATGCATTTCCCTACCTATTATTGATGATATAAAAGGGTCCTCTCCATAGGGAATTAAACTTAGCATGTTGACCTAGCTTCATGACCCTTTTGTCATATTTTAAAATGAAGTCTCCCAACTTAAAGCCTAGGTCAGATGCCTTCTTATCAAATCATCTATTGGCCACCCATTATTGGCTAATCTTAACATCACTAGGTTATTCTCTTTCTTCCTAAATCTTGAGCAATTCTGCTAACTTGACCTCCATTTCTTTGTTTTTTATTATTTCGACAACTTTTAACAATTATAAAGTGGAAATTTTTATTGAGATGGCCATGATCACTTCTTTTATATATATTAATTTATATGGGGATGTTTTTATTATTTACTTATGAGTGATTCAATCATCCCATAGAGATATTTTCAAATGCATATTCGACTCCTTCTATTAGTTAGCACCCATCCTCTTGATTAACCTTATGAGGTTCTTATTTGTTGATTCGGCCAACCCATTCCCTTGTGGGTAGTAATTAGATGAATTATTAAGGAAAAATCCATTTTAAGTGAAATTTTGAAATCTTTTAACTGAGTAAGGCCTTTGCATTATCAGATATGATCATTTTTGGAGGGCCAAACCTTGTGACCAATTCCTCTATGAAGTTGAGGATCATATCTTTAGTTGTTTCTTTCAAAGGAGCTACTTTGATCCACCTCATGAAGTAGTTCATGGTTGTGAGTATCCATTTATGGCCTATGCTAGACACGAGATTAATCATATCAATGAAATATAATCCCTATTGTGTGAAAGGCTCATCAGTCATGATTGGGTTCAATGACATGGCTGAATTCTTTTGCTTGCCAAGGAAAATCTAACATTACTGAATTTTTCTTCACCACTTGATGGTAATATGAAAAAATGGCCAACCAATAGTACACAACATACATGATTTTAGTCTCAATTATTTTTTATAATAAATGTCCACCAAAGGGGGAAAATGCATATCCTATAAAATCTTGCTAGCTTGGGGGTTATCAACACATCAGAGTAGTTCCTCATCAAAGATCCTTTTGAAAAGGACTCCCAAGACTAGTGTATAACTAGATCTCTAAAACCTATAAAATATATTATTATTTGTGGGAAGGCCATATAGATATTGAATAGTTTGTATAAAATGTGTTTTTTCAAAAATCTAAGACCTATCAGTTTTATACTAACTCACCAAAACCATTTCCAGTGTATCCTGCTCACGTGTCGAGGCATTCACACATTGGGCAAAATACTTGAAAAGTCCTCTCCCTTAAATAAACTTGGTTAGTCTAACTTTGAAATCATATTATAGGATATTGGTGATCCAATTAAATCTCTTATTAGTGATTTACCCTTCCATGATGTACTCTTTGACATTGCAATGCACCATATATATCATCACCTTTCTTCCCACCACTAAGTGTTTGAATTTATTGAGACCTTTAATGATGCAAAAATATTATTTCTCAATGAAATTATACTTATTCTCATATCTTCATAGGGTTATTGAATAGAATACAATAGGATGTTCACCCTTCCTTTCATCTTCTTTCTGAGTTAGCACAACTACCAAACTATGTTCACTCTTGTAAAAATACATGAAAAAATATTTAGAGAAGTTAGGATTGACTAGCACATGAGTGGTGGATATTAATTTTTTAATCTTGTCAAATTTTATTCTTCCGTCAGTGGTCCATTTGAAAGCTTGGTCTTTATTTAGCATTAATGTGATTGTCTTTACCAACCCTGTGAAGTACAAAGTTGATCTTCCTTAAGAAGGACTGGACTTCCTTTTTGTTGAATGGTAAGGTTAATTCCCTGATGGCCTTCAATCTATCTGGATCAATAGAGATGACTTATTTGGATACTACATATCCTAATAACTTTCCTTGTAGGATGCCAAAGATGCATTTTTTGGGGTTGACGGATACCCCAAACTCTTGGCATTTTTAAAAATTCTTCTCCAAATGATCAAAATGATATTCCTTTTTCTTGGAGAATACTGTCAAATCATCTAGAAAGATGAATATTATTTTGTTAATCGGGTCCTTAAAAGTTATATCTATGTCTCACTAGAAAGTAGCTCCTACATTACAGAGGCCAAAAGGCATTTTCATATAGATGAAGGTCCCCTATTTTTTAGTGAAAGTGGTTTTATGTTGATCCTCTTTATTAACCCATACCTGGTTATATCTTGAGAACCCATCTAGTAGGGACAAAATTTCTACTCTTGCTACTATTAAGAGGATCTCTTCTATATAAAGAAGGGGGTAGTGATATTTCAAAGACACTTTGTTCAAGTCTCTAAAGTCTACACATAGCCTAGTTTCTCCTTTCTTTTTTTTACCAAAACTAGGTTGGATACCCAAGTCAAATACTTTATTGGGTATATAATCCTTGAGTTGATAAATTTGCTTCATGTTAAGGTGTGGAGCTAAAAGCTTCACCAAGTGAGCAGATTTGATAGTTGCAAGTTTACATAGTCACTGGCATCGGTCAGGAGCGACTGACATCGGTCAGTAGTAGTTCAAGAGATGCTGGCATCGATAAAGCTCAGTCGACATCGATCACAGGCAAATAGGCAGGAATCGACGTCGATTACCTGTGCATCTAGAAACCTATTTCTGAGGATAGAACTAAGTGTTTGCATGATGGGATTAAGTCATAGTCTTAAGTCTGCATCTCTATTATTAGTAAGACTATTTTAGAGCCCTTGTTTAAGAAGCACAACTATTGGTTGTAAATGCATGTTCAAGTTTCCTAATTCTATATGTAGGATTAGATCTTCTTAGCTTATTGTAATGTAATGTTGAACAGTACAGAATTGTACATGTGAATCATTCCAAGTTGTTGGAGTTGATTGTAATTGAGAGAGAGAGCTCTTGAGGGAAAGAGATCTAGAGAGAGATCTGTACATTTGAGAGAGGTGTGGAAGAAAAGGAGTTTCTTCAATTGTATTCCTTCTGCAAAGAGTTTAATACAAGTTTTTAGGGTGGTTTCTTGTATCTCTTCTTCTTGCTATATTTCTGATTCTAGTTACTTATCATTTTGATTTAATTCCACATTTAATTGTTTTCACATTATAATCAAAATTGTTGGTTGATCCCCAACAAGAGGTATCAGAGCATTTATGTTTTAGGTGCCTAACAAGTGGTATCAGAGCTCAGGTTCACTAACAGGTGGTTCAGATCTGTGTAGTGTGTATTGATTACAGGTTACTCATAGGGGTTTCTGCAGGGATTTCTATTTGAGTGGGAGAAGCAATGGCAGAAGAAAGTAAACTAAGAATGGAGAAGTTCAATGGAAAAAATTATCAACATTGGAGAATGCAGATAGAGGATTATCTGTATCAGAAAGATCTATACTTACCATTAGGTGGGATTGCAAAGAAGCCCACAGACATGGATGATGAAGAATGGGAAGTTCTTGATAGAAAGGCTCTAGGGTCTATAAGACTGAGTCTAGCATCTACTGTGATATCTAATTTATCATAGGCAAAGACAATAGTAGAGTTGATGACTACTTTAGCAAATTTGTATGAAAAACCCTCAGCTTCAAATAAGGTATATCTTATGAAGCAGTTATTTAATTTGCATATGAATGAAGGTGGATATGTATCTAATCATCTAAATGATTTCCATGGAACTGTAAATCAATTAAGTTCAATCAGTATTGTGTTTGATGATGAAATTAAAGCTCTTTTAATATTATGTTCTTTGCCTAAAAGCTAGCATAGCTTAGTAATGACAGTTAGTAATACTGCATCTGCTTTAAATATTTTAAAAGTAGAGGATGTTGTTAGTGTTATCTTGAATGAGGAAATCCGCAGGAAAAGCATAGAGAAAACATCAGGGAATGCTTTAAATTTTGAGAGCAGGGGGAGGCAAAAAGAGAAGAGCAAGAGGAGATCAAGGTCTAAGTCAAAGGTGAGAGGAAGATCCAAATCCAGAAATGGCAGGAAGCCACAATGTTGGAATTGTGGAAAGATAGGGCACATAAGCAGAGATTGCTGGTCAAAGCCTAAGGAGGACAATCAGCACGAAGGAAAAGAAGAAGCAAAGGTTGCAGGTATTGCACAAGATGATTTAATATTCTCTTTGCATAATAATATAGAATCTTGGGTGTTAGATTTTGGTGCATCTTTTCATGCTACCCCTAATAGAGAATATTTTAGTGACTATGTCCAAAGAGATTTTGGAATAGTGTATTTAGGGGATGATGAGCCTTGTAAAATTATTGGCAAAAGAAAAGTGCAGCTAAAAATGTAGAATGGCAACACATGGGTGTTGAGAGATGTTATGCATGTTCCCAACTTGAAGAGAAATTTGATTTCTGCAAGAAAGTTAGGGGATGAGGGTTGTACAGTAACTCTCACAGCTAAATCTTGGAAGGTGACCAAGGGTGCACTTGTAATGGCCAGAGGTAAGAGAGTAGGTACTCTCTATTTGTGTAATTGTGTTACTAACAATTATCCTTCTGTATTATCTACTTCAGATGTGGATGCAAAATTGTGGCACTCAAGGCTTGGCCACATGAGTGAGAAGGGAATGTCCATTTTTAAGTCCAAAAGTATGCTTTTAGATTTAAAAAGCATAGATCTAGATTTTTGTGAGCACTGTGTTTTTGGGAAATAGAAGAGAGTGAGTTTTCTCAAGACTGGGTCAACAAAGAAGAAGCATAAGTTGCAGTTTGTTCACACAGACGTGTGGGGACCGGCTCAAGTTGCTTCTATTGGAGGATCACATTACTATGTTTCGTTCATAGATGATGCTACAAGAAAGGTATGGGTCTATTGTATTAAGAAGAAATCGGATGTATTTGAGACTTTTAAGATTTGGAAAGCTATGGTTGAGAATGAAATAGGCAGAAGATTGAAGTGCTTGAGATCTGACAATGGTGGTGAGTTCTACAGCTACAAGTTCAATTGGTATTGTTATATGCATGGAATTTGTAGGCAAAGGATGGTTCCAAGGATACCTCAGTAGAATGGAGTTGCTAAAAGGATGAATAGAACAATAATGGAGTGTGCAAGGTGTATGAGATTGCATGTTGGTTTGAACTTAGAGTTTTGGGCAGAAGTTGTTGACACTATAGTGTACCTAATTAACAGAGGACCCTCTACAGCTCTGGATGGTGGAATTCCAGAAGAGGCATGGATAGGTAAAAAGGTAGATCTCTCATTTCTCAAATTTTTTGGTTGTGAAGCCTTTGTGCACGTTGATAAGGAAAATAGAAAGAAGTTGGATGCTAAGTCTATGAGGTGCACATTTATTGGCTATGGCTCTGATGATTTCAAATTCAGGTTTTGGAATCTAGGAACTAACAAAATAATTAGGAGCCATGATGTTGTTTTCAATGAAAAAGTGATGTATAGTGATCAGCTGAGAAAGATAAATCAATCTGGGCAGAGCAATGGTGAATTGGATGAGGTGATGGTCCAAAATGAGCTCGCAGGAAAAAGAAATAATCACTTGCAGGAAAACACAGAGACCAATGTCAGCTAGGTAGGAACCGACATTGGCAAGACAGAAACCGATGCCGACAATACAAGAACCAATGTCAGCCAAGTAAGAACTGACGTCGGTCAGGGAGAACCGATGTCGGCCAGTTACAGGCTTGGAGGTGACCAAGGTCGGTCACTGTCAGAGAATTTGGGCAGATAGCATGTTGTGAATGAGTCTTAGATGCCCATCAAGAGGTCAGAAAGGGTAAGTAAACCTCCAATTCGATATTCCCCTTCATTATTCTATTTATTGCTAACTGATGGTGGAAAACTAGAGAGTTTTAAAGAAGCAATACAGGTAGAATCCAAGGATCATTGGGAGCGTGGCATGGTTGAGGAAATGGAGTCCTTGAAAGAGAACCAAACATGGGATTTGGTTGAGTTGCCAGCTGGTAAGAAGACACTAAAGAACAGATGGACCTACAAATTAAAGGAATGTGAGAATGGTAAGATGAGATATAAGGCCAGGTTAGTAGTGAAAGGATTTGCACAAAAGCCAGGTATTGATTTTGGTGAGATTTTTTCTCCTGTTGTTAAAATGACTTCTATACAGACTGTATTGTCTTTAGTTGTTATTGAGGATTTGCATCTTGAGCAGCTTGATGTTAAGACAGCATTTCTTCATGGAAATTTGGATGAAGAAATATATATGGAACAGACGGAAGGATTTGAGGTCAAAGGCACGGAGAAGTTAGTGTGCAGATTGAAGAAAAGCTTGTATGGCCTCAAGCAAGCTCCTAGACAGTGGTATTTGAGATTTGATAGGTTTATGATTGAGCATGGCTACAGTAGGTGTCAATCTAACCATTGTGTGTATTTTAAGAGATTGAATAATGGTAGATATATTATTCTATTGTTGTATGTAGATGATATGCTGGTTGTAGGATCACACATGCAGGATATCTCTAAGCTTAAGGTGAAATTAGCTCAAACATTTGCCATGAAGGATTTGGGAGCAGCAAAGAAAATCCTTGGCATGAGCATTAAGAGAGATAGGAAAAATCATAGGTTGATTTTGTCTTAATAGGATTATGTGAACAAGGTGTTGAAACGGTTCAATATGCAGGATGCGAAATCAGTAAGCACACCTTTGGCTGGACATTTTAAGTTGAGTAAAGAACAATGTCCTAATTCACATGATGAGGTAGAGTACATGAGTAGAGTTCCATATTCTTCCACAGTAGGGAGTTTAATGTATGCAATGGTTTGTACTAGACCGGATATTGCCCAAGCAGTGGGAGTTGTAAGTATATGGCCAATCCAGGGAAGGAACACTGGAAAGCAGTTCAATGAATCCTTAGATATCTGAGAGGAACCAGTAGTAGGCATTTGTGTTATGGAAGTTCAGATACTTCTCTACATGGTTATGTAGATTCAGATATGGTAGGTGATTTGGATGGCAGGAGGAGCACCTAGGGTATGTTTTCACTATTGGTGGAATGGTAGTTAGCTAGATATCTAAGTTACAGAAGGTTGTTGCCTTGTCAACTATAGAAGCAGAGTATATTGCAGTCACGAAGGCTAGCAAAGAGATGATATGGATGACACGATTCATGGAAGAGTTAGGAAAGGAGCAAGAGAGTTGTAGATTGTTAGTGACAGTTAGAGTGCAATTCATTTGGCTAAGAATTCAGCCTTTCACTCAAGAACCAAGCACATACAACTTAGGTACCATTTCATACGACAGGTATTGGAGGATGGTGAGTTGAAGCTGAAGAAGATCCATATAGATAAGAATCCTACTGATATGTTAACTAAATCGATTACAAAGGAAAAGTTGAATCTTCATTCAACTTCTATTGGTCTTCATGATTGAGTTGAAGATGGAAGAGCTAAAAGATGTTGTTGTACAGGTACTGGTGCAGCTGTTTATCTCCAAGTGGGAGATTGTTAAGGTGTGGAGCTATAAGATTCACCAAGTGAGCAGATTTGATAGTTGCAAGTTTACACAGTCACCAGTGTCGGTCAGGAGTGACCGACGTCAGTCAGTAGCAGTTTAAGAGATATCAGCGTTGGCAGAGCTCGATCGATGTTGGTCACAGGCAAATAGGTAGGAATCGACGTTGGTTACCTGTGCATCCAGAAACCTATTTTTGAGGACAAAACTGAGTGTTTGCATGATGGGATTAAGTCATAGTCTTAAGTCCACATCTCTATTATTAGTAAGACTATTTTAGAGCCCTTGTTTAAGAGGCATAACTATTGGTTGTAAATGCATGCTCAAATTTCCTAATTCTATATGTAGGATTAGATCTTCTTAGCTTATTGTAATGTAATGTTGAATAGTACATAATTGTACATGTGAATCATTCCAGGTTGTTGGAGTTGAGAGATCTGTACATCTAAGAGAGGTGTGGAAGAAAAGGAGTTTCTTCAATTGTATTCCTTCTGTAAAGAGTTTAATACAAGTTTTCAAGGTGGTTTCTTGTATCTCTTCTTCTTGTTATATTTTTGATTCTAGTTACTTATCATTCTGATTTAATTCCGCATTTAATTTTTTTCACATTGTAATCAAAATTGTTGGTTAATCCCCAACAAGAGGTATCAGAGCATTTATGTTCTAGGTGCTTAACACTTCATTCTTAAGACATGAGAGACTAATTCTTTGGGTTTATTAGCCTTTGCTTTTGGTGGACTTATTTAGATCCTTTGACTAGATCTATGGTATGCTAGATCACCTCGCAGTCATACCCTTTTAGGTTGTCATAGGTCCAGGCCATAACTCCATAACTATTGCAAAAAGACACCAATCAATGCTTATCCTTTTAGAAAAATTCTTTCCCCACCTTAAATTATTTTCCATCTCCTACATCAAGATCAAAGTAGTCACCTTTATTTGTGATACAATTCTATTTGTCATTCCTTCCATCATCAAAATCAAATAGATTCTCCAAGATGATTAGTCCCTTTAGAAGTTTATTGGACTTTAGTTGCATGATTTGATCTCTATAGGCTTCTTCAATATTTGGCTGTAACTATTTTGAAAACTCACATGAATATTGAAGAAACATGATAATTTGGGCATCACTCTCAAATACATACCAATTTTAATCATTATCTAGGATAATGGGCCTAATAATTACTCACACCACTTATTCATTAGTTAATAAATTGGTCACCAGATCAAACTGGGAGATGATTACTACCACTCTATCCACTTAATTGTTTATGGACCTAGGGATGATTTAAAGATTGAATTCTTTAAATGCTTTAATTAGATCCCATATTTGATGGTAGCAAGATCTCATGCATATGTTCTTTGTAGCCACAACTCTTCTTACTTGCTTTACTACTAGTTCAGAATCTCTAAACACCTTTAACTACTTCATGCCCATATGCTCGACAAGGTTGAGGCCATGGACCAATGCTTCATACTTAAATTCATTATTTGTGTAAGAAAATTACAAGTAGAAGGTCATAAGGGTTTTGTTTCTAGATGGAGACATTAATTAGATACCAGCTCTAGAGCTAGTTTTACATTTTGCACCATCAAAATGTAGAGTCCAAAATTTGGACTCATTTTATAGTACCTTGCTCTAATCCTCCCTCTTCTTCATGACTTCAAGGATGGATTGATCTTCATCATGGATTACATAAGTTCTCAATGAATTCATTAATGAGAAATTCCTCCTCTGGGTTCCCATTGTCTGCCACTCTTTCTTCCTCGAGCATTTCTACATGATACATTTCTTTCTTGGAGAAATAAGTGTGTGTTACTTTGAAATTCATCATAACATCATTAGATATGTGTTCTAAATGTAGTGGCTTAGACAACACCTTTAATTTTGAGCCATATTTGGTCCTTAAGATTAAGTGAGACCAATCCAAAGACAAGTATCTACCTATCTTGACTGTGAAATATCATGACAAACTAACCCAAATACTAGCAGAATATCTATTACCATAACGTTTTGGGAGACTATGATATTAGGACAAGAATACAAAGTTAGGGGAAGGGACTTGATAACACTTATGGTCTAAACTTTCTTCCCATCTAACTACATTATCCCTTTATTCAAAGGTTCATATTAGAATTGTAGTACATCCATAATCTATTTGGGTATTACAATGGTGTTGGTACTAAAATCAATCATAGAATTGTGTAACAACTTATTCTCCATAATGAGAGTTAAATAAAATGGGGCAGGTTTTGTTTTACTCACCCCCACTTTAGAGTTGATGAATGTAGATGGCACATGAGGTTACACATTGCTACTAGATTCCTTTGCCTTGGTTTGTGCTAGATCAATAGCTAGTTTATCTCATGCAGGCTTCTTTTGGTCTTCTAATGCCTCTCACAATAAATATTTATGCTCAGGGATAGATAAGACATCTTAAAGAGAAACATTAGATGGGGCCCTCTTCAGCTACTCTACCACATTAAATGACCCTTAAGATTAGACTTCAAGGTCATTTATCTTATTTTATGTTATTTTGCTCTGATTTTAATAAGCTAGGGGTGATGATTGGGGTCCCAAACATTTCCCAAAAGTTACTTTAGGCCCTATAAAATCCTCTTGGGTCTCAACTAATATCTTCTTGTATCAGGTGTAGTAGTCTAATTAGACTTGCAATGCTTTCATCATGGAGACCTCACTTGTGTAAATTACATATTTGCCTTTCACCCAAGAGAAAATAACATGCCTTGAGGCTATCTCCTCTTCTTGATCCAAAGACATTCCTTGAATTTGAGCCACTAAGATAACATTTTCAACACTTAGGGATTGGTATCTATAAGGAGTTAAATCAGGTACATTCCTTTATCTTTGTTGTTCGATAACATTTTACTATAGATTACCACTTGCATAGTTTTAGGGCATATACATATCATTACATGGAAAGCCCCATGAATTCAAATCATTTGCCAAGTTTTTTTGGCCAATGACCAATTCTCTATTTGAGTTTGGTGGCACCATTTGTAAAGGATCAAGAACTAAGATGATCTAATTTATAGGTCACACTTGGTGATTCAGCCTCTACCCACCTTAAAATTGGTTGTGCTAATATGACACTCTTTCATTTTTGTAGTTATGGTGAGGGTTATTAGGGGGTATAAATTGTTGCCTTTTGGTATTGATGATCTCATTTGAGAAGTTCCACAGGATGCTCTTCATCTCGTTCATCTTCATAGTTAGGGTGGATGAAGCGGACACATTCATTTAAGTATCTAGATATGCATATATGGAAGGATGTCCTCATTAGGTACTTGGGATTTCCTCTTGTTATGACATTAATATTTTTAGGAACATAGGCATTGAAGGTTATGGGGGGACTTTCCCAACATCTATCAGATTATTCTCCACTATGATTGCTAATTCATATGCATCTAACAATGTCTAGCCTCAAAAAGGTTGAATCATAACTACTATATTTGAGTTAAAGGCATTAAAATAAAATATAATGGCCATAACCGTAGGTGGTTGAGATGATACAAAGATTCTTTACTAGGTTTTATAAAACCTGGTATTAAAATCAATGATGGCTTCTTGTGGGGATCTTTCAATAGTGATTAACCACTATAAAAGAGATGATTGATCTCCTTTCTTATTGAATCAGTTGAATAATCTATTTCCTAATTCATCCTAGGTGGTGATGAAGTTGGGTAGTACAAACCAATACCAATCAAGAGCTCAACCTTTGAAAGAGGTGACTAGTAACCTTAAGACTACATTATGATATGTGATATGATGTATGGTATAAACATTAAAAACATCTTGAAGATGTTTTTTTGCACTTTTGAAATCCTCCCTAATGAATTTAGAGAGTACCTTCAAGGCATTAGTAAGAATATGATCCCATATATCTAAGTCTACTAGAAGGATAAGTGGGATACCAATATTACATGCTACAGATTTTCTCAGTGGTCCTAGGATAGCCATCCATTCTAGTTTCTCTATTGTGATAGACCCTACAATCCTTTGGTGAGTTATAACTACTTGAGGTGGTATTAGTAATCTTGGATTCTATGTTAGTAGTGACCTTGTGATGGGTCTCTAGATCATAAATTCTTACTTCTAGTCAATGTTACTGATATAATCATGGGGGGGGTGAATTAGTAAGCCCAAATAATTCAACTTAAATTTTGATCTTTGTAAACATTTAATCAGTTACCATTATCAATCATGAAGCATACACAATAATAACATGAATGATTAAGAGAGACAATGCAAGATCAATCAAATAGCACATGACATACATGGGAAACCCTCTTGGGGGAGAAAAACCACTTGAACTTGTAATTGGACTATTTTCCTAAAATAATAAGATCCAATTTAGACCATCTATAGATGATCAAGGAAATGCAATCCCTATTTAGTAAGAGTCCAATCCCATAAGGTGATACCATACCTATCTAGATAAGTTGCAATAACAACTAGACCTTTTAACAAGTATCACCTTACAAGAAGGTTACAGCCACATTAGATGCTTAACTACCATAATGACACCTATAAACACTTCCCCATCTGAATTGATGTCAACAACACTTGATTATGGACCTCAACTTATCTCTCTTCACCTTCACTCACACTCAATCTGCAAGAGCACTATTCTACCAATAGAATTATGACCTAAAAGTCATAAAAATAACCTCAATCTATTCTTCTCTTCAACTCATCTTCAAGGCACTCTATCCTTCCTTCACTCTTCAAAATACATAAGCCTCTCTCCAAAACTCTCCTTAGTCTCGCATACCAAGTCTAGAACCCATCATCTTTGGTTCTACTATTTATAGAACAAACTTGATAATTACTACCTTGGTCAACCATTAGGCATGCCTTAGCCCTTAAGGCATATTTCACATGCATACATGACTCAACATGATATTATTTGGTTGGCCATATCATCTATAGGTCACCTTTACTTAACTACACCTTTTAATAAGGCCCTTATATCCCTTATAGATCTCATGTGAACCCATTCACTCCTTTAGCACTCCCTCAAGAAATAAAAGAACATAAGACAAATTTAAAATACATAGATCTAATCCTTATATCCCCTTAGACATATTAAAATGATCATAGCTAACTTATCTCTCTTTTACATATGCTCAAATAACTCAAACACTGACCTGGTGCACATAGTCATCATGAATGAACACATAATCAAAATTTTAAGCATTGCTCATACTCAAGATAGATTTTACACATCTACAAAATCCACATAGAACATAATCATGAAGCATAAAACATTCTCCAATAACTAATTCAATGTGAGACATTGAAATAACATCAACACAAACTTGAAAATCCTTTTCGGGTCATGTGCAAAACAAGCATGAACACACAATCAACTTTTAGGCTCAATATCTTTGACTCTACTCACTTTCAAATCTTCAAAGATATATATCCAAATGTATCTTGGAGTCCTCTACCACTTTTATTTTTACTACATGATAAAATTCATATTTTATCAAAAGATATGGTTGAAATACAGAGCTCTAGTTTTTCTTATGTTAAATATTTGAATAGCAATAGTCATAGTTAACCTTCAAACACAATGATTAAATCTTTTGAACTCTCAGCTTAGGAACAATCTCACATCATCAATCTTGTCTGATCTTAATTCATAGACCACCAAAGCCAAAAATTAAACATCTATCACATTTAACTCATCTCATGCAATATAAGAATGTTGACTTCACGCGTTTCATCGATTTATGTAGATTAACCAGGGCCTTATCGATCAACTCTCACCATTGATCAAATTATATGAATGCCTATTCATTATTGGATCCTTATCCTATACCTTTGCTTAGATCTTAAATGTCATGCACCTATCCTCATCTCACTACCTCTTGACTCCTTAGATCAATCATGTACCATATATCTTGCTCGAGCTTTAACACTTGAAAAAATGACTATGGGGACCTTGTCAATATGCATGCATATCCATTTTTTATCCTTAATAACTTCTTATATGCTTTGATGTAGGATCTCAAATTTTAACTAGATGATCTCCTTCCATAGGAAAATCCAACCATATGAACCACTAATCCTATAAATCTTGTATGTGTGAGATATAATGCCATTAACATGCTTTCTCATGAACTTATGTCAAAGAGTCAACCATGTCCAAATCTTTTTGAAAGGCCAAATTTAAACATCCATAACTTTTTTTGCCCTTTAGTGCATGACCTATATGATCTATGCTCAAAACTAAAAAAACCTATATGATCATTTTCTCTTGACACCTTCACATATGTAAGATATAACATCATCAAAATACTCACTCAACTTTTTTTTCCACGTATCAAAGTTGGCTATGTATGGGAAAACACAGTTAAATTCCCTAGGACCCCAAATTTGCATATGTATATCTTTTGACACATTAGATCACATGATCTAAAAATTATTTTAAATAAACTAGGCACAAAAATGAACAAACCCATATGATTATTTTATCTTGACACCTCTATGTGTGTGAATTCTGACCTCATCAACATGCTTACTCAGCTCTTTCTGACCAATCTACAAATTTGGCTAAGGATGGGAAAACAATGAATTCTGACTAAGAAGCCAACTTTGAACCCTCATATATTTGACCACACTTCAATGAATGACTTGAGATTTGGTGTATAACAACTAGGGACTAATGTGATGACAACCATATCACCCACTCCCCTTAACTCCTTCCCACATGGCAATGGTGACATCATCAAACTACCAACTTAGAGTTTCTACCACTGGACCCAAAGTGTCTAGATGAAAACTATGATAGACTAGATGAATTTCACTTATTCACACAAGCTCTTAAATCATGGATTATATCTTATAGGACCCCTTGCACATGTTTAAACCTCTATACTCATCCCCGATTCTTTCAATCTATGTCAATATTGAAGATCAACTAACCATACATAAAGTAGACTAGAAACAACACATTACACACTTTTTCATTATCACATAGACTATCAAGACACTTCATCCACTCACCAGAGCATTTCTTGACACCACCATGACATCATCATGACAACTCTCCAATAATGTCCCCCTTTGTCATTGATGTTAACACCTATAAAAATAGAAATATATAACTCATCCTCTCTCTTAAAATTACTCTTACAATAAGAACTTTCTCCCCAAACAAGAACTTTTTCCCCATTTGACACAATGACAAAGTGGTCACACACTGATCCTGAGGGCCTAAAAAGAGACTACCAATTATGAATAGACCATCTTTTAGAAATATAATACACACTACCCCTTACTTTTAAGCCTACTTATTCTTGTCTTGACAACATCCTCTTGCTCCATGCCAACACTCTCTTCAACCGAGCACTACAACCAATAAATAAAGAAAACACAAATACATTGAACTATGATGAAACTCACTAAGAAACATTTAAGAGGGACTCCCCATAAGATCTCTGAGCTAATGCACATCTTGAGCATCTTTAGTTCTTCAAACACCATGAATAACTAACACACATGCTTACACGTAATCACTCTTAAATCACCATAAAGACCATCAACATAACTTAATGCCACTCACTAAATAGGGACATGCTCTCAATCAACATGAAAAACAAACACCCATTTTGACCCTATACTATAGCTCCTTCATAAACCTCTGGATCAAGTCTTATGAACATGTTTCTCCCCCTTAACCAAGGACCTTCTATTGATTCATAGAGAAATAAATGACACCCAAACTCTATTTTAGATACTCAAAATTACCTTTTGACAATGGTTTGGTCATAATATCTGCAAGCTACTCTTTTATAGGTACATACTCCAACTTGACACATTGATTAATCACTTGTTATCTCAACAAATGATATCTAATAAGAATGTGTTTCATTTTTGAGTGCATAATATGATTCTTTGAGATACTAATTGCACTAGTATTATCACAAAAAATAGGATAAGGTCCATTTTGTCTTACCTTGTAATCCTCTAAAGCTTGTTTCATCCACATAACTTATGCATAACAAGAGGCAGCTACTATATACTCAACTTCTGTAGTTGATAGAGACATTGAGGCTTGCTTCTTGCTTAGGCAAGACATCAAACATTCTCCCATGAAGAAGACCCCACTACTCATACTCCTATCATCTACACATCCTACCCAATCAACATCAGTCTATGATTTGAAAGAAAATTCTTTACTTCTGGGATACCATATTTCATAGGCTATGGTGCCTTTGAGATATCTCAAGATCCTTTTGACTAATTTCAAGTGAGATTCTCTAGGATCAGCTTGAAACCTTCCTATAAAATCTACTACTTGCATGATGTTAGGTATAACTACAGTAGAGTATAAAATACTTCCAATTATGGATCTATAGAAAGTTTGATCAAATTTTGGTGAGTCATCTAGTTTACTTAACTTGCATCCTATGATCATTGGAGTACCCATAGGCTTACAATCCATCATGTCAAACTTCCTTAGAATATCCTTGATGTATTTATCTTGATAAATGAAAATTATTGCATCAAGTTGATTAATCTATAATCCTAAGAAGTAAGATAGTTCTCCCAACATTGACATTTCAAACTCAGTATTCATAGTATCTACAAAATGTCTACCCATTTTATCATTGTTAGATCCAAAAACTATGTCATCAACATATATAACAACTAACAATTGATGATTACCTTCTATCTTAATATATATATATATATATTACTATCAACTACCCTGCTTTTAAAACCTTGACTTAAAAGATACTTATCTATCCTATCATACCAAGTTCTAGGAGCTTATTTAAGACCATACAAATCCTTCTTCAATTTACACACAAAATCTTGATTACTTGACATGAAGTATCATTTAGATAACTCAGTGTAGACTTCTTTTTCTAAGCTGCCATTCAAGAATGCAGATTTCACATCCATTTGATATACCTTAAAACCTTTGAAACATGCATAAGCCAAAAAGATTATAATTATTCCATCCTTGCCATAGGAGCAAAAGTCTCATCAAAATTTATTCCTTCAATCTGAACATATCTTTTACACATAAGTCTAGCCTTTTTTCTTGTGACTTCTACTTTCTCATTCATCTTATTTTTGAAAACCCATTTGGTACCTATCACATTTTTATCTTTTGGTCTAGGAACTAAGTCCCATGTTTCATTCCTTTCTATTTGATCAATTTCTTCATCCATTACATCATTTTGTCTTTCATCTTTGCTAGATTCCATAAATGTGTTAGGTTCATTCATGGATAATAGAGCTAAGTTTTGTTGATTTTGATTGATCAACATTTTCCTTGTAGTCTACAACCTTACACCAACATTTCCAATAGTATGAGAGATTGGATGATATTTCTAAACTCTTCTAGATAGAGATTTAGTATCTTGTCTTTTCTCCTCTTCTTCATCTTCATTAGTTGTTTGAACAGATAACTTATCATTGTTTGTAATTACATTCTAAGTTGAGTCACTTACCTACAATTTTGGATTTTTGACTCTACTTGTCTCATCTACTCTTACATTTGAACTTTCAATAATTTTGTGTAGTCTATTTTTGAATCATCTATAGGTATTAATGATATAATAATATCCTAAGAAGATGCCCTCAACATATCTTAAATAAAATTTTCCAAGATTATATTCATCTCTTTTGATGAAGCACCTCCTCCTAAACAATCTAAAATGTTTAATATTAGCCACTCTATTCTTACATAACTCATAATATGTCTTGTTACCATTTAATCTGATTTGACATCTATTTAGGATGTACACAAAAGTCTTGGATACCTCTTCCCAAAATCCATCTAATATTTTTGCATCTTGAAGCATGGTTCTACCCATCTCAACTATAGTCCTATTATTCCTTTCAACCACACAATTATATTGTGGTGTTTTAGCAATAAAGTATTGTCTTCTTATCCCATGTTCATCACATAAATCATCAAAATTATGAGACCAAAACTCACCTCCTATTTCTAATCTCACACACTTTATCATTGAACCTTTATCATTTTCCACAAGAGCTTTAAATGCCATAAATTTTGCAAAAGCTTCTAATTTTTATTTAAGAAAGAATATCCAAGATATCCTAGTAAAATCATCAATGAGAAACATGAAGTAACTATTACCTTGAATACTTTGAGTTATCATAGGTTCACATAGATCAATATGGATCAAATCCAATGGATATGTAGTGGAGAATTCCTTGTTCTTGTATCTTCTCTTGGTTTTATTCCCATGTAGACATGCCTTGTAAAGATAATGAGGAATCTTAGAAATCTTGGGCTTATGCCTTACCAACCCCTTTGAACTGGTCTTTATTATATTATCAAAATTTATATATCTAATCCTTCTATTCTAAATCTAATTTTTTTCCAAATGACTCATGAAACATTTCTCCTTCTGGTATTCATGGAATACATACATGTTGTTATCTATTTTATGAACCTTTGAAACTAATCAGTCAGATTTTTCATTTTTTACTTGACATACATGATCATGAAAAGTTAAAACATTTCTTTTCTTACACATTTGGCTCACACTTCAAATTTTATGTTTCAAGCATTATACATATAAGACATTTTTAGTCTTCATATGACCATTGTCCAAACTTAAAGTACCTTTGTCGACTATGTTAGCAGACTTGTTATCACTAAATCTAATTGCACATGGGTTAGTCTTATTTAGAGAGATAAACTTAATCTTGTATCCTATCATATGATTTGAGCATCCATTGTCTATGAACCATATCTTGTTCTCATCTTCTTGAGTGTTCAAAGCTACTTGAACAAACAATGACTCTTCCTTTTGTGATCTACTTGGATTTTGCTTCTTATCTTCTTTAGACTTAATCTCCTTAAACCATTGAATAGTGTTAATGACCTATATATCCTTTTTCCAAAAGTTTTTATTTTAGTTCTTGGCTATGTGATCTTATTGGTTATAGTTGTAACATATGATATCCCTTTTGATCTCTAGAGAGAGCATAATCCTTATATCTATGACCAAATTAATTGTAGGAGAAACAATACCCATTGAAGACTTTGTTCATGTTTGATCCTATTTTCTCTTGAAAATTACCTCTCAATGGATTTTCATTCTTGATCCTTTTGATGGAGATAAAATACTTGTTGTCCTTGGATGAGACCATATTTGAGTAAGTCAAGACCTTATTTTCACATTATCTCATCCTTTGATTGAGACTTGTATTCACCATGACCTATAGATTCTTGATAGTTGCTCCTATATTTTATACTACATTATTAACTTTTGATAAAGTAGAAACTATATTATATTGAAGCCAAGACATAACTTTTTTTTCAACCATTTTACCTTTGATTACCTTTGAGCTATTAAGTCTTTACCAGAATACTTGGCCCTGATACCAATAGTTAGAGTTATAATCACTGAGGGGGGGTGAATCAGTGAGCTCAAATTATTCAACTTAAATATTGAAATTTTAAAACACTTAATCAATTACCATAATAAATAATGAATCATACATAACATTAACATGAATGATCAAGATAAATAATGTAAGATCACTCACATAACACATGACATACGTGGAAAACCCAACCCTCTTAGGAGAGAAACCCCACTAGAACCTGTAATTGGAATACTATCCTAAAATAAAAAGATCGAATTTAGACCTTGTACAAATGATAAAGGAAATATAATCCCTATTTAGTGAGACTCCAATCCCATAAGGTACTACTACACATATTTAGTTGAGCTGTAATAACAACCAAACCTTTTAGCAAGTATCACCTTATAAGGAGGCTACAACCACCTTAAATACTAAGCTACCAAAACAAAACCTATAAATAGTTCCACCTCTAAATTGATGTCAACAACACTTGATGATGGACCTCAACTTATCTCTCTTCACCTTTGCTCACACTCAATCTACAAGATCACTATTCTACCAATATATTATGACCTACAAGTCATACAAATAATCCTCAATCTATTCTACTCTTCAACTCATCTTCAGGTAATTATACCCTTCCTTTAATCCTAAAAAAATAGAATCCTCTCTCCAAAAATCTCCTTAGTCTCACATACCAAGTATAGATCCCATCATCTTTGGTTCCACTATTTATAGAGCAATCTTTATAATTACTACCTTGGTTAGCCATTAGGCATGCCTTAGCATTTAAGGCATATTTCACATGAAGACATGACTCAATACAATCTTCATAGGTCAGATATAGAATCTATGGCTTACCCTTAAGGAACTACACCTTTTAATAAGGTCCTTATATTCCTTATAGATCTCATGTGAACCCATTCACTCCTTTAACATTCCCTCAAGCAAAAAAAGAACACATGACCAATTTGAAATACTTGGATCCACTCCTTATGTCCCCTTCAACATACTCAAATGATCATAGTTAGCTTAGCTCTCACTTGTATATGCTCAAACAACTCAAACACTGACCTGGTGCACATAGTCACCATGAATTAACACACAATCAACTTCTTAAGCATTGTTCATACTCAAGATAGATTGAACACACATAAAACATCCTCATGAAGTATAAAACATGATCCAATAACTAATTCAATGTGAGACATAGAAATAACATCAACACAAACTCAAAAATTCTTCTCGAGTTATTTGTAGAGCAATCATGAATACATAGTAAACTTCTATGCTCAATATCTTTGATTGTACTCACTTTTAGATCTTCAAATCTATATAGATAGATGCATCTTGGAGTCTTCTACCACTTTGATTTTTAATGCATGATCAAATTCATATTTTATCAAAATATATGGTCAAAATATATATCTCTATTTTTTCTTATGTTAAATCTAAATATTTGAATAACAATGGTCACATTTAACCTTTGAACACAATGTTTGAATCTTGTGAACTCTCAACTCAGGAACAATCTCATACCAGTGATATTTTCTAAGATTTAATGCATAAACTACCAAATCTAAATGTTAAACATCTATCATTTTGACCTCATCTCATGTAATTTTGGAACTTTGACTTCACGCACTCCATCAATCTCTATAGATCAACTATGTCCTTAACAATCAATGCTCACCACTGATCAAACTGTATGAGTGCCCACTCACTATTGGATCCTTATCCTATACCTTTGCTTAGATGTTAAACATCATTCACCTATCCTCACCTTGATGCCTCCTAACTCTTTGGATCAATCATGCATCATCAATTTTATTCAAGCTTTAACACTTGAAAAAATGACTAAGTATGGGGACCTATCAATATGCATGAGTAGCCATATTTGATCCTTAATAAATTCTTTTGCACTTTGACATATGATCTCAAATTTAGACCAAATGATATCCTTCCATAGGAGAATCCAACCATATGACCCACTACTCTTGAAACTCTCATGCATGAAATATATAATTCCATTAACACACTTCTCATAAACTTCTGTCATAGAGCTAACCATGTCCAAATCTACCTGAGATGCCAATTTTGAGCATCCATAACTTTTGTCGCGCTTCAGTGCATGAACTCAAATTTATCACAAATTATCTATGATTAAAATTGAACAAACCTATATAATTAGTTTATCTTGACACCTTTAGACGTTTAATATATAACATCATCAAATTTCTCACTCGGCTCTTTCTACCACATTGCAAATTTAGCTAAGTATAAGAAAACACAATCAAACTCCCTAAGAGCCCAACTTTATGTATGTATATCTTTTGACGTGCTACATTGCATGATCTAAAAATTAGTTTAAATAAACTAGGAAAAAAATGAATAAACCCATATGATCATTTTATCTTGACACCTCCATGCATACGAATGCTGACCTCATCAACATGCTTACTCATCTCTTTCTATCCAATCTACAATTTTGGCTAATTATGGGAAAACAATTAAATAATGACTAAGAATACAAATTTTTACCCTCATATATTTGACTATGAATCAACACATAAATTGATATTTGATGCATAAAAACTAGGTACTAATGTGATCATAACCATATGACCCACTCCCCTTGAATCTTTCCTATGTGGTAATGATGATGTCATCAAACTACCAACTCAAATTTTTTGCCACTAGACCCAAAGTGTCTAGATAAAAACTATGATAGATTAGATGAATTTCACTTATACACACAAGATCTTAAATCATATATCATATCATATAGGACCCCTTACACATGTTCAAACCTTCATACTCATCCCTAATCATCTCAAGCTATGTCAATACTAAAGATCAACCAACCATACATAAAGCACACTAGAACAAACACATTACACAGTTTATCATTGTCACATAGACTATTGAGACACTTTATCCACTCACTAGAGAATCTTCATGACACCACCATGAAATCATCATGATGACTCTCCAACATTCAGGTTGATTGGTCCCACTGGGCATGCTAGAAAAGGGAACTATTGATGCCTAAAACTCTTACTCTTGGTGAACCATTTCCTATGGGAAGCTTTACATATATGAGATGAAATTGAGATATGTGAAGTGATATCTGGGATTTTAGAAGTTGGATCTTCAAATTAATTGGGGAGCAAAAGAGGAAGGAGGAAATACAGAGAAAACTAAAATGAAACTATCTAAGATGATGCACCATAACTTTCAATATATCCATTCTTAAAATTGCATAAAATAGCTTAGACTATTTAAACCATTACAGATGATTCAAAAGATCTTATGAATGATTTAAAGCCTAAAATATAAACAAAATCTAACACTATAGAAGTAGTGAACAAAAAAAATAGACAGCATCTGATTCCATATAATTTGATATAGAACACCACATCCTCTTCATTGTTAGGCAAAGAAAAAATACAAAGGTCCAAAGGCATAGTATAAACTATTCAATCCTTCCTATGAGGGGCACTTGCTAATGTCTTGAAATGAAACACAAAGTCTGCTACTATTTATATTCATAATTAAAACTAGTATAATGGCTACTCTCTGATAATAGTCAAAAAATAATTTTCATTATCTAACTCCCCCTTACAAAAGAAAGAAGTTCAAAATATATAGGCACAATGGCCTCATAAGGAAATGATATCTAGAATCTGGAATTCACATTCATGATGAGGCCATTACAACTAAAAGGGGGAGCTTTATCCCATGAGTGTAGACAGTCTTCAAATATTGGATGTTATACAACCTCAATGCCCCATGATTCCCACAACACTTAGAAGAAGCACTAGCGATGTGTGTCTCCCTCCAAACTACCTTTGGAATTATTTTTGGAAAAATGGGACCACTTCCTTTGGCCAATGGTATAACTTGAAGCCTTGACAAAAATAAACTTGCTTTAGATAAGCACCATGATGCCATGTGGAAGGTTTGCTTCCTTTTAGTCACATATTAATAGTGGGCCCTACCCATTATTCATCAAATAATGACACTCCTTAAAGTTCTATAAAAAAACCATTCACTCTTAAGGAGTGTCGTGATGCCACATGGAGAGTTGACACTTCTCCTGGGGAAGTCGAGAACTCTTTTTCAAAGGAGTATGGGGGTGCCACATGGAAGGTTTGATTCTTTTTCGTTATAACTTCATATTGGGTCCCACCTATTATTTTATTAGCTAATGGTTCAAATTTTACTTATAAAATAAATTACTTCTTTCTTGATGAGTATCATGATGACATGTGTCGATCTAGCACTACTCTTGGATGAGCCAAAAAACTTTTTATGAAGAATGAGCATTAAGGTTCCACATGGCACCAGTGGAAGGAGCTGAGACTAAGCCAAAAATAAAAAGGGGAACTTGAGAAAAGAGGAGGTCAATATATAAACCACTGAATTCACCAAAGATGTACACAAAAAATCTAACTACCCAAAAATACTTCAAACATGGATTATGATCTATACATGGCTATTTTTTATGTATACATAATGGAATATGATTGTGATATGATAGTTAAATGAAATTAGATTCAATGTGGTGTGATTCTAATCTATGGTTTTATTTTATCAAGTTATTTCCATTTTTTGGAATGTGTTTGTAACAATTCTTCTATCAATTTTCACATTATTTGGTTTAGAAGACAACACAATTCTATAAGAATGTGCATGTGTAGGCCATGTATCCTCAAAGTGTGATAAGAGAGGACAGCATAGTTTTGTTTATGGTTGATTCTTGATTAAAAGACATGATTGAATATGTTAGGAACCTTCCATATTTTTTCTAAGGTTTTAAACATCCCCTTGATTTTTATATCTTCAAAAAAACATTACAAAGCTGATAGAATGTGACTATATGCTCATTTTAGTCAAGAATATCATAAAGAAGTTGAAAAGAGAAGTTTTTGTGCATAATTAATGATTGAATAGGGTAAATGGAGTCATTATAGATCCTTTTATATCATCCATAGATTTTATAACCGTTTGAGACCAAAATAAAGCCTTAAAGAACACTTGCAAACCCTGGATATTGTGACTGTGCACATAAAACAGTCAAAAAGGTGATAATAAAATGGAACAAAAATGTGTAATTGAAATAATAATTATTTTTTAATTTGTATTAAGGTAGGATATGAATTTAACAATACTTATGACTCTTTGAAACCTAGTTTGAATCTTTAAAACTCAAAATGAAAGCTCTCAAGCTCCCACAGAGACTACAAACCATGAACTAGGGTTTTACAGGAAAAATGAGTGTAGAAAAATGTTTTTATCATTAGAATGAACCCAAATTTTGTCATATGATATGTTTTCATTTATATGAGTATATTCAAGTTTTTTTTATTGTATTTCATACATGTAAGTATGCTGAGAGAGGGTTGTTTGTGATCCTTTGCAGAACAAACCTAAATGGGCTTGATAGAGGCCAAAGATAAACTATAAAAGTGTCTTTCACTTGGAGATATCATTTTAAACTTAATAAAACAATCAAAAATGATAGAGGTTATTTTAAAATACATATCTTTTTGAGAAAATTTATGGTATAGAATTGTACATGTAGATTTAGCTTAAAATAGGTTACTAGAGTGGACTGTGTCAAAAGGGAAAGTTGCAAAGGTTGAGAGATTGGTGGAGAAGGGTGTTGAAAATGGTATGAGAGGTATAAATAGACCATAAGGAGAATTTTTTTGATTCCAAGAACCCAAAAATCATCTAAGGAATCTTAGAACTAGAGAGTGCCTAATGAGCCATATAGACTATTATGGAGAGAGTGAACATCAAACAACGAGAATAGTGTGAGAAGTTGATTATCCTCTACATCAATTTTCTCTAAATTTATGCTAGTTCTTAGATTATATATATTTGGTTGGGCATGTCATTAAAACATGTCCTCAACACTTTAAAACATTTTAAATTGGTAAAATTTCATAGTTATATGATTCAAATAATTATTTTTGACAACATTATATACATTGATACCATTATTATATCCAAATTTCATTTTGAGACATATATGAGGTGCCATATGCCATGTAAATGGCACCTTAAATTATAAAATAAAACTAATTTCTATATTTTAAATACTATTATGGAATATTATCAAACCCATAATGGAACTTTTATGGACTATATTAAGCTAATCTATTATAGTAGTTGGTTCACCTTTGAAAGGTTGAGATGATTAAATCACTCAATATTACCAATTTTATAAGTTATACTTGATTAAATCATATAAATTAACTATATTTATGGGATGGAGTGATTAAATTATCCACCTTCACTAGATATATAGTGTGTTTTAATTGGATCGCTCACACTTACCAATTTATAAGAATGATTGGGTTGCATGATTTAGATAAGTTTACTGGTCATGTGGCAACTCACCTTTCACCAAGGTTTGGGGCATGTTTCTTCAAATAAATATGTATGTCTATCCACTTGAATTTTTAAAAATTGTCCTAATCTCAAATCTAAGGCTTCATAAGAATGAATCTCTTCGAATCAAGTTGTTAAAAGGCAAGATTATTATATCAACACACATGTGTACTCTTAACCTTGCTCTCTTTTAATTTAAATCATATAAAATTATTTCAATTCTATATTATATGCACTAATTATATAGTATAACATGATCTTAGTTGTAGGTCAGTCACTAGAAAAACACTCAAGTTAGACTCATGAAAAGATAAGGTATGTTATCCACACTCAGGTATGCATTTATTTTCCTTTAAACTAGAAATTTTATTACTAGATTAAAGGGAAGGCAAATGTAGGCACTAATATTGAACTATATAACACCTTAGTCATGTACACTTGGTAAATACTTATCATGGCTATACCTTCCATTTCTACGACCTTTCCACTACCATAATGATCACATTCACTATCTCTTTGTACCAAATTATTTATCTCTTAGTTGGTCCATTGTTATTATGATGATTCAGACTTATATACTATGTAACAAGATCTAAACCTAATCATTATCATTCGCTACTAGTTTTGGACCTGTACCTATTTTCTAACTTCTTAAACACTTGCATCCCAACCAAATGTCTATGCTAATACAAGTGTCCATTTTCAAACTAAGTGTCTAGTGCCCAAAAGTCATCTTATTTGTAAATGAAACTTATTATTATGGTTGGTATAAGTTATTTTGTGTGAGATATTTTAAAAATGTATTAGTACATATACAAGATCAACCCTCATTCATTACTTAGATACCAACTTAGAAAATACTAAGAAATCACAAGGAAACTTATAAAAAACATTCAATCAAGCATTCAAGGGAGTAAATATATCCTATTCATCCCTATTTCCATATTAGGCATAATAGTAATATGCCCACAGGTATGAATTACTAAAGGAGCATACCAAGATCTATATTTTCTAGGTTACAATATAGGTTATTTTATGTACTTACTTATCACACATTACATCCTTATACACACACAAACCAAGACATAGGGGATAACTAAATAATTTTGAGGCCCTTTTTGGAGTATTTTATATGTAGGAAACACCCATTGATAGAGAGGTTTTTGGGGCAAATCTATATCATGTGCCCACTAACCCTTTTTTCCCACAATCACTCCAATAGTGAGGAAGCTAGGGTTTTATCATTAGCCTATGCACATAATTTGAAGACATATAAGGAAATTTTGTAGAAAACCTAAAATGCTCTAAGTGGTGGCATCCAAATCTAATCATATTCTACACTGGACACTTGTGTCTAACTCAGATACTAGCAGTGATGCAACCCTCTAGATATGGCACAAGCATATGAGGCCACAAAGTGCAAAATTATTTATCTAATAATTATTATATGACCCTGATATAATCCACTTCTATCATGTCATAATCTAGATCTTCATGTGCATAATAAACCATGTAATATTATTTTTAATTTATTGTAATGTCAATCAATAAATATACTTTATATTTTTTACATATCTTAGTATTTAAATTTTAAATATTATTTATCTGAGTTTGAAAATTAATTGACCTATCGTAGATCTATTTATCACCCTTGTGCTAATGTAATTATATATTCTTAACCCTATTGTACCATTATACTACACATCTAGGGTTAAACAGTTTCTTTGTGTAGCTTTTTATTATTATTACTATGATTTCCTTCCTTTGTTATCATATTTTGCTGTTATGAGTGTTAGGTATGGTTTTGTGAGCATCCCTATGCCTTAATTTTAGGGTTCTCATGAATGCATGTAATTTGTGTAAATAGAGAGCAAAGCACTTGGTCTTGGCTTGTTGGATAAGCCCTCTCTTGCCTAAGAGGAATAACCTTGCTTGTGAGATGTGGAGTCTTCTAAGAAGCCTAAAAATCCACTCTCCTTATAATATCATGGGATGTATAAAGAGGATTATGGGAGGTCTAAGGAGGTATGTTTCATTTGAGAGGTCTAAGGAGGAATATAGGAGGTCTAAGGAGGAAGTCATTAATTTTAAAACAATTAATTAATTAACTTATGAATCCCTTTTGTTCAATTATTGAACCATTGGGATAATGAAAGGAAGTGCACTCTAGTCTTCCCCTTAAGACTATATTGGTGAATTTTTTTGTGATTTATGTTCTTATTATTAATATATTATTATTTTTCTTTCTCGTTACTTGGCACCCATAACCTTTACCCATTAAAGAAACTTTTAATCTTATACATATTAGTTAAGGTATGCCTATTTCCCTTGAGTTTGGGGGAGGCTATATATAAAACTCATTTGGTGAGGATATATGTTATGATCCATGTAGGATGGGAGGTTAAGCACCTTCATTTGGCCTAATTTTGACCATTTTTGTATTATTATTCAAACTTATCTACTTGTGTGTAGGTCCCATTATTTTAGAGCTTGGAGCTTGAAGTTTTGGCATGTTAGTTGCATTTATTTATTATTATTTGGATTGCTAAGCACCTCATGTTTTTTAGTGGTTATTTTCATTTATGACTCATTGTTAAGAGAATGAGATTATGTTTAAAATTTTTAAATACTTGTAGATGTGTATATATCCACTATGGATTCATATGAGAGACAATGTTTATAGGTTTATGTTGATTTAAAATCATACCTTAAAAAGGGGATGGTTATATGTATTTTATGAATGTAATAATCAAATGTTGTAAGAATGGTTTTATCTCTATTTTTTATTCTCTTCTCAAATTGTCTTACATGAATGTGCAATGACTTATGTTAGGTTGGAAATGAATAATATTAGAAACTAGTAACTTATATTATATCTCTTCTCTTAGGTTGTCTCAAATATTTTTGAAATGCAAATAATTGTGAATGGAAAGAAAAAACTAATGTATTGATATTCCTATTTAAAATGAAACATAGAATTTAAGATATCCTTATTACATATGGGTGTAATGCATCCTCTTGGATAAATGATTTTAATAGTTTTTAAAAGGAAAAGAAATGACATGCCTCTCTTCCTTTCATTGAATCTTGGATGAAGTCAATACTGTAAATAAAATTTTTTTATTTAGAGTTATGTTTTTTTTTTTTATTATTATTATATTAGGTAAACAAATAGGTTAAGGGGCTAGTACCCATTATAAAAAAATAGCTGAAAGATAGACAAACACACACAAAAATCAAGAACCGAATAGAGCCACAAGGCTCAACCAACCAATAAAAACTGGCTATAATAGACTAGCTTTTGCCAAAATCCTACCAAAAAGACAACAAAAAACAAACCCAAAGAGATTAAGAACTTGAGTCCTATGACTTTAGATAAATAATGAGCTTATTATTATCATAATTTTCTTTGTTCGTTTCCTTTCCCCTAGACCTATTACAAGGGCCCTAAAGAGAATATGTTATATCCTTCTTTTAATTCCCATAGCTTCTACTTCCTCCTTTTCCTATCTAATCTTCTTCCTTTCCATATTTCCCTCCACACTATGATTATTTTTTCTCTTTTTATAGGATGGGGTTGAGACAAACACCCCCAAATTTTCATTTCTAGATCTCTAATTAACACCCTTCCCAAAAAAATATTCCTCTAGATACAATGACAATTTTAGCTTGTCCACTTCTTCTGAAATATCAGAACTCAAACTCCTTTGGACTGTAACTTTTGTCTAAATATTTTAAAAATATAGTTCAACTTCAATAGTCAAATTATATGGACCCATACTATTAATTGGGTCAACTAAAATAGGGTTTGATTTCTAACTACCCCCAGGGGATAAATTGCCAGAGCCATTATCTCTCCTAACCTCACAGGATTCTTCCCTTTACCATTTCTTGATAAATCCTCACTATTCCTTATAAAATCTTCCTAATCACTTTGAAAATTAATTTCCTCTAAAATAAATTTATTCAAAAGGGTCTTCCCCTTTTAACAATCAAAAGGATAAGACCCTGGTGAATAAGGTCAATAGAAGAATTATTCTTGAAATTGTTTACGGATACCTCTAGAGACTTCAACATAAAATATGGAATGCTTATAGGGTGACCTATAAAATGGTTGAGAAAAATAAAATTATGGGAGAAAATAATAGTGTGCTTTCCCTCTAGGGTTATGTATTTCATGACTTCAAACATACTTCTAGCCATTTTCTAGGAAAATCAACATGGAAGAAGCCCTTCTGACTAGAATTCTTCAATTTTTTCTTCTCAGTACTATAAAAAATGTTAAATAAATCTTCTTTCCTTTTTTATCTTTAAATTCCTTAACCCCATCACAATCCATACCTCTAACCTCATATAAAATTTATTCAGAGATGGTGATATGGAGGGTATGTGTCTTGACATGACTCTCAGACCATTCTTTTGTGAAATCATGAGAAATAGCCACACCATGCCCTACAATCCTCTCCATGAAATTTGATATTCCAAACTTCACCATATTATTCCAAATGTAATGGTCCTCCTTATACTCTACACAATAAATTGGCTCCACCCTATCTTTGTCACCACCCATATCTAGCTTATCAGATTTACTTTGAACTCTATAAAAGTTATAAGTTGTTATCGAAGTGAGAAAGCCCTTATTTGGATTTTTTCATTTAATGCTAATGTTTAAATCCAAAATTTTCTACTCATGTGTTTCCTTTAGGTGTGAATTTATCATGACTACAATATACATAACATCAAAATTTCTCCCACATGACTTGAATTTGCCAATATTTTATTTATGATGTCATGCATTTGATCAGGGTTTTTAATTTTGAATAATAGATTTGACATCATTATGAATTCCCACATAACCATACAAATTCTTTAGAGAATCACTCCTAAAATGTCTACTCCCTTATTGCCTTCTCTATAGACATCATAAATGGTTAATCCTTTGAACAAGAGTGCTTTGGCATCCTCCATAGTACTAGTAATCGACCAGGAAGGTTTAAAAGTCCCCTTCAAATAATTAATTATATTAAGGGATTACCCTTCCACCTCAAGATTCTCCACTCCCAACTTAGTATCCAACTCAATCCCCCACCATGATAAAAAATCTTCCATCATGTGTTTTATTTGAATCCTTATAGGACCTGCATAAGCTACTAGGAGATTACCATTGAATCCTTGATTACCCCACCTCCCCCTACTAGGCTATGATTTCCTTTCACTACTCCATCAAAGTTTAACTTAAACCATGAATCTTGAGGATGAATCCATTTAATAAAAGATCTATCAATATTCTGCTTATAACTTAAGTAGGGATCATTAAGTTCAAATACTGGATAACCTATGAAAGGTGAGTGGGGGGAGGATCATAGAATGAAGAAATAAATGATGACCATTTCTATTTAATAAACATTGTTGGCCATATTTAGCCCACATACTAAGCATGTGCCAAGTGGCTAATGGTCCTGATGTAGGGAAATAAGTATAGTACTTGGTTGATCAAAATGGTATGGACTAGCTCTAGATGGAATGAGTGGAATGGATAAATCATGGATCTTAAAAGCTTTTGAGGAACTTTAGGTTCACTTAAAGTTTAATTTGTCAATTTATAAAGAATGGTCCAAAGCTATAGAGACTCTATGGAGTGTTAGAATTTTTTGGGAAGAGTATGGGAGTGCATGGTATTCATTTGGTCTACTCATTCCATCCAAAGCTTGTCTAGATGTTCAGTTCCAATGGCAAGAAATCTGAGTGACCATTTTGATGCCACTAAATCTCACACATATAGATGACTCAAGGAGAGTTGGTCACATGGGTTTCTTCATATTAGTCCTACGATGACATGCACCAAGTTTTAGCTCACACACCATAGCACAACAAAAGATATGCATGGGCAAAGTTGGCTCCTAACATAGAATTTTCTAAGTTTCCATTCTTAACCATTTCAGACTAGACCGCCATCAAGATGTCATGTAGGATCGAATGAACTAGTTGAATTCAAAATTTTACAAAAACACATAGAAATATTGAATGGCCAAAAAATCAAAAGGGTTTGTTCCTTTTAGCATTAGGTCAATTCTCTACAAATTTGGTATTCTCATGATCTTTGTGCTTCAAGTTATAAAATTACAAAGTTGGTAAAAAAATTGGTAGATGTCTACACGAACATCATTTTTAAGATCCATAAAGTGACCTTTCAGATCTAAAATCCCTGGTAGGAATTTGAGAAGGAACACGTAGCCAATAAGTGTCAAGTGCGTTGGAGCTTAAACAAGTCAAATGGTTAGCAAATCTTAGAGACCAATGAGAAACTGAGCTTGGGGTAGTAGGTCCTAAATATCTATGATATATACTTAATTAGATCTCAAAATCTAATAGAGAGAAATAAAGTCAAAGCAGTCAATAATATAAGGCAATTTTGATAGCCAATAGTAAGGGAATGAGCCTAGAGGTTTGATGAAAGTTGTTAAAGATAAAATGGACCTGACTTGGTAGGTAAAGCCAAAGAACCTAAACTTGAGCTTGACCTGAGTTGGAAAAAGTAAAAGAAATGAGCTTGATGAAAACTTAGATAGGACCTGAAATTGAACAAAATTCCATCTATATATAAAAATATAGGAAAACCAATATCCTTATATTTGTTTTCACCCATAGTTATCTTAATCTAGGATTTGAGGCATAAAGCAAATATATGATTAATGGGGAGATCATCCCAAGCCATGTCCTCGATAAAGCACCATTCAAAATAGACATGATGTGTCTTTGGTAGTTTGAAGATATGAAGACTTTGTCCTCATAATGAAATCTAGAAGAAGATCCAAAGTAGTAGGACTTTGGGATTTAGAAAACAATTAGGGCATTCAATTCCAGTAGGATCATGACTTGTCACTTTTGGAAAAATCGTCTTCTAGTGTATCTTGTTCAACCAATGAAATGATTTGGAGGATATATGGGTAAATCATGAATATTTTGATCATAATAGCCTATTTTGATTGGACCAAAATCCTAGTGAAATATCTATTGAATTTGACAATTCATTGATTATCATGAACAATGTGCTCCCCTCTCACTCTCCTCTCCCCTTTTTTCCTATATTATCCCTTTCTTTCTATTTTTTAAAGGGTTCTCAAATTTTAAATTTTTAATATTTATGAGAGATATGGAACTCTTTAGGATATTACAAATTATGCTCAACTTAATTAGGCTTGACCCTGCCAAGTATTTGTAAGAACTACCTCTTAATGCAATGCAACTTTCTTTACCTATCTTCTACTTTGAATCTATGTTTGGCAATATATGCACTATGCCATCATGTAAAGGAGAATATTCCTCATCCATGGTCCTTTCTGACCTTATTTAGAGGATTTTTCAATGATGTTTTTAGGTCTATATTAGTGTTCTATTCTAAACTTCTTTTATGAAATACTTATGCAAATTAACTTGATCTTAAGGTTGTGTAAACTAGTATTGTCCTCTGTTGATCTAGTGTGGGTTTAATCTTATGGGAGTTTGCATCTTAAGTTTGGTGCATCACCTAATTAAATTTATTAAGATCCCTTATTCCCTTTCTAACCATTTTCCCTATGAAGCATTAGGCTTAGTTTTAGTTTTAGGTGAGCATCAAAGAAGAAGCTGACCTACTCCAAAGGTTTAGCCCCAACATAGGTGGCCCATTGCTTGGGGTTGTCCAAATATTATAGCTCAACTAGAGAGAGCTTGAAGAACCCTCTCCAAGGGTATGAATTGAGACTATAACAATTTTTGGCATGCCAAGTGGGAGAAAGTCCAAAGTAGTGGAATAATTTTTGGTATTATTCTTCTAGATATCAGCCTTTGGAGGCATTATAACAAACATCAGTGGTAACTCTAAACATATATTAGCTATTTTAAGTAGCTTAAGTGCCTAATAACCATCATTTTATATGTAAAATCACCACCCATTTGATTAAAATACATGTTCATTAATTCCTTATCCTTCATATCAAGTTAGAAATATTCATGGCTTCACACCAAGTGGTCCTCAAAGTTTAGTGCAAGATCAATATATAATCATTCCTATTATCCCTACAACAAGCCTATCTATCCTCCATATCAACCTACTTATCCCTCTAGTCAAACTTATTGAGCCTTGCCTCTATCAGTCAAGGAACATGAAGTCCTTCCATATTAGATCCTCTATTATGTCAATGACCCCAATTATTTTATACCCTCCATTATGAAACCACCCTCTCCCACACCCATTCAAAAAAGGGAGGAGGTGGTCAAATATTTCACCATGTTTCCATCATAGAAATCAATCAAGGATGGAACAAAATATAAAGGGGAAATGCTAATCGAGATGGTCCAGGAGTTAGTTTTAGTAGAAGAAAGGTTAGTTATGCAAGAGATGAATAAAAAAATATAGCTCAGATCAATGAGCTTGGTATACAAGAGTTTTAATACTCTCCCTCCTTCCCTCAAAAACTACCTAAAAGAGCCTTTAAAGTACCTAGCTGGATTGATACTCTCTTGATCTACAAACAAGGTGAACTTCTTCACCCTCCCACCATCTCCCTCATAAAGAAGGAGCCTATTTTAGAAAGGATAGAGGATAACCTTGTAGTTAAAGTGGAGCCTAAAGAAGAAAGCACAAGTGTTAATGATGAATAGGTCATGATAGGTAGTCCACTTATTTTGAAAGGGGAGGATTCATGTTTTAATCTTATTTCTTGGTATGGCTTTGATATTTTAGAGCCTAAATGCAGTACCGATGCCTTCACTTTTGAAGATATGTATATAAAATATGTGGCTAAGAATAGGGAAGATTTTGTTTAGTCCCAAGAGCTTCCTTTTGGTATGGATGTAAATGAAAATGATCAAGTTGCAGAGATTGATATAGTAAATCAATCAACTGACGATGTTAGAGAGGTTATAAATGAGCTTAAAAAAGAAATAAAAGAAAAAGGGGATCAATATAAAGTATGGCAAAAACTATACTATGAATTCATGGATTAGGTAGAGGTTCTAAATTAGCCTATACCTCCTTTAGAACATGAAGATGAACTTGCCCATCAAGTTGAGGGTGCTAACCAATCTTGAGATGAGATATTATTTGAAAGCAGTATTGATGCCTTAAAAATAAAGGAGAATGGTTAGATTTAGAGCCATAGGGATATGACATGTTGGGCCTCAGGTGGATTGATGAACTACCATATGGTCCCCTTTAAATAAAATAGAGAAAATATGGTATTGAAATTGGCATTATCTCAGATGACCAAGAGAAGGTTGTATTTTGGGATGACTTAGAGCTTTTTTGCCTAAATCTAGATAGTCAACCAAGGACTAGTCAACTTCAACATTTTTAAAAAATGCAAAAATCTCAAATGGATAAATGGCTAGTGGATCAAAAGGTTTGTTCCTTTCAACATTAGGTCCATACTTTGAAAATTTGGTGTTCCCATGATCTTTTTGCTTCAAGTTATAAAACTTCAAAGTTGGTTAAAAAATTAGTAGACGTCCACATAAACATCATTTTTAACACCCACAAAGTGACCATTTGGATCCAAAATCCTTGGTGGGAACCTGATAAGGAACACATATCCAACAAGTGTCAAGCATGATGGAGCTCAAACAAGTCAAATGGTCAACAAATTTTAGAGACTATTGAGAAATCGAGCTCATTGCAGTGGGTCCTAAATATCTATGGTCCACACTTAATCAAATCTCAAAATATGACAGAGTGAAATAAAGTCAAAGGGGCCAATAATCTAAGGTAATTTTGATAGCCAATAGTAAGGGAATGAGCTGGTAGGTTTGATGAAAGTTGATAAAGACAAAATGGACCTAAATCAGTAGGTAAAGATAAAGAACCTGAACTTGAGCCTGACCTGAGTTGGAAAAAGTAAAGGAAAGGAGATCGATGCAACTTGGATAGGATCTAGCATTGAATAGAGTACCATCTATATGCAAAAATATAGGAAAACTAATATCCTTAGAGTGGTTTTCACCTATAGTTATCTCAGTCTAAGATCCAAGGCACATAGTAGATATATGATTAATGAGGAGATCATTCCAAGTGGTGTTCTTGACAAAACACCGTTTAGAATAGACATGACATGTCTTTAGTAGTTTTAAGATATGAAGATTTTATCCTCATAATGAAATAGATCAAAATATCCAAAGTAATAGGACTTGAGGATTTAGAAAGCAGTTAGGGCATTCAATTTTAATATGATCATGACTTGTCACTTTTGGCAAACTCTTATCTTCTAGTGCAACTTGTTCAACCAATGGAATGATTCAAAGGCTATCTAGGAAAATCATGGATATCTTGTTTTGATTAGACCAAAATCTTGGTGAAATATCTCTTGAAGCTAATAATTCATTAATTATCATGAACAATGTGCTCCCCTCTCTCTCTTTCCTTTCCCCTTTTTCCTATATTATCCCTTTCTTTCCATTTTGTAAAGGGTTCTCAGAGTTTAGAATTTTTATCTTTATGAGAGATAGGGAAATATATGTAATAATACAAACTATGGTCAACTTAAATAGGCTTGACTCTATCAAGCATTTGTAAGAACTAACTCTTGATTCAATGAGACTTTCTTTACCTATCTTCTGCCTTGAATCTATGTTTGGCAAGATGTACACTATGCCATTATATGGAGGAGAATATTCCTCATCCATGGTCCTTATTTATGACCTTATTTAGAGTATTTTTAATTTTATTTTTAGCTCTAGATTAGTGTTCTATTATGAACCTCTTCTATGAAATACTTATGCAAATTAGCTTGATCTTAAGGTTCTGTAAGATAGTATTATCCTCTACTGATCTAGTGTGGGTTTGAGCTTATGGGAGTTTCCCTCTTAATTTTGGTGCATCACCTGGTTAAATTTCTTAGGAGTCATTATTACCTTTTTAACCCTTTTCCTTGTGAAGCATTAGGTTTAGTTTTAGTTTTAGGTGAGCATTAAACAGGAAGCTGACCTACTCTGGAGGTTCAACCCTAACATAGGTGACCCACAACCTAAGGTTATCTCAATAGTATAGATAAATTGGAGAGACCATGAAGAACCCTTTCCAAGGTTCAAAATTGAGAGTATAACATACACCATTATCCTCTTAAAGGTGGACTCAGAATTGGGGTTCAAATTATTAAAAATAGCTAAAGTTTTGGTCTGCTAAATTCCATAAAAAATATGGGGAAGAGCTATATCCCACCAAAAACCCAAGGGGGGATAGTCCCAAGGGTCCTTCCATTGATAAATCAAATCTTGAATAGATTTTAGAAAGACCCAAGAATAATTAGAGGGAAAAAAGAACAAATATAATATAAAAGAAGCAAAATGGCAGAAAAGGAAGAGATGATTAGTTGACTCAGCCTCCTTTTTACATAAAACACACATGTTTAGAATTATAATACCCCTTTTTATTAATTTATCCATGGTGAGAATTTTATTTTGAGTGGCCAACCAATAAAAAACATTAATTTTAGGCATTAAGTTTTTAACCCACAAAATATTCTAATCTTCCTCCAATCCTTCTTGATCCCAAAATAATTAATATATAGATTTAACCAAGAACACTCCACTAGAATTCACCTTCTAGATAATTTCATCTTCATTTGGGAATATATTAATATGAGTAATCTATATTTGGTTGTTTAGGCCCTGTAGAAAGATAAATTCTTGTTGATCGACTCCTTCTTTATGCAAGATCTTCCACTTTTAGCTCCCATCTTCTTCTTGCTAGTAATCTTGCACTTTATGGCCATTGACCTCCTTAAAGTGACCTCTAATCATAGTAAAAACTTGATAGGAACCCAATGGGTCTTGATTACTCCAAGAATCATCCCAAAAATTAATGCTATCATTTATTCCTATTCACCATTTTAAGACTCTTTTACGGAGACCATTTCCTTTACAAATGGATGTTTAAAATGTTAACCCATTATTAGGCCCTTTTTTCAAAAATAAGTAGGACCCCTCCCTAGAATTAATATATTTGGCTTTAATTATTCTCATCCATTTATTATCTTCTTTTAACACCCTCTAACCTTATTTGGTCAATAGAGATTGGTTCATTAATTTCACCTTCCTAAGACCCAAGCCCCCTCTCCCTTTAGGAAAGCTTAATTTTTCCAAGAAATAAGGGGGAACCTAAAGTTATATTCCACCCCCTATAGAGGAAATTCTTCTAAATTTCTCTAATTAATCCACCACTTTACCTATAATTGAAAATAAGGACATAATATAGACAGGGATACTTTGCAAGGAACTTTTAAGTAATTGAATTTTACTAGCTTGAGATAATATATTCCCTTTCTAAATTGCCAAATTATTCTAGACCCTATCAATTAGTGGATTCCAAAATTTAGATTTCACTTTTTCTTTAAAGAGAGGGATACCTAGATCAGAAGAAGGAAGGTTTTTTATTCAACACCTGATAATCCTTGAAATCTTTACCTACAAGCTGGCTAGAGTATTAATAAAAAATAAATAACTTTTGAAAAAGTTAACACATTGCCCTAAAACTTTGTCATAGATATTGAGAATTTTCCTAAAAAATTTAGCTTCAGACACTGAAGCTTCTCCCATCATCAAGGTATCATTAGCAAATTGTTGATGGGTTACTAGTCTAGTATTAGAGCCACCTTAATACCCTTGATATTTTTAGATGATCTAGCAGTTTCAATAATTATTCTCAATGTTTTAGCCATCAACATAAAAAGATAGGGTGATAAAGGGTCCCCTTGGCAAACGCCTCTATCAAATGGAAAAAAACCTTTATAGACCCAATTTATAATGATTGAGTACATGGGGGAAGAAATACATGATGAAATTAGATTCTAGACCACCTAGTTGAACCCAAATTTATGTAGAATTATATTTAGAAAGAGCCATGAGATCCTATTGTAGGCTTTGTTCATGCCAAGCTTGAGAAATATTCCCTATCTAGAAGAATTGGAAATAGAATGAATTGTTTCATGAGCAATGATAATGCCATTTGATATCTAATTAGCAAACATAAATGCCCCTTGTTGTTACATTATCATCTTATCAAGAAGAATTTGAAGTTTTAAGGCTAAACCTCTAGTATAGATCTTATAAAAGGTGGAGCATAGGCTAATAGGTATAAAATCCTTTAGTTGATTCACTACATGTTTCTTGGGAATCAAAACCATGAAATTTTTTTTAAATTATTGAAGTATAATCCTTGATTTAAAAAATTTAGATACCACTAAACAATCTTCATGTGAAATAATAACCTAGAAAACTTGATAGAAAAAAGGGGGAAAGCATCTAAACCTAGGGATTTATCTCCTTCCAAAGAAAAAATAATGGATTCAATATCATAATTAAAATGTAGAGATAGAATTGAAGCATTATCCTCTTGGGATAAGACCCCTAGAATAAGATCTAAAACCTAATCCTCTAACTAAACATCTCGAAAGGGGATGAATGCCAAAAGATTCCTATAAAATTTAACAATCTGCAACTCAATTTATTTTTCCTCTTTATAAATAAGCCCATCATCTCCTTTGAATTCAAAAAATTTAGCGTGATGGTGGTTCTTGGAAGCTGAGTGATGGAAATATTTGGTATTTCTATCTCCTTCCTTGAGCCAGGTTTTCCTTGATTTCTAATGACAATAGATTTCTTCCTTGGCTTCCAAATTATGAAATGAGCTCAACAACTCCCTTTCTTTAGCTTGATAAATGGGGTTAGAACCAAAAACATTGATCTCCTCCTCAATTTTTCTTAAATCTTCCTCAATTCTATTCTTTTGGGAAAAAATATTCTTGAACACTTCCTTATTCCATATCTTAAGCTTATTCTTCACATGTTTAAGATTCATAGCTAGGATGAACCTGTTTGAGCATTGAACTAGAATTTCCCACCACTCCTTTAGAGAATCAGTAATGGATGGGTGTGTTAACCACATATTTTTGAATTTGAATGGGATACACTTAGGTTTGGCTATCTTTTTTCCTATGAAAATCAAGGGATTTTGATCAGAACCAATCCTAGGAAGAGATCAAAGAGCTACTAAATTGACTATCCTAGTTCATAAAAACCAAGAACCTATCTAGTTAGACTTGAATTTGGTTTTCTCTAAGTGTCCTCTTTGACCAAGTATAGGGGTTACCTTTTAAGTCCACATCCATAAGACCTACCTCAGCTATGAACTCTCTAAAATCAATCATAATGTCATTAAGTAGATTCCCCCCATTTTCCCATAGGAGAGAGAGGGGAATTGAAATCACCCACCATTATCCAGTTCATATCTTTAATATTATTCTTGATCTCAACCAAGTCAACCCAAAGCTTTTTTATATAATTTATAAAATCAAGAGCATAGATATTTAAAAGGATCCACTCCATTTTATTATGGATTTCCTTGAAATGAATAGTTATACGAGAGTCTATTTTTAAAAGAATAAATCCCTCTAGAAATAGGGGATTCCAAAAAATATCTAAACCACTTGAAGCTCCTCTAGAACTATTGCTAAGACTTTGTTCTTTATCCTAGATAATATCATTATTTTTTAAAATTTTGTCCTATGACATCTTAGTTTAGTGAAGAGTCAAAATATTTGGTTTGTGTTTATAGATAATATTTTTGACCAATCTCTATTTTTTAGGATTATTTAAACCCTTTATGTTCCATGATATGATATTCTTTTTTTGGTATTTGGGAATTGTCTCAGGGTCATTTTAGTTCTCTTTGAAACTTGTTTTTCTATTTATTGTCTTTTGGCATTCATATTAATTAATCTACCAATTGATTTATGATCTTCTCATACTTCTTCTCTTTTTATACCCTTTTTAGATTACACCTTCATCCATTGATCCTCTTTTTTCCTTATTTTTTCCACTATTCCCACTTTTACCTATTGAGGAGCATTGGCCTTAATCTAAAGATATAACCAAATATAATCCTTCCTTTTGGATTGGGGTTAAAAAATACTTTAAGGGTGAGCACTCTTGAATAATTGGGTCTCCTTTTGAAAGTAAATTTTATAAGATGAGAGGAGATTTTAGAATTGCTAAACCCTCAAAATGAGGTTGAGTCTTTGTTGGCATTGCAATAGGAGAAACTAAGGCTACCTCTGCCCATTTTTATACCAAAGAGAGAGGAATTGAAGAAGCCTTGACCAATTGTAATTTTAATGGGATAACCACATCAGACTTACCTAAGGATATAGAGATAACATGGATCAATAAAGGACTCTCTTTAGGGTAAAGCCGAACTAGGCTAGAAGGAGATGAGGGATTCAGATCCTTGACGTAACAAATACTGATAATTTTTATCCCAAGATGAGGGGATCAAGATTAGGATGGGATGAAAAGGAGGGAGGTTGAAGAGGGTAGGTATTCGAAGGATGTTATTTATTCACCCAATGGGGAGTGGGTGGCTAGGAAGGCCTCTTGGAGAGAGGATAATCTTTGGAAGAATGATTCATAACATTATATGATTTGAAAATCTTTGATTATCTTTCAAATATAATTTTTTTGGTTCTAAACCCCATATTTGGATCTTATTTTAATAAAGTGGATTAGGGGTTTATTTTTTGGGATGAAAACACAAAACCTCATGACAAGAAGTCTATGTCTAGACTTGGTAATATGATAAATGGAAATGGGTTGGCCAAGAGCTTTATCGATCCTTAGAATAACCTCTATAACCCAAAATTATAGAGGTAATTATATAAAATTAACACAGATATGGATATCTTCCATAACTGCACTATTTAAATTAAAATCTACTTTCCACTTGTGGAGGGAGATATTAGATTTTCCCATAAACCATGGGCCACTTGTTAGGATCCTGAGATAGTCCTATGAATTATTCAAGTTAATCAAAAAGAAGTTTTTGAGCATGGTAATGATTTCTTCTTGGCCCTTGGGGTGCCATTTAAAATTTTCCCATTTCCTAAAAGAGTCGATATTTGGTCTAAAACCACTAAATTTAACCAAAAAAGAGTTTGGCAGTGAGAATTCAACTTTATAGATGAATGTGTTAGGAACATATATACATACCTCATTGATTTTATAGGTGGGTACAAATGGGGAATCTTCAACTATATTGATTTCTATTCACTCTCCAATCACCATGTCTACCCATGATATTGATTTCTTCCCACCTAACTGTTTAGTACCTTTGCTTATAGATATGGCATGTGGTCCTTGATCTAATTCACAAGGGAAATTAAGTATGTCCTTCACCAACTCAACCTCAAATTTCAACTCATCTTCTTCCCAACCATCACTTGAATTCAAAATTTTTCCCTTAGGGTTCACCCATTGCTTGAGTTGTGTTGTTTGTTGAAGAAAATGTTTTATCTTCTTTTCACTCAAGTACTTCAATAATTCTTGTTGGTTGTATTAGGATTATGATAAAATATTTTTCTTCCTCCTTTCTACCTCTCTCTTGAAGTTATGGAAGCTAAATTTTAAGAGTGAAAATTGTTATCTAGTTTTTAGGTGCAAAATAAAAATGAATATTTCTATTTTAGAAATGCAAATATTGTCTATGTTGTTTACATGGTCCAATGCAATTTAAAAAAAATAAAAAAATCATATTAAAATGTGTTTTCTAGTATATGTATGTGATGTGGACATATATAAAATAAATAAGGTTTTAAATTAATTCATTATATATATATATATATATATATATATATATAACAAATCATTAATATTCAAAATAATATATATATATATATATATAGTTAAAATATTTAATTTTAAATTAATAAACCCAAAAAAAATGTGTGTGTGTGTGTGTGTATATATATATATATATAATTCGTACATCACTCTATAAATTTTAAAAATTTGATTGATGAATGGGGTTAGCATAGCGGGTCGCCTCTCCCTCCTTTATATATATATATATATATATATATAAACCCCATTCATCAATCAAATTTTTAAAATTTATAGAGTGATGTACGAATTATATATATATACACACACACACACACACATTTTTTTTGGGTTTATTAATTTAAAATTAAATATTTTAACTATATATATATATATATATATATATATATATTTTTTATTTTGAATATTAATGATTTGTTATATATATATATATATATATATATATATATATATATATATATATATATATAAACCCCATCCCATTTATTGTATGAAAGGGGAGGGTTTTTTCAGCCCAAGCTTGACCCATATTCATTAAACTTGAGAAAATAGGTGGGGGATGATGAAACCTTCCTTGACATAGCACACTTGCAACCCTCAACCTTTGCCCTACCTATGCTCACAATAATATGACATTGGTCAAATACACACACATAAAAGAATAAATAAAAATGATAAAATATATGTTTGTGTGGTGAGGATTGTGTGTGTGTGTGTGTACACCTAAATTTTGCCACATTTAATGTTGTAATTAACTTTTATTACTATCAACACATTAACCCAACCACCAGCCCAAATTAAAATTTTATATTAAGGTCTATTAATATCATTTCCCTCCCTTTTTAAAATAATTAATTAATCATGCACACATAATTCAAAAAACTAATCAAAAATATATAATTTGCAATTCACCAAACATATTCGACATTTATCTCAACCAAATGTTGATTCATCCATCCATTTACTTAACTTGAACAATTATTAAATCATCATTTAATCTTTCAACCAACTAGGTGAGTCACCTAACTACCTTGACTCATTCATGATAAACTTACAACTATCAAATAACTTTCCCATTTTCTCTCAAACACATGAGGAATTGGTCTCTTTTCCTTAGATGAGGGCTCAAATATGACCATCCAAAATTAACATAATCAAATAAATACATATTTATCCCAACCATCCATCTTCTCACCCAAAAGCCTATAAGTTGAAGTGTCATCCTCCATTTTCAACATCATCATCAAACTATCAAAATCACCTTGCACATCCATAATAAAATAAAGAAATCACATCCAAATTCTAATGAAATTTTATTTGCCTTAGAGAATGAATTGAACATCCACATATCACATTGCATGAGAAAATTAAAGTTAATCAATGGATAAGGTGATTTAATTTGTTGGTAAGATAGTACATTGTAAATATGTTTGCTTTTTTTCTTTTTACTGAATAGCTCTAATTGAGGTTTTAGTTTTGTCTTTAGAATATAAAGTTAATTGTTTATTTGATTTCCTAGCTTGCATAGGTTTTAAAATTATAACTATCACATTCTAGCACACTCAATGATACCTTTATCAAATATTTCATCTTATATGTTTTTCTTCAAGTTCTTGAGTTGTATTTAAATTCTGTTAAGGTGCATAGTTCTTTAATCTTAGTTTGGAAGGTTGTTTTTGCTATTTTAGATGCCATTTTTGGAGTTTTATAAGTTGTACATTTTTCATGAAATGGTAGTTTCATTATGTAGAATGATAGTTTTGTGTATAAATTTAATGATTTTATGTTGCATAGTAATGGTTTCATCCTATATATATTAGTAGTTTCATTTCTAGCCAATTTATAGATTTTTCTATCTAGTTTTACCTTGCTATTTTAGTCCTTTTACTTTGCTAACTTTATAATATTCTATTTTATGTTTTTATCATTTTGTAGAACAATGATTTTATAGCATAAAATGACTAATTCATTATGAACTTCTATTGTTTTTTTATATATTTTAGAGGTTTTATTCTGAGAAATGATGGTTTTATTTACAGTTCATTATTGACTTTATTTCTTATTTATCTTGTTGGTTTTCTATCTTTCCTGCTTTACCACCTTTCTAACACTCCCATTTATTCTATCTTCTTGTTTCTATTTTATAGCAAACTTTAGTAGTTTTGTAGAAAATTTCATTGATTTTATATTAAAATTCAATGGTTTTATCAGAGAATAGTTTTATATTTTATATAACTTTGTATATTTGTTTTTGACTATTTTACATTTTTGTCATTTTTTGAGTAGTAAATTTGTGACTTTGTAACAATTAGTTTGTTTCAAAGAGTTGATTTTTCTTAATCTAATCTTTTATTATCACTTTAGTTTTTGACTAATTTGCATGTTTTTAGATTGTTCAAGTCTTTACACATAAATTATTAATGATTTTATGTAGGACAACAAGCCAAAGACTTAAAAAGCTAAACCAAAAAAATAAATTTATTTGTCATATTTATCTTTGCTTTCATTTCAAGTTTTGATTAATTAATTTAAAAGTAATTAATTATTCTCATTTCTTACCAATCTATTTGTTTGTGTTATAAGACATTACATTTTCTCTTTCATTGTATCACATTGGTGATGATCCTTGAGAATAAAAATTAATTCTTGTAATTTTGTGTTTCTTGAGATATTATCATATTTTATCTTTCATTTCATCAAACTAGTAAGGATCCTTGCAAATCAAAAACAAAATAGTCTCATTTTTTAAATTTTTCTAGGGGATCTATCAACTATGGATTTCATCACTACGTGGTAAGCCAAATCCCATGGATTGGCAAGTTATATAAATTGAGGATCAATTTTTTCAATTTCTTAAGAAGTTGCATGTTTTATACATAGTGACATGAGGGGATTTATCCTCAAATACTTAGGGTTTTAAAAGTTGTCATGAAGTTTGATTTTCTGACAACACTCTACTGATAGGAGTGGGCACATAAGGACTAGACCCTTTTGTGTAGTTTGTTAATAAAATTATTCCATGGTCTTGGGATCCATCATAATAAAAGGTATATAGAGGAAACCCCCTAGTTAAAATTGTTAAATTATAATCCTTAATAAGCCATTCAACTATTTCACTTGTGGTGCACCTAAGAGGAGCATATCTCATAGGGAAGTTAATTTCAATGTACTTGTTGGCCAAAATTGGCCTACATATGAAAATTTTGCATAGATGGATTAGGCCACTCTCCTAGACCATTCAGTGACCTCTTGCCTTCGTGACTAGTCTCTTTCTAGTCCTCACTTGATGATGTCTACTGAAGCCAATTTGCCTAAAAAACCCTCAAAAGTGCATTAGATGACTTGAGGAACTTTTAAATAGAATTGTTAAGTGAAAAAAGTGCATTTTGAAGAAGTCAAATTTATTTTGACTTCCTTATACCTCCTCATGGAATTTTTTCCTTATTTAGACATGTTTAAGATAATTTCAAGTCGTTTTGAGTGGAGAGGAGTTTGGGTATAAGAAAATGCATTTTTGGGCCTTTTGAAGCCATGGCTGAGTAGGTTTTTGAGGGTTTTGATTAGTAAAAAATATTAACTATCATATTTAGGCATCCATGGTGTCCCTAGTATCCCCTCTTAGGCCTCTATAATTAGATCCAATCATATTAAATAGCAGAGGCAAGGAAAACCTATTGGCTACATACTAGGCATAAAACATGTTTTCTACCATTAGTGGAGCTTCAAGCACCTAAAAATGTTTCCAGAAGGAAGGAAAGGTAAATTTCATCATGATAAATCTTATTCAAGTGTTGGATTAAAAAGTCAAGTCTTTGGTTCTTCATGTTAAGAGAAAATTATTTTAGTATAGTCTTGGATAACTCATTAAGGGGACAATTTTTGTCTTGTACTTCTTTGGCCTAATAAATTAGCTCTCCTAGATCTTGGATTAGGTAAAGGGGTCAAGTGGTTTTAGTTAAATAAAGGTCTCTAGCCTCACACACCATCAAAAACCCATTAACTAGCTCTTGAGTGCCTTCAAAACCTAAGAGGTAGGTTTTCCTTGGTTTTGTCCCTTTAGGGCAGAAGTAGCAATGCATAAAATTTGATAGGGTTAGAGAGGTCCTCCAAACTCATTCAAATAAATTTTATCCTCTAGTTCACATGTGTGATCCCTAAGAGGAAAAAACCTTCATGGTGAATAACATCCATAGTATCTTGTTAAGGTCAATTTCAAGGAAAGTTTGTCATTTTAAGTCTCTATTAAGCAATGTTTACACACTTATTCAGTTGAAATAACACCATGGATAGGTTTATATCCTCCTTAATCTCCTTTATCACATAATCCTTGACTTAGTCTTATAATCAATAAAGGGATATCCATCTATAGCCATGTCAAACTCAGTCAAGATATGCTTCATAAATGTATTATCTTAAGAAGACTAGAAAACATGGATATCTCAATGAATAAGGTTGACCTATCTCTAGAAATTGCTTTGAATGAATAAAAGTTTCACAAACAATCTATTGACCTTATTAAGTTCTCTTTCCAATAGTCCATATAAGACACTGTAGCTTATACCTATAGTCATGTTAAAAGAGATCACTAAATGCACTATGGAAGGAATTTTTAGACCTTAGTGGAAATTTTGAAGTGCATAGATCATTGAGAACCCCTAATTGAAATTATAGTTGAGCCAAGGTCTAATCAAAAATATCATTAGGTTCATATAGAATCATTTATGAAAGATCACCTACAGTCATATCTTCAAACATATACTATCCTAAGCCAAGAAGTGGGAAAAGAAATGAATGAAGTCATTTCAAGGTGAGAAAATATTGAAATAAGGTTATAGAGTTTATGTATATCATTGAATGAATGTATGATAATTTCATGGACATATTGGTAACCTGTTCAAGCTTTCCAAGCATTCAATCTTACACATAGTCTATACAATTAACTTATTATTCACCTATAACCATCCAATGAAAGGAGTGAGCTAGAGGTGCATCAATAATAAGGCAAAGTATCTATAGGTGTTAGGATCCTAGTTGGAACTCCAAACAAGTGTAAAAATAATAATAGAATTACTTGTCTAGGTACACACAATCAAATAATCTCTTATAGGTAGAAGTACAAGGCTGATGTAAGTTTTACAAGGTATGATAGATGCTATGGTGTTGAATGAATCAATGTTGTAATGCTTGAAACCACAATACTCTCATCACATTTGGACACAAGTAACATTATTGATCAACAATTTGGAAACACAAAAGAGCTGGGATTTTTGTGAAATGGTTACCTACAACCAAGTTAGAATAGTAAGCATGTTAACTTGGAGTGAAAAGGTCTTGAGTGATCCATGGTGGTTATCTCAAATAAATTCAATGTCACTAGGACAATCTTACATCAACCAAACAAAAGAATCAATGAAACCTAGTGCAATATAGTTATGAAGAGCATGTTTAGAGGATAAGCAACTTTGGATTTTCTCTTATGAGCAGAAACTAAGGTAGTTTTATGAAGATTAAGGTAAATTATGTTTCCTTGTCTCTTCTCATCCTAATACACCTTGTGACAAAACCCATGTTCCTTCAAGAAATATGGATTAAGAAGGAGTAGAAGAGGTTATGCATCATGGAATCAACTTCTTAATATTGTCTTTAGTTTGTACAAGTGCCAGATGATCACCTATAGTAATCACTCATTAGATTTTCAAAATGTGGTAGAGGAGTCTCTTGAAGATCAAAAAGTATGTGAGAAACACTTGTAAAGTATTATAAATAAGGTCAAATTTTTAATGGACATCATGAACCGTTATTCAAAGTATAAACCTTGTATACAATACTTGGACTGTATCAGTCTGTACAATAAGGTCTACAAGCTTCATAAGAGCTGAGTTATTGAATGAAGATCAAGGTTTTCAATTTAAGTGAGTATGGAAAATGGAAAGGCTACTTGCATTTAATAAATAATTATAGGTTGAGTCATTATCAACCTACTCCAAATTTCCATCAAATCACTATCTCATACTCTCTTAAATGCACACCTACAATTACCTTCTTGTGATTCTAACATGGTACTAAAGGTAAAGTTGAACTAGTGTTAAATTTAAGGAATTCCAAGATGAATAAGGTTAGGAGAGTTATATTAAAATAATAAAATGGTTTAAAACCTCTTGAGAGGATACCAAAAATTGATAAATAGTCCTAGGAGCTCAAATGCACACCTAAAACCATCCTTGGTTGGCTCATTTAGAGGGAAGTGATTAGAATAATGGATCAAATAAATAGGTGGATGGAGTAGATCTTATGATAAATGTATAAAGATAATAGTTAATTATAAATTTTCAATACACCTATATATAGGAAATCAACCTCTCACTTATCCAAGAATGAAGACTAACACCTACAACCACCTCTTAAGAAGGTTGGCTTTCATAGTGGTGTTAATGAAGAAAAGGGTTTCAGTCACTGAAAGATGATTAAAAATATGAAAACATGATAATAAAATTGTAAAGTTTTAATAATCAAGGAAGGATATCTTGAAGCTGTCAAGATCTTACAGTATAATTGATCACTTTTGTATAAGCAACTAAACACAGAATTAAACCAGAAGTAATAAGTAACTAAAAATCAGAAATAGCAAAGAATAGGAGATACGACAAACAATACAATCTATATTAAACTCTTCTAGAAGGAAATACAATGAATAAATCTCTCTCCTCACACCTCTTAGATGTACAGTAATTCACCTTCAAGATTTCTCTCTCTCTCTCAATCAATTACAACCAACTCAATTACTGAATTGTTCTACCTGCAGATCTTGATCTTGCACCTTGCAGATCTTCTTGACCTTGCTCCTTGCATATCTAATTGATCTTTCACCCCTCAATTACAATACTATCCCATGGGTTTCTTAAATAGAATTGAAATAAAACAATAATTAGAAAAATAGACTCAAGACTAATTTTAGTCTTTACATGCAAACTAGTTGTTCTCCTAAAAATAAAAACATTGTCTAATTCTGGAAACGCACAAAAGTCAGTGTCAATCTAAAGATGACCAATGCCGGCCAACCCCTAACTGATGTCAATTTGTTCTGACTGATGTTGACCGATGTTGGTCGACCCCTAACTGATGTCGGTTGGTTCTGACCGATTCCACCAATGTCGGTTACTTTGTAGCTCATTGGTGAAGCTTTTAGCTCCACAACTCAACAATCTCTCACTTGGAGATAAACAGTTACACCTGTACCTGTACAGTAACATCCTCTAAACATCTCTGGCTTGTTTCTCTCTCTTCAAGTTCAATCTTGAAGACCAACAAAAGTTGAATGAAGATTCAACTTCTCCTTTGTTATCGGCTTTGTTAACATATCAATAGGGTTCTTATCCGTATGGATCTTTTCTAGCTTCAACTGTCCATCCTCCAATACCTATCTAATGAAGTGGTACCTAAGCTATATATGTTTGGTTCTTGAATGAAAGGCTGAATTCTTTGCCAAATAAATTGCACTTTGACTATCACTGTACAATCTACAACTCTCTTGTTCCTTTCCCAACTCTTCCATGAACCGAGTCATCCAAATTATTTCCTTGCTAGCTCTATGACTGCAATGTATTCTGCCTCTATAGTAAACAAGGCAACAACCTTCTACAACTTTGAAATCCAGCTAACCACCGTTCCACCAATAGTGAACACATATCTTGTGGTGTTTCTCCTACCATCCAAGTCACCTGCCATATCCAAATCTACATACCCATGTAGAGAAGTGTTTGACCCTCCATAGCATAAATGCCTACTACTAGTCCCTCTCAGATATCTGAGAATCCACTAAACTACTTTCCAGTGTTCCTTTCTTGGATTGGCCATAAACTTGCTGACAACTCCCACTACTTGGGCAATATCAGGTCTAGTACATACCAACCTGGCCTTATGTCTCATTTGTCCATTCTCTCCTTCCTTTAACCTGTATACCCATTTATTTTTTAGTGCTTTATTTTTGGCTAGAAACTCAACCAAATCCCACATATGGTTCTCTTCTAAGGAATCAATTTCCTCATTCATGCCATGCTCCCACTATTTCCTAGATTCTACCTGCATTGCCTCATCAAAACTTTTTGGTTCTCCACCATTAGTGAGAAATAAGTAGTATAAATAAGGGGAATAATGAATTGGAGGTTTACTTACCCTTTCAAACCTCCTTATGGGCATTTAAGACTCATTTATAGCTTGTTGTCCACCCAAATTTTCTTTTGATAGTGACCGATCTCGATCATCTCTGATTGATGTCGATCTGCACCCAACCGATGTCGATTCCTCCTAATCGACATCGATTTTAACCTAACCGACATCAGTCTTTACATGACCGATGTTGATCTCTGTGTTTTTTTGTGAGTGATGATTTTTACCCATGAGCTCATTTTGGATCATAACCTCTTCCAAATCAAGATTGCCCTGCTCAGTATTATTTAGCCTCTTGAGCTGATCACTGTACATCACCTTCTCATTGAAAACTACATCACGGCTTCTAATAATTTTGTTATTTTCTAAATTCCACAACTAGAATCTGAAATCTCCAAAACCATAACCAATGAAAGTGCACCGCATAGATTTAGCATCCAGCTTCTTTCTATTTTCTTTATCAATGTGCACCAAAGCTTCAGAACCAAAAACTCTAAGAAATGAAAGATCTACCTTTTTACCTGTCCAAGCCTCTTCTGGAATTCCACCATCCAGTGTAATAGAAGGTCCTCTATTAATTAGGTAAAATATATTATCTATAGCTTCTACCCAAAACTATAAGGGCAAACCAGCATGCAACCTCATACTCTGTGCACGCTCCATTATTATTCTATTCATCCTTTCAACAACTCCATTTTGCTGAGGTGTCCTTGGAACCATCCATTCCCTACATATTCCACTCATAGAATAGTAACTATTGAATTTATTATTGTAGTACTCACCACCATTGTCAGATCTAAGGCACTTCAATCTCAAACCTGTTTCATTCTCAACCAAAGCTTTCCATTTCTTAAATGTGTCAAAAACATCATATTTCCTCTTTATGCAATAAACCCATACCTTTCTTGTAGCATCATCAATGAAAGAAACATAATATTGTGATCCTCCAATAGAAGCTACCTAAGCTGGTCCCCACACATCTGTGTGAACAAGCTCCAACTTGTGCTTTTTCTTTGTTGACCCAGTTTTGAGAAACCTCACTTTCTTCTATTTCCCAAAAATACAATGCTCATAGAAATCTAGATCTATGCTTTTCAAATCTGAAAGCTTACCTTTTGACTTAAGAACATTCATTCCCTTCTCACTCATGTGACCAAGCCTACAGTTCCACAACTTTGCATCTACATCTAAAGTAGATAAAACAGAAGGAGAATAATTAGTAATACAAGTAGATAGATAAAGTGTACCTACTCTCTTACCTTTTGCTAATACAAGTGCACCCTTGGAAACTTTCCAAGATTTAGCTGTGAGAGTTACTGTGCAACCCTCATCACCCAACTTTCCTATAGAAATTAGATTCCTCTTTAGGATGGGTACATGCATGACATCCTTCAACACCCATGTGTTGCCATTCTGCAATTTCAGTTGCACTTTTCCTTTGCCAACAATTTTACAAGGCTCCTCATCCCCTAAATAATTTTTTTCAAAATCTCCATGGACATAATCATTGAAAAATTATCTATTTGGGGTTGCAGGAAAAGAGGCACCAGAATCTAAAACCCATGATTCTACTTTATTATCCAAAGAAAATATAAGAGCATCCTGTGCAACAATACCTACAAATTTTTCTTCTTTATTACCTTCATGCTGATTTTCTTTGTTATCCTTCAACCAATAATCTTTCTTTGCATGCCCTTTCTTTCCACAATTCCAGCAGGTTATTCTTCCATTTTTGGATTTGGATTTACTTCCCATCTTTGACCTTGATTTCCCTTACTTGCCCTTCTCTCTTTGCCTTCCCCTGCTTTCAACACTTAAAGCATTACCTGATGTTTACCCTGTGCTTTTTCTATGAATTTCTTCATTCAAGATTACACTAACAACATCATCAACTTTCAAGATATTTGAAGTAGATGCAGTATTACTAACTGCCATTACCAAACTATGCCAACTTTCAAGTAAAGAGCATAAGATTAAGAGAGCCTTAATTTAATCATCAAAAACTATTTTGACTAAATTTAACTGATTTACTATTGTATGGAAATCATTAAGATGACTAGATATAGATCCACCTTCCTGCATTTGCAAATTAAATAATTGCTTCATAAGATATACCTTATTCAAAGCTGAGGGTTTTTCATATAAATTTTCCAAAGTATCCATTAACTCTACCATTGTCTTTGCCTATGATAAGTTAGAAATCACAGAAGTTGCCAGGCTCAACCTTATAGATCCAAGAGCCTTTCTATCAAGAACATTCCATTCTTTAGCTTCCATATCTGTGGGCTTACTTGAAACCCCACCCAACAGTAAATACAGATCTTTCTGATACAGATAATCTTCAATCTGCATCCTCCATAATTAATAATTCTTGCCATTGAATTTCTCCATTCTTAGTTTACTTTCTTCTATCATTACTTTACTCCCACTCAATCAGAAACCCCTGTGAGTGAATTTTTTAATCAACAAACACTAACACGCTCTAAAACCTGTGCTCTGATACCAATTGTTAGTGTATACACATAGCTCTGATACCACTTGTCAGGATCTTACAGTAAAATTGATCACTTTTGTATAAGCAACTAAACACAAAATTAAACCAAAAGTAATAAGTAACTAGAAATCAAAAATAGCAAAGAATAGGAGATACGAGAAACAATACAATCTATATTAAACTCTTCTAGAAGGAAATGCAATGAAGAAATCTCTCTCTCCTCACACCTCTCAGATGTATAGTAATTCTCCTTCAAGAGTTCTCTCTCTCTCTCTCAATCAATTACAACCAACTTAATTACTGAATTGTTTTACCTACAGATCTTCTTGATCTTGCACCTTGCATATCTTCTTAATCTTGCTCCTTGTAGATCTAATTGATCTTGCACCCCTCAATTACAATACTACCCCATGGGTTTCTTAAATAGAATTGAAAGCAAACAATAATTAGAAAATAGACTCAAGACTAATTTTAGTCTTTACATGTAAACTAGTTGTTCTCCTAAAAATAGAAACACTTTCTAATTCTGGAAATGCACAGAAGTCAGTGTTGGTCTGAAGATGACCGATGTCGGTCGACCCCTAACTGATGTCGGTTTGTTTTGACTGATGCTGACCGAGGTCGGTCGACCCCTAACCGATGTCAGTTGGTTCTGATCGATTCCACTGATGTCAGTTACTGTGTAGCTCATTGGTGAAGCTTTTAGCTCCACAACTCAATAAAATCTAAACAAGTGAATATCTACTTCATATAGTGGGTCCTAAGCAAGAAAGTCTAGTTTACTCTCAAGCAGACCCAAATAGTCTTAGAATGGGGGAAATAGGTTAGGGTTTTAAAGATAAAGGTGTTTAAACATGGGTGTATGATGGTTATAATTGATATATGGATTTTTAATGATCAATAAATTAAAATATCACACTAATAACCCTCTAACTATCTACATGATCCTCTAAGCTCATGACTACCTACAATTGTATATAGAGGTTGTAGGAGCTTCACTATAGTGGGTTATAAGATGGAAAAAAATGGTTAATAAAAGTAAAAATGATGAATGTAAATAATATTAAGGTGAGATAAACACTCACAAGGTTTTCATAATGCTCAAGGGGTTCATAATAATACTCAACTAGATATCTTTATCTGTAACTACGTCACTGGAGGTTTAAGCTAAATGTGTGATGAACTAGAAGGAAGATGACTTCTTTGGTGTTTAGAGTTTATATAGATATACTAAGGGAAATTTTATAATGTATAATTACCTATAAAATACTTTTATATCATAAAATAATGTCCCCATTATGGAAATCTTCACCTACAACCAATTTTTGCAAGGTATAACACTTTAAGAAGAGATGGGAAGGTATAACACTTTGATAGCTTATAGCGGATGTGAATAAACTTGGAAGGATAGGAATGATGTTTTGAGGATTAAAAATTACTTATAAAATCTCAATTTTCATTCTCTCATCCAAACATAAGGTGATACAAAGCAACTCAGTCATAGACCTATTAGAAACGTAGGCAATGTACGCCAGTCTTGGAGAAGGTTATGACTTTTGAGCGCTACATGTAGATTTAGGATCTAAAAATTGGTAAAAATGGTATTAATAAAAATTTTAATCTTTATATTCCATAATTAAGGCCATATTATTAGTGGAAGTAGGCACTTTTTTGTCACAGACCTCCTACTATCATAAACAGTAATTTCCACATGTAAACCACTACTAATTTTGAGAAAAATGCATCTACAGGCCTCGATAGGTAAGATAAAACTATGAAACTTGGTATAAGTGGTGATAATGAGTGGTTTTATATTAAAATAATATTATTTAGGTCACATAAATAGTTTAATCATACATTGTTTTATCATAGTCACATGCTTGTCTATTGACAATCATCATTGGAGTTTAGAGGGCATTTTGAAGAGTTACAAGTATGATAGAAGTTTTTGAACTTAATTAAATGTTTTTAAGAATTAATATATGATATTTAAGGTAATAATATTATATTTTAGGTAGTTAATACTTATGTTTTCAATTTAAATGCCCTTGAGGGTAGGTTTAAGAAGAGGAAGCTAGACAGGCCTATGTATGAATGGTGAAATCCATATGAGTTGATTGTTATTTTTATACATAATAAAATTTATAGTAAGATAAAATATAGGTTATAATAACATGGAAACATATCATGATGAATAAATCTCATGGTTAGCATAGAAAATCACCAAACCTAACCATAAGTGTTACACAGGCTTAATTGCCAAAAAACCCTAGGGAAGAGAGATAAGGAGTTTTAAATAGATTGAATAGTTGTATAAAGTTTAAAATAAGTGGAAATAGGATAATAAGATTATTTATAACCCTAAACTCACCTACATGTCACTCAGAGCTCTAACACTGAGATTGGGCCTAAAAGCTAGTTTTAGGCCTAGAAGGCCTATATCACATTAAGGCATCTTCAGACCTTCCAATGCAAGATGAATTATTGAGAGGATGTGAAAATTTATTTCAGGTATTATAAATTAAATTTAAATATTTTAAAGGAAAATAAATTCCGTTTATAGTCCTTAAGGATCTATTCAAATTACACAGTCTACACACTCATTTTCACCCACTTGTTTGAATGCTTATATCTTTCACCACATGAAGACTTGGACCAAATTATATTATAATAATTTGAGGACACATATTTAATTAAAATAAATTAAGTATTTATGTTGGTTTAGGATATTATTTTTATGAACCATCACTAAGATTATAAGCATGTCTAGAATGCATGCAAAACCCTATAAACAAACTTCTCTACGTACGTATCTTTATACACATTTTACATGAGAACCCAATATTATCAAGAAATTTTGGGGTTTATTTAGAATAAATATCCATGTCAATTATTTTTGGTTTTGAGGTCCTACCTTATGAACAATCATTAAGAAGGTAAGCATGTCTAAGTTGCCAAAAGAGCCTGTTTTGACCAATTTTGATTTTTTAAGCTTATAGGCCCATAAAATTACATAGAATAAATTGGAAATAAATTTTAACATATAAGTGACTCTTTAAATATTAGTTTTGACCTATTTTAAAGAATAAATTGACATGTGTGGGTGCTTAGGTGGGCCAAAATGGCCTAAAATGCCCATTTTTATAGGTTTTCAAAGAATAAAGTTGTATAAATGCATGGAGGAAGCCTAATGGGACCTAAATAATAATTATATGGAACTAGGATCCATTATTAAGGGTTTATAAGGTGATTTATTGAGATAAAAGGCCAAAATCCTAGCTTTTCTAATGATTTGTGAATTATTGCAGGTTTAATGGAGATTTCCACTATTGTTATAGGTTTTTAAGGTAGCATAAAACTTCATTTTATTACTCATAATAATTATATGGATGATTTAAATCCTTATATAGGTCCAAAAGTGGCTCTCATGATGATAAAATAACCTCAAAAGTAGGTTCTAAGATAACTAGTTGAAGATGGCTTGAGCTTGAAGACCTCCATCAATAGAGTCCAAAGGATTTGTAGGTTCCATGGTGACTTTTATAGGTTTTAGGAGAAAATATGAGTTGGAAAAAAAATAAAACACTCAAAGTTAGCCCTCAAAGTTAGTGCAAGCATCAAATGTTAGGGTAACTAGCCATATTTCCAAGTTGCTTCTACAAGCCAAGTGGAGATGGGGCGTAGAGGTCAAGTGGAGGTGTTTTAGGGAGTTGAGGAGCAAATTAGAGAAATTAAGGAAAATTATAGATGTTTCGAGACCTTTCTCAAGTTAGTGGATCATGATGTCATCTTCCTTAAAGAAAATTTTGTTCTCTAGTGCCTTTTTAGGCCAATGGGAGAGCTTGAAGACATTTTTGAACTTGGAGGGTTAATTTGCTAAGTGAGATCAGTGCCTAAGTGGTTTAGAAGTTTTTGAGACTCATTTACCTCTTCTTCTTACTTATTGGAGCTCCATGGAGGGTGAGTGAATAGAATTTAGTTATTTCTAAAATCTTTCTTCTCCTCTCCCTTCCCTTTTCTCATATATAACCCTTTTTATCTCCATTGTGAAGTTATACTCTCATTTGACTTGGAAAAACCCTATCAATTTTTTTAAAAACAAACTTTTGAATTAAAAAGATAACTAATTTTACCTATCTCTTTGCATATATCTAGTGTTAGAGTTATCTTGTGCATGGTTACTATGTGGAGGAGTGTTCTTCCTTGGTTATTATCTTTCTTTCTTGTCTTTTTGTAGTTGTTTCAAGGTGTTTGCAAGTATGAATTTGTGTTATTTTGACCACTGAGGAAGGTATAGTGTGTGTTTTGATACTCTTCCATACTTCATCTCTTGTATAGGGATTTTAGTTTAAAAACATTGATGCAAAATGACTAGTTTGAGAGATTATATGAGTGAGGGTTATCTTAGAGCTGCCTTAGTGTTAGTTGTAAGAAATTTGGAGTGTCTTTTAGTTTTGTGTATCACTCTTTATATGATTTTAGCTATCCCTTACAACCCTTTTAACCTTTTCCAAGTCAAAAATAGTAGTTTAGGTGATCTACCAAGAGGAACCAACCTTATCTGGAGGTTCAACCCCATCACAAGATACCCATAGCTTGGGGTTGATACCATTTTTTAGCCCAAAATAAGAGAGCCTGAATAACCCTCTCATAGGGAGAATTATATTCTATAATAGTACCTTTGAAACTACGTTTAGTGGGATATGGTATGACACTATATTGATAGTTAGTGCTCTAAAATATTAGCAAGAAATTATAAATGAAAGACCACAATTCACTCAAGTCCATTTCTTGGCCTTTATCATTGTATGTGATTTGCATGCTCTTTTATCTAATTAGATCTTGTGTGTTATCTTTGATTTTATCTCCTTATGGAAAGCCCATAATTTATTTATTTTATGTTTTGAAAACCAAACTTTGTCTTTTTAAGTAAAACTAACTCCTTAATTTTTAAAGCAAAGCCTTAATCCAAAGATATTTATCCAAAGAAATTCAAGACTAATTAACTCAATTTTTTTGTAAGATATTTGTATTTTTAATTTGGATTCATATAAATTTTGAGTCATTCACAACATTTAAACAATCCCTACAATCACTAGGCTTCAATCCTATTTAAATAATCCTCGATATAATCTAAATATAGAATAACACTTTGGTAATTACCCTTTCCATTTTTTCAAATCAAGAGCATGTTGAGGTCCATGACAATGATAAAAAAACATACCAAGATGAGTATGAACATGATATTAATCTACCTAAGTATCCAGCATCCCATGTTATTGATTACCTCCTAGAAAATAAGAATGAAGTCTTATTACACCTCTTAGGGCTAGGAGCTAAGTTTCCACATGATTTTGTGATCTAGAGGATTTTTCATTATTCAAATTTCCCAATATCTCCTAAAACTAGTATAATACTAAAATTTCTTTCTAAATCCTATTAGAATGCATAAAATGGACATCACATACTCTAGATATCACTGATCAAAGTTTGGAAAAAGGGTCAATAGTCAAATGGTTTCCAAGTGGACCATTCAGCAAATGACATGTGGTAGTGCAATGGTAAAAGGGTGTTTGGTTTTTATCTATGGTATTTGACACTCATGTTTGGATAAATGGGCCCCACAATTTACTGGCTTGGGACCCTCAACCAGGATCAACACACTTTTTTTGTGAATGGGTGCCTTTGCCTTTGTTACTTCATATTACCATTGTTACATTTTTGTTTATATATTCCTATGTGTTATTTACATATTGAATGTGGGACTAATAATCCTAGATTATTCATTTATTACATGTATTTTATAAGTCACAAATATATGCCATCTTTATGCTAAGTTTGAGATATGCAGTTCAAGATTACTCATGCCACCAAGACAACTCAACCAACTCACTAGTGGTTTCAACTACTCCACACCAACCTTACTTAATTTTGGTCAAGATCTTATTTGATAATTGAGCTCAAAGGATAATTAGGATCATTTAAACTAAGCCAAACAAAAGGATACATAGACATTGCTAAAGCCACATAACATGCACCAAGAACAGTATTTTTTAAGTCTTACGCTAAGTTGAAAACCAATGCATGTGGGATATTAAACCATGTATGGTAAATGACACGACCTTGGTGTTTGGATAAAGATAAAATCATAGGATTTGAACTCATAACCTATGGGAAAATAGTTAAGAGGACTTACCAATCCTCCAAACATTTATAATTTTTATAAAAGGCATAAACTTATATTTGTACAGGGTAATTAAAATCACTGTGTAAAAATTTATAAGGAGTAGTTTGTAGATATTAGCATTTCTAACTAATCTAGAGTCAATTTCAAATCTTGAGGTAAACTAGAAAGTTTTTAAAAATTATGAGATGTTCCATTTGGTATATTTATGCTCCTACTTTGGTGTTCAATTGACATATTTTTGAGTGAATGAAGTGATGCCTTTGATGTAGAATGTTGGGAAGAGATTTTTCAAGTGATTCGATAAGGTGGAAGACGATTATTGAGCATTGTCAGAGTTTTTTGAAGGTCTGATGGCATAGTTTTGTATATTTTTATATTCTATTATTGTTTTGTAAGTTTTTCATTTGTACTTGCAATTGATTATTAATGGATCAGTTTGAATGAACTCAAAGATGTAGGCAATTACCAAACTCCGTAAACAATTTTGGTGTCATGTTTATTCTGATTTATTTTTTACATTTAATCAGTCAAGTTTAATTTTCATAAAATCTTATTTTATCAATTTAAAACAATTATAAGAAAATCATATAAGTGGCTAATGATCATTTGAAGGTGTAATTAGAGTGAATGAGCATTAGAAATGTTCATCTTTAGTTTTAATTCAATATTAATACTTCTTATTTTAGTTTGATCATAAATTTAAATGTCATTTTTAAATATCGATTTCTAAACCAGTTTAAAAAAACCTAGGGGGTAAATATGGTTTATAGATCAGTTTTGTATCATAGCGATTTGAATGCAAGGTTTACTTTTTTATTGCATTTGAGTTTGATAATAGTTTCAATGTTTGGTTGGATTATATGCAGACATTAGACTTATTGTTTACTCCATTTATAGTGTTGGAAGTAGAAGTTATTTGAAAGATCAAGAAACCATGGGCAAGTTGTCAAAATAGGATAATCTTAATGAGCTTGAGGAATATAACCACCAGATCCAAGAAGAGATCTCTCTCCTGAGATCAAAGTATTATTCCTTAGAAGAGGAATGTGAAAGTTTGAAAACTAAGTTGAAATATAAAGATGATTTCTTGGAAAGATTTCAAATTGGTGGTGACACAAAGGAGAAAAATAAGTATATTTTGACAACAATATCTTCTTCTCTCACACATACACATAATGACTCTAAGATAAGCACTACAATTACATCGCCAAATGTTGTTGAAAATTCTTCCCATTCTAAATCAAATGAAAATATTTTTTGTAAGTTTGAACAACACACTATAGGTATAGGTTTAAAGTTACTATTTAAAATGAGTTTTAATGGAAAATGCCTTGGAAAATATGGCCAAGGCACTACTGACCCCATTTAGGTAGAGCACAAACCTCACCATACAGGATTGGGATTTAATTTTGGTGATAGGATTGAAACAGGTAAATGCTCCAAGTTGGTTGAAACTATGAGGAAGAGACCTACACCACAACCCATAAAAAGAAATGGAAGTTTTCATTTTGTCAATTATTCTAATGAGAATTTGGTATCTCATAGTGATGGGTAGAGTTCTCATAGTGTTATTGAGAAACTTACTAAGTTAATTTTTAAACCTTCAAGTGTTGGAAATCACATATAGAAAAGGTGTAAACCATCACCCAAAGAAGGTATAAAAACTTCCTCTAATCATTCTTGTAGTAATATTTATTCTTCTAGACAACATAAATATTCTGATGTTTCTTTTGATTGTAGTACACAAACTTTATGGTATATTCATTCATGTAGTTTTTGTGGGTTGTCTAACCATTGTGTAGTTAAGTGTTGGAAAAGGAAATCTTTATTGGGTAATATTTTGAAAGACCACTTTCCTAGGTAGTGTTCAAAGAATGGTAGTTTGGGAAAGTTTCCTAAAATAAAGGACAAACATTTTTGTACTTATTTTAATAAGAAAGGTCATGAAGTTGACAAGTGTTTCCATATTTATCCAAAACAACAATGAAGAGTTGTTCAAAATGAAAATGTTTTAAAACCAATAGTTTCAAAAATAACCCATGTAGATACCCATGTATTCATTGAGGAAATTAAACCACCTAAATAGGAAAATGTGATAAATTGGGTTGATAAGAAATTCCTTAGTTTAATGTTTGCATAGATATGAGTTTATTAGCATGCAAATGTTCAAAGTAGTTTTAGGATTCTATTGAATTTTAATGAAATATTTTTTTACTTTTTAGAGCTACCAACTGTGACAAAAAATTTGAGATAGGTTTATCATTCTTAGTTTTAGTTTTCATGTTTGTGGTTTTGCTAAGCTCTATTTTGAATCTCTTAATAAGTTTTGAGTTCTTGATGCATTTGGTAAAGGAGTTAACTCATGTTTAAACTTGGAGATATTCACATATGATTTTATCTTTGAATCTAATTTATTTGGAGTAACCTGTAGAGAAAATCCAAGTGATAGGTTTATCATACTTGGATTATTTTCTCACATTTATGGTTTTGGAAAAGCATTAGTTTAAACTTTGACAATAGTATATGCAGGTTGTAAGGGGCATGATATTTTAGTATATATGTTGTCATTTACATTGTGAAAATGTATTAGAGGCTTATAAGACCTTTTTCAGCACCGTTTGTAAATATAATGATTATAAAAACTTTTTGTAGCCATACATGATATTTGTACATTTTATAAGTTTCTCATTTTTGGCATTTATTTGTAACTATCAAATGTGGTTACAATTAGGGTGTACATTTATTACACTAAAAAATTGGTATGCAAGTTACACTTGGTGATCATTTTATAGTGTTTGGTAGATTCACCAATTTGGAGATGTGACATTTGTGCTGACAATTTGCTTATATCCCTATTTTGATATTGGATAGAGATTTCTTTCATTGGTACATTTAGGGATTCAATTATCTTTTGCCTTCTTTGTAGGCATTATGTAGGATAATTTTGAATCATTACCATGATAAGTTTCAGTGATATTTTTTAGAGTTGACAATTTTGCAAGGTCATTGAATAACCAATTATTATTGCTATTTTGGTTGTCATTTCATAATGACCATTTGTAGTATTGGCCGAATCATATAGATTTAGTTGGACATCTCCTCTTATTTTGGAATTTCTTATCTAATTGAAATAATATATTTCTATGATGTCATTTTCAACATTGGAAATCTTAACCACTATTCTCTATTTTGGTCTTTGTATATTGGTATGATGTAGAGAGCCATTTCATAGATTTAGTGGGTGATTTGACTTTTGGGGACCAAAAGCCTCTTTGTGGGGAGGTTTGATCCTTCATCCTTCAAATTTCCCAAGATCTCATAAAAACTATATAGTATTGAAGATCATTTTGAGATCTTTTTGATGCCTATTAGATTGCGTAAACCAAAAATCATATGCTATAGATATCACTAGTCAAAGTTTGGAAAAAAATGGTCAATAGTCAAATGGTTTCCAAGTGGACCAATTAACATGTGACACATGGTAGTGCAATGGTAAAAAGGTGTTTGATTTTTGACTCTGGTCTTAAACAGTCATGTTTAAAAAAATGGGCCTTGCTATTTGTGGGATGGGGACCCTTAGCTAGGATTGACACACTCTTTTTATGAAGGGGTGCCTTTACCTCTGTTACTTCATATTACCATTGTATGTTTCTATTTATATATGCCTATGTGTTATTTACATGTTGCATTTAGGACTAATAATCCTAAATTATTAATTTATTCTATGTATTTTCTAAGTCACAAATACATGCCAGCTTTATGCCAAGTTAAAGATATGCAACTCAAGATTACTCATGCCACCAAGATAGCTCAACCAACTCGTTGGTAGTTCCAACTATTCCATGCCAACCTTAACTAAGTTTGGTCAGGATCTTATTTACCAACTGATCTGGAAGGCTAGTTAGGATCGTTTAAATTGAGACAAACAAAAGGATACATAGATGTGGTTGAATCCAGATAACATGTACCAACAACATTGTTTCTTAACGCTTATGTTAAGTTGAAAACCAATGCATGTGGGATATTAAACCATGTATGGTAAATGCCATGGCCTTGGTAGTTGGATAAAGCTAAGATCATGAGATTTGAACTGTAACCTATGGAAAAATAGTTAAGTGAACTTACCAATACACAAAACATTTTTAATTACTATAAAAGGCATAAAATTATATTTTTACAAGGTAATTAAAATGATTGTGTAAAAATTATAAGGAGCAATTTATAGAAATTGGTATTTCTAGCTAATCTAGAGTCTTTTTCAGATCTCAGGGTAAACTATAAAGTTGTTCATAATTCTAAGATGAAACATTTGGTATATTTGTGATCCCAATTTGGTGTCTAATTGATGTATTTTTGATTGATTGAAGTGATGCTTTGATGTAGAATGTTGGGAAGAGATTTTGTAAGTGCTTCGGGAAGGTGGAGGATGATTACTGAGCATTGTCAGAGTTTTCCAAAGGTTTGATGGCACAAATTTATATATTTTTAGATTTCATTATGGTTTTTTATTTCTACTTATAATTGATTATTAATAGATCAGTTTGAATGAACCCAAAGATGTAGGCAATTGCCAAACTTTGTAAACAATTTTGGTGTCATCTTTATTCTGATTTTTTATTTATTTTATGCATTTAATCAATCATGTTTAATTTTTTAAAAAAGATTATTTTATCAGTTTATGAAAATTATAAGTAAATCATATAAGTGGTTAATTATCCTTTGAAGGTGTAATTGGAGTGAATGAACATTGGAAATGTTCATATTTAGTTTTAATTCAATTTTAACACTTCTTGATTTAGTTTGATCATAAATTTAAATGCCATTTTTCAATATCCATTTCTAAACCAGTTTAAAAAAACCTAAGGGGTAAATATGGTTTATGAATCAATTTGATCCCAAGGACTCATCTCTCTTAATTTATAAGAAAGATATAACACCTCCTACACATGATCAAGAAACATATAATTCCTCCTTAGGAAAGAACAAGGCCATCATAGTGCCATCTAATGAAAATATTTCCCATACCCACATGGGTAAGGGAAAATAAGTTATAGATGACACATTGTAATAAATCCAATTCCTTACCATTGTAGACCATGTCAAAAATTTAACTAAAGAACTAAATAATATTCAATCCAACTTATCAAGTAATCCTTCAAATCTAATGATCAACAAATCAAATAATCCAAAAATCAATCAAGGTTATCCTAATAATAATTCCAATAATACAATTTTAGGCTTCTCCCAATATCCAAGTCAAAATCAAAATCAAAATCAAAACCCAAATCAAAATCTTTATATAAATCAAATTCAAAATAAAAAACAATCATCATCTTTTCCACTCAAAGACACAACATTTATCTAAGATTGAAAAAACATGAAGGACAAAATACAAGGACTACAAAATGGAAGCTATCTCCAAAGTAAAAAAATTAAGTTTTAAAAACTATGTCCACAACCATTTGACATAAACATGATGAAAATACCTTTTCCTATTCATTTTTAAATCTAATATTTGACAAGGGGAAAGGATATCCTATAATACACATCAAATATTTATACATGCATGTCAAGAGGTCATTTATAGTGATAACTATCTACCTAAACTATTTACATGTATCATAGGATGTCAAGCCTTATAATGGTTCATACATACACATAAAAGGTCAATCACTATTTTCATAGGTATTTATGAGAAGTTTGTGTGACATGTAAACATTAAAATTTATTATGTTATATATGATCTATTTGATGTCATAGGACCCTTATTATTATTTTATTATCCTAAATATCCCTATCCTAAAGTTTAAATTATTTACCATTAGACACCTGGTAATTTGTTTTTACAAATTACCATTTTACCTCCCTAACCACCTAAATCTATTTACAACCTATGAAATCCTAACCCTTTGACCGACTTACCCATGTATGATCCCATCCTTAAAAACCCCTTGCATATAATCCTAAAATTGGTCATAGTTATAACAAACAAATAAAGATAAAACCATTCCCTACTAAAAAAGGTGAATAATTGATGATTCTCCCATGATTGACATCGATTATCCTGATCAACGTCGATCTATTTATATGTAGCTAGCCTTTTGTTAGTTTGTGGAGCTAAAAGCTTCACCAGGATGCAAATTAGAGGAGGTTGCTGAGTTGCAAGCAACCGACATCAGTCTGATCAATTGACGTCAGTCATCTTCAGTGTTTGCAATAACTGACGTCAGTTATGGGTCGGCCGACATCGGTCAAACAGGTACCGACGTCAGTAGCCTGTGTGTGCATGCATTTGCATGTGTCTCCGAAACTAGTCTAATTTTAGACGAACAGTTAGTTTGCATGTGAAAGACTAATTTTAGTCTTGGAGCTGCGGTTTCTAATTATTGTAATTAGAGGTCTAATTATTGTTTGTATGGGATCTATATAATAGACTCATGGGCTATATTATAAGATTGTAGAATCAGTTCTGGAGAATCAGAGTTCTGTCCAAGGGAGAATCATAAGGACTTGGTGAGGCAAGGACAAGGGTTCTTCTGGGTGTGTATGATCTAGGTCGATTGGTGTGCAAGGCCAGGTTGATCTGCGGTATAGCAAGATCAGGTGAGATCTACATGGTAAGTAAGGTCGATTGATCTACAGGTGTGTGTGTGTGCAAGATCTAGGTTTGTAGTTGTGCAAAAATAGGTTGATCTACAAGTGGTAGCAAGATCAGGGAGATCAACAACACAACAGGTAGCAAGATTAGGTGAGATCAATTTAGAGTACGTGGTGTACTCAGACTTCGAGTATGTTGAGTACTTGGTGGACTGGCAGTATTGTTACTGACTGGTGGACTAGCAGTATTGTTACTGACTAATGGAGGTGAACAAAAACTCTGTGTTTGAGTTGTTTGTTGTGACCATAGTTGAGAGAGAGAACTCTTGAGGGAGATTATTGTATGCCCTAGAGGTGTGGGAGCCTTAGAGGTGTGGGAAGAAGAGTGTGACTTCTTTATTGTAATTCTTTTTGGAAGAATATTAATACAATTGGGTATTGTCTCTCATATTCTATGTTATTTTTGAATTCTAGTTACATATTACTTCTGGTTAAATTTCATGTTTAGTTGCTTATACAAAGGTAATCAATTATGCTCCTAATCCTGACAAAGTGGTATCAGAGTTGTTTTTTGTTCTAGATTCCTAACACCTTTTGGCTTAGGGAACATGAAATTTGAATCTATAAATTCTACTTAAATTTTCTTTGGATAATTAAGGAGACCTTAGCACCACTCTACTAAAATTCCACTACACCCAATCCACATTCATCATCATGAACTATGAGGATCGCTTGCATCTATGGGAAGAAAGTCATCCTACTTGCAACTTGGTTCAAGGTGAGTATAGTTTATTTATTTCATCTATTTTTTATACTCCTATTTTTTATTGCTTATCCCTCTCTTAGAACACAAAATAAATCCTTATTTTCTTTATCAATATCCTTTATCACCATGTAATTTCTAGTTTTAAAGTACATGCAGTCTAGATAGAATTAACATTAATTCATATGAATTGGCACTGATTCTATAGGATTGGTATTGATCCACTAAAATATATTTTTAAACTCGAGTATTTAAAATCCCATAAATATATCTTCAATCCATGCTAATTTTTCATCTTTTCAAACATGGCATTAATGTGTAGATGACTCTACACAAAATTGTGCATGACATCATTAACATTATTGATTTGCCCATTATATCTCAACCCTTTTTTATAGACCAGAGTGATATAGACTTTGAGTTATCACTTTGTGCCATTGTTTATTTTCCCTCAGTTAAAGCCACTTTTGACCAACTTGATGTTATACAAGAGGATGCGAACACTGTTATAGCCTATTAGGATCAATACTTTACTTACATTGATAGTTTAGATAAAGATTAATTCATAATAATTATTGTTATCACATATTTATATTTTGTAATTTAAGTGTTTATTTATCCACTTGATTGTGAAAATAGTGAGCTGACATCCACTTGAGGAAGTTCATAACTTCCCAAGACTGGTTCCTAACCAAACAACTCAGCTATCTGTCTATTAATCCATTTTATCTAAGTTGTCTCTTTGTGTGCAGGTTATTATTCCAAGCCAAAAATAATTTCCATCATTCACTGATATAAGGGGTGCATAACTATCTTCATATCTCTAGGTATTCTTCATAAATCCTATATTTCATTAAGTTTTTAGTAAGTTAAGGAAAAATGAAAAACTACTATAACATAACACTTTTATTATAATGTTGAACATGAATTGACTATACTAGACTTATTTAACACCAAAAAATGCAATGCAGAGAGCTTATCCTCTTTCCTAAAAATATGGTGTTCACTAGTAAGTTAGTTCCATATTCACTTTTTTTTTCTTAAATTACTACAATCTTCATAAAAAATATCAATCTTGAAATGGTCTTTCAAATTCAACTCCATTGTGCTACTTTATTTGATGAAGTAACTAAAAAGGTAATTTAAATTGAAATAATACTATAATAAGCCAAGATGAAGAAGTAACAAAGAAAAATATTCAAGAAAAGCAATCATTATTTTTGTTCAATGGTAAGCTTAAAAGCTTATAGAAAGAGTTGGCTATAAAAACCAACCAATAGGTAAACCAACCTGTAATAAAAAAAAAAGAAATAAAAATATAACAAACTAATTAATTTGGATCAAAAATAATCCCAAAAAACTCCCCCTTCATCTAAAGGGGTATAGAAAGACTAAAGCAATGAACTCTGAGTCATCCAAGTAGACTCTATTACAACTACAACTAGTATATTGTGCATCCTAGACTGATCAAAACCCTAATAATCCTTACATTAAATTAGAAAAAGATCATGCTCTATCCAATTACATCAATATTCACACATAATCCATCCAATAAGTGATTACTCTTGTACTATGTATGGCACATTTTAAACTGATGCCCAATAATTGCTAACATCTTCCACAGCACTTTGTTCAACACTAACAATGCTAGAAAATTAAAGTTGAATCATACCAAAACCACCAATGATTGATAGAAACCAATATGAAATATATTCTACCCCTATCAGGTGAGAGGTGAGAATCCATACAACACATAAACCAAGTATAAACCATTGAAATGCTCCACATCAAAGATCATATCAACACTAAATCTATGAAAGCAGAGTACACAAGCCAAAAAAATGCTACTACATTAAATCCCAATATTGAGCCTACCAAATCACACAATATGGGTGTGTTACCATCTTAGAATATATAGTCATCAACTATGGAGAAAGCAACTTTGTAGTCATCCCATCCATCAGAAGAATATGCTAAAGAATAGCTAGAAGAGGAACTAGAAGAGTGACCAAAGTGACCAGAGTGACCGACAATGTTTTTTACTACCTTTTGTCAATGTCAAAAGGACCTCCTTTTGAAGGGGCACTATGTATAGAGGTGTCTTGTGCCATCGTAATTATAGCATATTCTCTCATGTCCACTAGAACTAGAGGAAGAATAGCCACATGGAAACGAATGATTGTTCTTGTGCTTGTGTCCATGTGAATGTTTGTGGTGATGTTCATGCTTCTATGAACTCGAGTGATGTCTATGCTTCAGAGAAATAGAATGATGTCTATGATTTAGAGAACTAGAATGATACCTATGTCTAGAATGATGCTTATGTCTAGAAGTGTGTTGCAAAGAGTGTTTCCATCTCTGAAAGTGTTTTGAAGAATGATTTTTATTATGCTCATATAATAGATTACCTATTTTGGTATAATGGGCCTCCTCAGTAGGTTTTTATTTATTCTTTGTAAATTATCACTCATGTTGAGTGATCAACTCACAAATGGAATCAAAAGTACATTTGTTAAGCCTATCACTAAGCTATAACATTTCTAGAAAGTTCTTGTAGCTAGGGCTGAGGCCATTAAAATAATAGAAACACAAATTTTATCATCAATTTTCCCACCATTAGTGCCATATTCTTGTTTCAAGTTCTTAATGTGTGACACATATTCTAAAACATATTAATCATCTATTAGTTTAGTGTTGAGCAACTACATAAGAAAATCAATTTTATTGTAAGCAGGTTTTTTATCATATAAGTCCTTTACAGATTTCCATGATTTTCAAGCTTCAGACTTGATGGCCTCTATGTGAATTATAACTTGTTCACTACAAGTTTATTTCAATAAATCAAGGTCATGCTTGTCATGTATATGAAATTCTGCAAGCTTTGTGGCATCGATGGGCAATGTTGGTTGCTTTTTAACTACTTCCCACAAGTCATTGAAGATTAGTGTATTTTACATATTCATTAACCATTCCTTACAATTTTTAGGAGTTAAGCATGCATTTTAAAAAATTAGGATCACAATTTTATCTATGATATAAAATCAAAAAATAAAGAATGATATTGAGGTTTTGCCTTTACCTTCAAAATAGCTTCCAGATTCTTGGGACTTTTAAAAAAAGATTAACCCTATTACACCCTTATTTCTCCAATATATGCTTGTTTTACAATTTATCTTTTCATCAAATAAGATCAAAAACAAATTTGACCAAAATATAAAATAAATGGGTTTTAAACCCTTGATCTCTATGTTAATAAGTGATTGGCAAAACTAATTTACCCTTAAGCACATAGAGTATATAATAGGATAGTATTCAATTTATCTCTAAGTTTTAAATGTGAAAGAAAGAATATACATGAGAGAAATTGACCAACATTTCACATATAAAGAAATAACAACTTGCTTTATGTGGACCCCACAAAATATGTAAATAAAGTGAAATGAAAGCTTACTCCATTGGATTTATGCACTGATATGTTGGGCAAACTTGGTCTCTATTTCTAGCTACCATATAGTTTGCTAAAAGAAATTACATTGAATCTAAATGAATTTCATTGCCATATCAAATGAAATTAATGGTATTTTCAAACAAATTTCATCACCTTTTACTACATTTAGAGACTTTTTACCATGATTTTATAGTGATCATGAAGGAATTAATAATATAAACAACTTTCTATTTTGTGCTAATCATTAGAATAAAAAATCCATGGGCTATGGACAAAAATAAATGATCTATTATATTATACATTTGTTTTAAACCTCATATCAAGTGCTTCATGGTGCCTCACTCAGTCAACTTTTGCATTTACTTTCTCATTTCTTTCTCTAGCATGTCTAGCTTCTTTACGCTATACTTTTCTTTGGCATCGACCAGGCTTCCAACATCTTCTTCCTTGCTTCTCTGCTCATTCGATAGACTATTGTGTCCTATGCATTGATCAGAACTAATATGTAGGCTTCCACATCTTAGGCACTTTTAATGCTACATCTAGAATTCAGTAGATTGATGCATTATATTACCTTAGGCTCTGACTAAACACTTATTAGGCATCCAAGCTTTAATACCACTTATAAGCCAGGATGAAGAAACAACAGATAAAAATATTTGGGAAAATGCATCATTATTTTTGTATAATGGTAAGCTTAAAATCTTACAGAAAGAGTTGGTTATAAAAACCAACCAAGGGGTGAACTAACTCGTAATAAATAAAAAAACAAAAATATAACAAACTAATGAATTTGGATAAAAAATTATCCCAATGTACTCATTGGCAAAGGCTTCATCAATATTTTCACAAGGACAATCAAAATGAAGTTCAAAATGATAAACCATAGTTTTTTTGTAAAAACAAAAATATGGTAGGTGATGGTGTAATTGATGTCCAACAAATCCAAAATATCCAATCCATAAATAAAATTAGTGTACCTAGTGGCCATCCTAGAAAAGACTTTAGGAAAATAGCTTATACCCCTTTGGCATACCACTTGAAGTAATATTTTGAAAGTTGGTAGCTGCTAATATGACCACATTTATAAACACAAAACCCTTTGACAAACATATTCCAAAACCTAAATGGTATAGATAAGATGAATATTGTGCATACCATTAGATCAAAGGGAGTTATAAAAATAGATGCATGAGACTTAAAAATTATGTCCAAGATTTAATTGATCATGGTGACATAGAATTAGAGAATCATGCACCCACAACAAATAATCAAAATCTAGGGATATATCTAGATCCCTTCCTAAAACATGAGCAAAAGTTGTTATAAACAAACCCAAGATAAAAAACAAGACAATAATGTCAATCAAACCTAGCATCCATTCAATTCCAATATTAGTCATATTTAAAATGTTTATAATCATGTTTTTGTTATTCAGATCACCACCTAAAATTGCATTGTCACTATGAGGCATGCAAAAATCACCATTCCAAGTGTTCCTTTACCCACCTTTGAGGGTAAGTATAATATATCAAACAAATTGAGAAAACACTAACCTAAATTCATATTTTAGACCTCCTCAATATATCTAATACCTACAATAACATTTTTTACAAATCTCTACAAGTGTTAAAAGTCCCAAAAAACATTAATACATCCAACTTCCAATCACTTGTAGGACATTTTTCCTCTAATAATCAAGTGAATTTTGACCATATAGATATTTCCCACATGGGTACATCCCATAATTTACCATTGTGTATTAAATTCATTATTTCCAAACACAAAGTAAAGTGGTTGTTTATAGACAATAGCTCTAATGCAGAGCATACACCAAGTTCTCACTCTTAACCTTGTTTAAAACAACATTATTTAACAATGACTTCTTAAATCAATTCCTCATGAAATGAATATCAAACTTCACCTAGTTCACTTCAGATTTAAAATTCTTTGAATCTTGTCTAATAATGTCTTATCATTCATCTATTCTTAGACAAAAACTTCTTTCAACACTTCAAGTCTAAACTCTTTTCTCTACACAACTTTTCATATCACTTTGTACACTCCTTGTTGAAGGCATACACTAAATCTCTTACTCTATATGCCTTTCCTCAAAATGCACTTATGGTATTATGATGTATCACTTCTTATTAAGGCTCCCTAATGCTATTTTTTGTTTCAAACTATCTTAATCATGCTTATATGGGTCTTCTTAACCTTCTATTGTCACTCAATAACTCCACTCAGCCTACACTCTTATCAATCCTTATAGCCTTTTCTTAGAGAAATTACACATGCATGGAAATTTATAGATAAAATTAAGTAAACCAATGAATTATTACAATACCTATTATCATGCTTAGTCCATATACAAATTTTTCATCTTATCTTGATTTCTTGAACATTGATTCTAATATTAGTCTTTACACAGAGTCCTTTTAAGGCCTTGGATTAGGCCTGTTAAATCTATTTGGATTTTACCCACAATTAGTTACAAGGGAGGAAAACCATTCTCAATAAACTCAAAACCACTCAAATGTCTTTACATGCATTTATTTCTAGTAAAATACAAATCTTAAGATGTTTTTATCAGTTCAATTTCCTAGAATGTGGACTTCAGTCTCAAAACTCTAGTTTACTTTTCTCTGTACTTACATGAGATCGAAAGGAATTTTCAATATTTTCCATGAATTTTTAAGACTATAAATCTTCTATGATCTTTACTCAAGGTTTTTTTGAATGTCATTCACCTATACCAACCACTGGTTTCCTGTAGTGAAACTTTTATGCATGGATTTCATTAAATTATGTCTTGGAATTATGCCTTCTACAAACAAGAGCACTTGATAGATTATACTACCTAATTTTTAGATATTTTAAATTTTTACAAGTGGATTTTAAAAATCTTTGAATGATCCACTATCCACATTATGAAAGACACAACATTCTTTATTATGTAAGTTTATTGAATAGACTACAATCCTATATCTCTTCAAATAATGAAAACACTATTCCCAATAATCAATATTTTTAATAATACCTTTACAAGATCAAAGAAAATAAACTTGAGGATCTGAGGTGTCTAAAAATAAGTTTATGCCACTTCCCTTCAACACACAATGTACAGTCTATTAAGATTACTTGCTACAAGAACATCATGGCCCTTATATCAATTCCCAAGAAGTAACAGTTTCTTAACAATCACTCAAATATATTTTCTTAAACAATGTTCAAAACCCTATAGATACACTTAAAATATATTGTAAAAAGGAATAAATGATACTATTTTCATATAATCTTCATACAGTCTATTCCTCAATGCATATTTTAGGAAATAGGGTTCAGTTTGCACACACACTAGAACACTAGATGACTTCACTATTATTTCTTTCCACTATAATGTCAAAATGTCTTCAACCATCCTTAAATAAAATTAAACCAATTCACAAATTCCTTGTCAATCTTAAATCTCAATTGACACATACTGCACAAGAAAACTAGACAACTCCTCAATAGGGGTCTATCTTATGATTCTTTCTTTTTAAGAATAGAGGTTTTCAAAAACATCAATCCTTCCCCTCTTATAACTTTTCCATTATTTTTCTTCAACTACCTAAAATGGAACATGACCTCAAAAAACAAAATTGAATCCTAACCTATCTAAAATATTGCATAATGGAATCTTTGTGGTTTCCCTCCGAATGTCTCTTTTTGGCTACATTGTATTATTCATGATTTTCCATACTTTGACTACATAATACCATGACTTTAGACTGATGAACATGTTATGAACCTTCTATAGGGTATAAACCCCTTATACATGTTTAATACATATTTCCACCTTTACAAATTTCATAAAAGTCCTTTTACATGGCTTGACGACATTCAAATATTCAAAGTGTTTTTTATAGGAAATGCCAATATTCAAATTCTAAGAACCTTTAGACTAACTAGACTTCTCAAATGGACTATTTAGGACCTATAAAAACTATATGACACCTAATATACTATCAAAAGACAAAAATATATCCTTTCAGGGGTCCTCATAGGATGCCCTTGCATCATACTACCAATCTAGAAAGTTTTTTCCATGTGTTTGAATGTTCCACTTGGTATTGTTCGTGTAATGATTTTTCCCATTGGGTTTTTCCTACACGGTCTTATATAAATTCTATGTCATTTAAGATTTCTTAAGTTAGTTAGAAAAGGGTCACATATGCTAATTATATTTTAATATAATTATCTAATTAAGAAAATTAGAGGTTTCCTCATGTTGCCCTAATTTTCTCTATATGTACCCCATTTTTCCTTTTTTGGAAGTTAAGACAAGAAAGACAGGCTAATGTGATTTTATGCAAGTCATTTTTTGCAATATTGCTATGTAAAGATAAGATTCTTCCTCCTTTACAATTTATCTATGATTTCATTGCTACATACATAGATTTTCTCAATATTTTATGCAAGGATCCAAGATCATGGCCAATCTGACATGGTATCAGAGCCATTTTTGTAGTATACAACAATCTTTGTGGTGAAATCTTGTTACATTCACTATTCTAACAAAAAGAAGGGTTTGGTGGGATTCCTTAGATAATTCATGCAAAACTTTATACTGGAGCTTCAAATCTCAAAAATGACTATGCCATTGGTTCTAGAAGATGCCATTGGTTCTAGAAGATGCCAAAACCCTTGGATCAATTGTAAACATGACCTAGTTCTATAACAGTTATTTGTTTCCTCTCTTTTTGGTATTTTAAGGCCCCATTTTTCATTTTTTGCAAAAATCCATGCTTTCTTTTTATTGTACAAAAATGCCTTCTAGGTTTTCTTCCTCAGGTCAAAATCTCAAATGGGTCTCTTACAGAATTTCCATTATTGCAGTATTTTGGATGTTTTTAGCTTGTCTCAATTTATATGCCGTCAAACCTCTATGTTACTCAAATCTACATGTGGTCATTACTTCAACTCAGCTATTTATCTACTTCAAATTGGATGCATTGGAGAGTCCACTGACTAATCTAGACTTTTGAAGGGCCATTACTTAGCTAGTAGACCAAATTGAACTTTCAACAGTGAGTAACTTCATTTTTCTAAGTTAAGTTATTTGACAAGTCCATTTACTTATTGGTAGACCAATTTAGACTTGTGGAGTTGCTTTACTATAAAATTTGTGAAGCTAAGCAAATTAGTCTTGAAAACCTAGATTACACTGGGAAGACCAACTCAGAGTTTTTTGGCAACTCTACTAAGGTTTTGAAAACATGATTACTTCTCCAACAAAGCAAGTCTAAAACTCCAATGTATAATGTAAAAGACCAACTTAGACTTTTGGGGGTTTATTGATTACTTGGGTTCTTGAATGGTCATTATTGCCTCTTCCATCTGATTAAATTAGTCTGAGAAGTTTGAGTAAAGCTATATGAGAAACCCAAATTACTCTTCCAAGATCAACCCAAGTTTTAGAAGGGTCATTACTGTTTGGCATAAGAAGTAAAATAGTCTCAGAAGTCTAAGTAAATATATTTAAGAAATTATATTAATCTTCAAGGACTGACTTAGGTTTTATAAGGGTCATTACTATTCAATCTCAAAAGTGAAACAGTCTGGGAACTTTGAATTACTCTTCCAAGATCGACCTAAACTTTCAAAGGGTCTTTATTGCTTGAGTTTGTGGGGTACCATTACTTGTATTTTTTTACCATTTTTGTTTTTTTTGGTATAAAATCATGATTTTGAAAAAAATATATATTTTTGGAAAGGGTCCAAGAATATGTGGGAGTAAGAGCTTGTAAGTGCCATAACTTTCAATCCATAGCTTTGTTTTGGGTGTTGTTTTTTTAAAATCTCTACGCATTGGTGATATTATTTTAGGCCCTTTATAACATCCATTTTATTCATGGTATAATGACCTAAAACTCATTGTACCTTTCTTGGATGCATTATCAATTGGATTGATGTCCCTCTCATACTTTCTCACACTAATTGTTCATAAACACATTCTTGGTGGTGCCCGATGTCCAATATTGAGCATGTGTTGCATTGTAATTTAAGGGGTGGTCTTGTTGATAGTTCAAGGGGGTAATTATACTTTGTGAAATATATTATTTTTTTCATATAAATTATATAAATTATCTCAATTAAATCTACACTAATAGATCTAAACATTGAACCACTCACACCATTTAACTATCTCAACTAGAAGTCTAAAATGCAGCTCACCTTGAGAGGTAAAGGACTCTATCAGATCACTATAGGTGAGGAAATTGAGATGTATATAGATGAAAAAAAGGTTAAGTGGTAAAATATATTTGATGAGGCCTATGTGTTATTATGCCTTTCAATGTCTCCTGAGCTCCTGTTTCATGTTGAATCTACAAAAACTCCCAATGAAGTCTGGACTATCCTAGACAAGATTTTTGGAGTGCAGGACATCATGAGCTCATCACATTGAGCCTAGGTGACTATGACACCCTAAAAAACTTATTTATAAATTTTAAATCATTAATAATATAGTTAAAACAATGTGTCATTGAGAAAATAGATGACTAGTTGATTCTATTTGTGCATGGAAAATTGGGTCATGACTATGTACTTTTCATCTCTACATTTCATGCTACCAAATGTGCACTTGGATCCACTTGGAAAATGCCATCATTCAATGAGTTTTTTTATGATCTAACTTGGTAGTAAGATAATATGGTTCAAATGGGTGCATTTAAGTCTTCAAAATCACATGCCTTGATTGTCAATCAAGACAAGAAGAAGCCTTTTAGCAGTGGCAAATATGAAAAGAAATAATCTAAACTAGATCATGAGAATAAGAAGAATCATAAATCAGATGCCAAGCCTAAGTCATCATAAAATGAGTCCTCCTCAAGTGAGAAACCTAATAAGGATAAACTCAAATGCAAATTTTTCAAGAAACTTGGGCATGATGAATCTTAGTACATGAAAAAGAAGATTGACACCTTGAATAAGATGTTTGAGAAGAATAACATCAATGTTCCTAATGATCAACTTAAAACACATTTGCACAAGAGTTTGCAAAGGATAAAGATGAAAAAAGGGTAAAAATAAGGGCAAGGCACTTATTGCAATAGCTTCTCAACCTTTAACTTGGGTTATTAACTCAAGTGCTTCCTATCACATGGCCTCCTTAGAGGATCTATTTTCAAAAATGGAGCCATGTTTCATGCCTTCAATTCTTATGGGTGATGACACTTTGATAGAAGTTAGTGGTAAAGGATCGATTGAATAAAATGACAAGACCTTCAATGATTTTTTGTGTGTTCCTTCACTATCCAGGAATCTTCTATTAGTATACCAAATCACACACATAAGTACAGGGAAGTGAGTTGAGTTCACCCCTGATTCAGTGGTTATCAAGGAGATACATAGTGGCATCATAGTGGCTTATGGGAAGGCCAGTCATTAGTCTAGGTTGTATACCTTGTCATAATTTGCCCTATATTAGACCTCAACTACATTACTTACTCATGTAGATGGAGTGAGCAAACTATGGCATAAATGGTTTGTCAATTTAAACCACCATTACCTGGAGTAACTTAGTCATTAGGACATGGTTTTTGGGTTGCATAAAGTCAAATTATTGGATGGCGTATGTAATGGCTACATTCTTGGCAAGCATATAAAAGAGAATATGATAAGGGAAAAGCAAGGAAAGCCAAACAGAATATAGAAATTGTCCATAGTGACATAGTAGGTCCATTTTTAAAACCTTCACTCAATAGGACTAGATAAATTCTCACATTCATCAACGAATTTTCAAGGTACACCTGGGTGTTTTTTCTCAAAAAGAAGTATGAGGTTTTTTATCACTTTAAGGACTTCAAGGCACTTAAGGACTAAAAATGGTGGGGAGTATGTCAATGATAGGTTTGAGAAATTTTTCACATTAGAGGGGATTTAGATGCAACACGTAGTTCCATATATTCCTCAATAGAATGGTGTGACTAAACATAAGAACTAAAACTTAAAGGAAATGGACAACTACATAATTCAATCAAACTCTTTTTCTCCTTAGTTTTGGGCTAAAGTAATCAATTGTGCATGCTCCATTCAAAACCATGTTCTACATAAAGCCTTAAAATGAATCAATCCTTTTGAATCTTGGGATATTCACAAGCTTTTATTGGATCAAATTTGAGTGTTTGGATCACCAACAATGGCCCATGTTCCCAAGAAGAAACACCAGGTAATGGACCCTCAGAGTCAATCTTATATCTTTGTGGGGTATGCAGAGGGTACTAAGTGATATAGTCTTCTCCATCTTAAAAATCATGAGATGTTCATTGAAAAGAGTGTCAATTTTTGTGAGGTTCCATTTGAAATCACTAATGGCACTCTAGACTCTTCAAAAGTTTCACTAGACATTGATTCCACCTTAGATAGTGACTTGGATCCACCTCAAAATCCTCTTGATGATTAGGATGACTCTTCTTCTTGTTCAAGTTCAAGTGATGAGATCAATCATGAGGATTCTCCTCCATCTCACACTCACACTTTAGATGATGATGACTCACCTCCTGATTCTCTAATCTCATACAATTCTAGTCTAACTTGGGTCAGATAAACACTTCAATGTGTTAGGAAATGGGTTGGAAATCCATTAGATACAAGGCAAACACATTCATAGTTTTAGGGGACTTCACATGCCTACCTAGCCATTGCCTCAGATCCACAAACCTTTTATGAGGCATCTGACATTCTAGAATGGGATTCTGCTATGTAGGAGGAGTATAGTTCCTAATCAAGAACAAAGCATGGGACTTGGTCCATCTTTCTAAAGGAAGAAAATTGGTCAATTAAAAATGGGTTTATTAGAATAAGTATGGTACAAATGGGTTTGTTGATAAGTATAAAGCTCATCTAGTTGTAAAGGGGTTTTCTCATGTGTCTAGGATATACTACACTAAGACATTTGCTCATGTAGCCAAAATGACATCTATCAGACTAACTCTAGCCATCACAGCCACACATTGGTAGGATGTTCACCAAATGGATGGCAAGAGTGATTTTATACATGGTGACCTCAAAGAAGAGATCTACATGGATTAACCACTACACTTTGTGGAAGATTCCTCCTTAGTCTATAGACTCAAAAATTCTATCTACAAACTCAAATAGGCCCCTCAGGCATGATATGCTAAGATGGACTCATTTCTCCTCACAATTAGGTTCACTAGATGCCACTCAAATTTGAATGTCTACATCATGTGATAGGATGATTCTCTATTGATACTAGTATCTATGTGGATGACTTGCTAATTATAGGTAGCTCATGATCACTATCTCAGTAGTGAAAACTACACTTTGAGATAGATTTTCAATGACAGACATGGGATTGATACATTAATTTCTTAGTATTGAAATCATTCAGTCATATTTTAGGATACCTTTATCATAATTCAAGTATTATCTTAATTTTCTTGCAAGGTTTAACATGGTTGATTGTAAGTCAGCTCCTACTCCCTTTTGTCTAGTGTGAAGCTTGAGGCTAATTGTCCTACACCATTAGTTGATGCAACTCCATATTGGTAACTTGTGGGTAGTCTTATCTATCACACACACACTAGATCTAACATATCCTATGTACTTGTCATGATCTCTTGATTTATTTAAGAGCCACACGAATTGCATTAGAAAGTAGCTAAGTGGATTCTGCACTACATTCAAGGTTCGTATAACTATAGAATACACTATAGAGTAGGAGCAAATGTTTATTTTATTAAATACACAAATTTAGATTGGGATAGAGATATTCAAAGTCAAAATTCCACTTCATGATATAGTTTCTCACTTGGTTTGGGTCTAATAAGTTGGTCAAGCAAGAAGTAACATGTAATTGCTTTATCATCTGTAGAGGCAAAATATAGATGGGCTATCAATGCCACCATTGAGGTAATTTAGCTTCAAGGGATTCTCACTTAGTTTGGTATCTAGTTTTATAAGCTAGAAATCATCTATTATGATAACCAAAGCAATATCCAAATTTTTAGGAATCTGATTCTCCATCAAAGGACCAAACACATAGAGATTCACATGCACTTCACCATGGATCTTATCAATGAGCAATTCATTGATTTTTGGTACTATCTAACATCAGAGTAGATTTTATATATTCTAACCAAGCCCTTCATAGAGAGTAAATTTGTTCATCTATGAGCTCTCATTGGGGTTAGGGTTGCTCCATCTTCTTCTTCCTCCTATGGAGGTTCTTCATTATGTACTTGGGTACCTCATCAGGCTTTCAATGTCAGGACCTGATTCTCATCTCATCTAAGCTATGCTTAAGGGTTGGGGGTGTTGGTGTAGTGATTTTTCCCATTGAATTAAGCTTCCTTAGGTTAGCTATAAAAGGTTCACATAGTCTAATTATATTTTAATGTAATTATCTAATTAGGAAAATTAGAGGCTTCTTCATGTTTCCCTAATTTTTCTTATATGTACCCCACTTTTCCTTTTTTGGAAGGTAAGACAGAAAGACACATTAATGAAATTTTATGTAAGTAGGTCATATTTTTCAATATTTCCATGTGAAGATAATCTTCTTCATCCTTTGTAATTTATCTATGATGTCATTGCTACATACATATATTTTCTCAATCTTCTTTGCAAGGATCTAAGATCATGGCCAATATAATAGGTATATGCTCCTATATTATTGCATTGAACCTCCTCATTGAAGGTGTTAGCTTCCAATTGCCTCTCATAGAGGTGAACATGCTCTTGGCCCCACATGTAGGCCTTCTTGGACTCATCTCCTTCAACAACATACCTACACACAAAACAAATTTTTTAAACAAAACATAGTTTTTATCATCTCCTTCTTGCTTGGTAGGTGTATACTAATCTTCTTTCTCCAAAAATTGATCTGTCTTCTCCTTATCTCTATCATTCATCACTACTACAAGTATGAACTCTTCCTCCTTCACTAATCCTCCTTTTTCTTCCCATTCTATTTCATGCACAACTTGTTCTTATCCTTTGCATACCTCATATTTATGTACACTTTTGATTTACTACTATTCATCAACATCAAGATTACTCTCCACCTCCTATATATTTAATGGTTGTTTTCTCACTTTTAATAGCTCATCTCTTGGATTTTTCACTCTTTCATGTTTTCCTTATTCATGGGCCTTTTACACATTTCCCATCTCATCAACATCCTCCTCTTGTTCAATACTCTCCTTCAAACATGTAAATTCATCTACCACTAATTATTTGGATACCTACTCTACACCTACATTTTCATCACAAATAAACTCATTAGACACTAAATTTTAAGCCTTCATGGCTCTCCCATGGGCTGTTTACTTGTACATTTAAATATCCAACTTCCTCTTCACTTGTTTATTGTTTATCCTAAACTATTGCTCATCCATCTTAGTTGTAATCTCCATTACCATTCTACTATCCTATTTCACATATGATTGGCTACCATTCTTGCCTTGGTTTTCTTCTCTCTTAAGCACTCTCTTGGATGATATGCCTTCTTTTTGAAAACTACTTACTACCAACCTACATTCTTATGTTATTTTTTTCATGCCCATCCTTGTGGACTCAGAATACTGCATATCAATCAATTCCAAATAACTCACCTTATTTTATTTCTTAGGTGTATTGATCAAACCCAAACTCTCCATAACTTTACTCTAACATTGCATCATCATTATCCTTTCATCTCTCCTTTCTTCTTCACCTTTCAATTGAATAAGTATATATATCTCACCATGTTTCTTGATGGTGTATGTGTTTTCTTGACCATCATGTATGGCATGCCTATCAAACTTCCATGGTTTCCCTAACAAAAAATGATACATATCTATATGAAAAATATCACATAACACTTTATCTTTATACCTTCCTATATAAAACTCAACGCAAATTTTCTCACTTACCAATATGTGGTGTCCTTTCTCAACCCATGCAACTTTATATTGTTCTAGATGTGGCATTCTCTTCAAGCCCAAATTCTACACCATCTCCAATGAAACAATATTGTTAGTACTACCTCCATCAATGGCTAAATTCCATACTTTACCTCTTATCTTACGTCTGCTTCTGAATAGACTTCTCCTTTGGGCTAGCTCTTTAACTTGCTTCTACTGTAATAAGACTCTCCTCATGAGTAATGAATCATTCCTATCATGTCTTCTCTCCTCATTCTCTTCTCTTACTCTCTATTTTTGCATACTACTACTCACATTCCTTGGACACTCTATTGCCCTATGTCATTATCTATGAAAATTCTAGCATTACCCTTGAAACCTCTATCTTGGTCCTTATCTCATAGGACCTTCATCTCTCCTTAATCTATTACCTATAAATGATCTGATCTATCTTACATGGTGCTTCCCCATGCCATTTTTAACTACTATTGTATGCTCTTGTGGTCTCTCTTGAACCACCTATCTATTCTCTCTTTCTTCTAAACTTGATTACAAAGGTATTAATTGGCCTTGATGCCTACAATTCCTTTATTCTCTTTCTACTCTTTTTTATCTCTCCCTGAGAACATCCTTAATAGCCTCCATTCTCATAACCAATGAATCAATTAGTTGAGTCATTATCCTAACCAAATCATCCTCATCTCTACTAGCTCTCTCCATGAAGCTTTATCCTTTATTACCTATTCTGCACTACACTTCAAAACATATAATTTCAATCTCATTCACAATCCACAAAATCTTTCCATTGATCTAATACCAAAATGATGTAGAGCATACACCAAGTTCTCACTCTTAACCCTGTTTAAAACAACATTCTTTAACAATGACTTCTTAAATCAATTCCTCATGCAATGAATATTAAACTACACCTAGTTCACTGTAGATTTACAATGATTTGAATCTTGTATAATAATGTCTTATCAGTTATCTATTCTCAAACAACAACTTATTTCAACACTTCAAGTCTAAACTCTTTTCTATACACAAATTTACATATCAATTTTCACACTCCTTGTTCAAGGCACACACCAAATATCTTACTCTATATGACTTTCCTCAAAATGCACTTGTGGTACTATGATGTATGACTTTTTATTAGGGCTCCCTAATGATATTTATAGTTTCAAACTATCATAATGATGCCTATATGGGTCTTCTTAACCTTCTCTTGTCACTCAATAACTCCACTCAGCCTGTGTTATGCCCTTAACCATTAGTGTGTCTAAGGATATGTGTGGTCAACTTGTGGCTTACATACCTCATTTATTTACTTGTCACATTTTTATATGTTCTTAGTGAGGTCAGCCTATGAAATAACCTTGGCTAAGTATAATATATATAGGAGGTAGTGGTTATTCTTTATTCATTATGTGAAGTATTTTACTATTAGTGCATTGTTGTAGAGGCTGCCCCCTCAAAGTGGCTTTGAAATATTATCTAGTATTCTATTTTTCTATCGATTATCATTGTGTGATCTCTCATATTTACTTATTCTACACAATATAAAATCATTCTATGTGAATATCTAAGTAATTTCATTACAAGTGATATCAGAGCTTTGATTCGGGCAAGTTTCTTGTGGCATTTTTTTAGATCTAGCGAGGCATGGCTTATAGGAGCGATGAGAGTGAAAAAACATAGCTTGTAATCTGGGAAGAATTAATTTTTTCCATTAGTGTAGTATTGCTCAAAACACTAATCATAAACTTCCTCTTACACAATTGTTGTCATTGGATTCATCTCAATGAGATGATCACAATGGTATATTATGTTGGTACATTTTTTTGGGATCAAAATTTTTACCCTAGTGCACAAATATAGTCATTGGATTCATTTTGACAAGGTGATCAAAATGGTACCATTTCTTGGTACACTTTTTTAGACTCAAAACCCTCCTAGGGTTGGTATATGGTAGGTTCAGGTAGTCAAGGAAGAAAAAGGGGGCAAGAAACTCCTAAGACTCCTACCAATGAAATAGATTCTAAAATTTTAGATCCAGTGATTTCTCAGCTTCAAGTAGACATAAAGAACTTGGTGAGGCATGATGACTTTGTTATAGTCCAAGATAATGTTTTAGGGATGCACAGAGAGATTAATGGGGTTCATAATGAATTATAGCATATCACTACGTAATTGGCTGCCCTTACATCTTAGTTTTAGCCCAAAAACCCTCCACTTCAGCATTTAAATCCTCCTCTCAACAACTCTCATGATAGTATGAAAATGATGTTGCCAAAAGTGGACATGCATAAGTTTGATGGTAAAGATACTCTCACTTGGATTACCCAAATTGAGAATTTATTTGAGCTACATCAAACCCCTAGCTCTTAGAGGGTGATAGTGGCATCCATGTATCTAGAACCTAAGTAATTCATTTGGTATCACTAGTTATGAGATTAAAAAAAGAATGGTGCTCTATTACTTAGAATATTTTAACTAAGGAATTGCTAGCTCATTATCTGAATAATGTCTTTGACAACTATTTTAGCCAATTAGCCAAGCTACAATAAATAAAAATTGTGAAGGATTATATTCATCAATTTTAGAATCTCTCTTTATAGGTGAAAAATATCATTAAGGAAAATTTGACTGGTCTATTTTTGGGTGACCTCAAAGATAGAATCCAATTCAAGGTTTGAATGTTTAACCCAACATATGGAATAGAAGCTATCCCTAAGGCACACATGATAGAAGAAAAAGAGATGGTCAAAAGAAAAACTTTCACTACTAGTCATGATCACAACTTTTCTACACCATCATTTCCACAACCCACCAGATTAACACAACAAAAAAATTAGGAGAAGTGAGCCAACGAGTTGTGTTATGGTTGTGATGGAAAGTGGAGCAAAGACCATCATTGTGTTAAAAAGAAGCTATTTTACATTGAAGGTGCCAATGATGATCATGTAGAAGTACATGATGAGGATGCAAAAGTTCCTAAGGAGGAATTTGAAGACTCTTAACCTGCTATTTCTTCTCATGACCTTTTAGGTATTAGTACTCCCCAAGATCTTAATGTGATGGGTTTCCTTCAAAAATAGAAGGTCACTATATTGATTGATTCTAGGAGCACACACAAATTCATCCATAGTAAGTTGGTTGCTTATTTGAACTATTTTATTTATATAGATCTAGAATTTTAGGTTATGATTATAGATGGTGGTACTATCAATTATTTAAGAAAATGTCATAGTATTAAGTTGGCCATGGGAGACTACTTATTGGATTCTCCTATGTTTGCTATTCTCATGGGTGGCACTGATATTATTTTGGGAGTCCAATGGCTCACCACTTTGGGCATGATTGAGATGAATTTTCAAGAATTATTCATGCATTTTCATTATAAAGAAAGAACATTTGAGCTAAGGGGATTAAAGGCTAAATCTCCATAACTTGTTAGCTCCTATCAAATGACAAAGATTTTATATAACGGTGCTGAGGAGTTTGTATCTTGATTGTTTTCTATGGAAGTACAGCCAACTCAGCCATCTCCACCTCTTGATCTACAACAAATAATTGATGCTCATTATATTATTTTTGGAGACATGCAAAAAGGAATTCCACCTAACCACACATATGATCATGTTATCACACTTATTCCTGATAGTACACCACCCAACATTAGGCCATATAGGTATACCTATGCCCAAAAAAGTGAAATTAAAAAGATGGTACAAGATATGTTGGATGAAAGAATCATTTTCCATATCCAAAGTGAATAATCTTCACTAGTAGTTATGGTGAGAAAGAAATATGACACCTGGAGGATGTGCCCTGACTACAAAGAACTCAAAAAGTACACTATCAAAGATAAGTTTTTGATTCCTATCATTTATGATTTGCTAGATGAATTGAATTGTGATCTTTATTTTACCAAGTTAAATCTATGTTATGGGTATCATCAAATCTAGATCCATGATGAATACATACCCATAACCACTTTTAGGACTCATGAGGGCCATTATGAGTTTTTGGTTATGCCTTTTGGTCTAAAAAATGCACCATGTAATTTTTAGAGTTTGATGAATACTATTTTTAAGCCATTTTTGAGGAAATTTGTTGTGGTATTCTTTGATGATATACTTATTTATAGTAAAAATTTGGAAGACCATTTGAAAGATGTAAAATAGGCACTCTCCATTTTAGAGCAAAATCAATTGAATTCCAAACCTTCCAAATGTACTTTTGGGGCTGGTGAGGTTGAATATTTGGGTCATTTGGTGTCTTATGAAGGAGTGAAATTGGATCCTAAAAAAATCCAAGCAATGGTGGATTGGCCAATTCCTAAGACACTCAAGCAACTCTAAGGATTTTTGGGGCTTACTAGTTACTATCACAGGGTTGTCAAAAATTATGGTAGTATTGCAACACCACTCACCTATTTGTTAAAGAAAGACTCCTTTTAGTGGATTATTGTAGTTACTCAAGAATTTGAACAATTGAAATTGGCTATGTGCACTACTCTAGTATTGGCCACTTCTAATTTTTTTAAAACTTTTGTGGTTGAATGTGATGCATCTGGTATGGTATGGGTGATGTACTCATGCAAGAAGGTAGACCACTTGCATTTGAAAGTCATTAAATAAAGGGTTAAAATTATCACAAGCCCATATATGAGAAGGAAATGATGGCCATTTTTCATGCAGTCAAATAATGGAGACCTTATTTGATGGGTCATCACTTTTAGGTAAACACTGATCATGATAGTCTCAAATATTTTTTATAACAAAAGTTGTCATCTGAAGAACAAAAAAAAGGGTAACTAAGATGTTAGGCTATGATTTTGAAATAATCTAGAAAAAAGGCAAGGAGAATGTGGTGGTAGATGCACTATCTAGAAAAGATGAATCAGTTGAGGTATTGCTATGTGCCATAACCATTTTATAGGTAGATTGGCTAGAGGAAACATGATTAGAATGGGAACATGATTTTACTACCCGTGATTTGATTCAAAATCTTTAGTAAGGTTTAGGTGGATTTGAAAAATTCACATAGAAAGGTAATGCATTATAGTATAAAGACATATTGTACCTATGTGAGAATTCTCTTCTTAAACAAAATTTCCTTCAAGAACTTCATGCAACTCCAATTGGTGGTCTTTCATGATTTTTGAAAACCTATCATAAAATCAAGAAAGATTTTTTTTGGGAAGGTCTCAAGGGGGATGTCTAGAAATATGTGGTTGAATGTATGATCTATCAGCAAAACAAAGGTTAAACCATCAAAACCTCAAGTCTTTTACAACCTTTATCCATCCTTAGCCAGCATTGGGAAGAGGTATCTATGGATTTCATTATAGGGTTACCAATATTTGAGGGTCAAAATGTTATCATGGTTATTGTAGATTATCTTCATAAGTATGCTCATTTTTGTTCATTATCCCATCCATTTTTTTTAGTACAGTAGCTATTACTTTTCTCAATACAGTTTCAAAACTACATGGGACCCCTAAGATCATTGTCAGTGATAGAGATCCCATTTTTACTAGTAATTTTTAGACTAAGTTATTTACATGTTTGGGCACCCAATTGTCTCATAATTCATCCTATCATCTTCAATCTAATGGAAAAACTGAGGTAGTCAACAAATGTCTAGAAGGATATCTCCATTGTTCTGTTTCTAATAAATAGGATAAATGGGTTCATTGGCTGCCACTTGTTGAATGGTGGTATAATACTTTAATTTATATTTCTTCCAAAATGTCTCATTTTGTGGCACTATATGGATACCGCCCTCCATCCATCACTTAAAACTTGAAAGTCCATCCTAATTTTCATGAAGTTGAAGAACATATTCACCATCAATAGGAAGTCTTTGCAAGTTTGCGTGAAAAATTATCTATGGCCTAGAATCGCATGAGAAGCATAAGTGAGAAGAATTTATACATTGGTGATTGTGTCTTTGTTCACTTACATCCATACAATTAGATGGCATTGAAGCAACAAAAAAAGGATAACAAGTTGTCCCCTAAGTATTATGGGCCTTACAAATCTTGTAAAAATTTGGCAATGTGGCCTACAAGTTAGATTTTCCTTCATCCACTCACATACATCTAATATTTCATGTATCATGCCTAAAAAAATTCATTGGACATATACTTGCCATTCAAACAAAATTACCAAAATTGGATGAGGAAGGTAGAGTTGTTCTTGATCTTGAGGTGATCCTTCAAAGGCACACCAAGTAGCTACATTCTAGAGCAATTACAGAGTACCTGATTAAATGGAATAATCTACCATGTGAAGATGCCACTTGGGAGGATGAAGCATTTGTGCATAAACATCTAGAGTTGTCATAATGTTGAGGACAACATTGTTTTGAAGGGGAGGGTCTTGTTATGACCTTAACCATTGGTATGTCTAGGGATATGTGTGGCTAAGTTATTTACATGCCTATTTTATTTACTTGTTACATTTCTCTATGTTCTTAGTTAAGTCAGACTATGGAATAACCTTGGCTAAGTAGACTATATATAAGAGGTAGTCATTAGTCTTTATTCATTAAGTTAAGTATTATGCTATTAGTGCATTGTTATGGAGGTTGCCCCCTCGAAGTGGCTTTGCTATATTATCTAGTATTATATTTTTATATCAATTATTGTTGTGTGATCTCTCATATTTTCTTATTCTACATAATATAAAATCATTTTGTGTGAATATCTAAATAATTTCATTATAGCCTGCACTCTTATCAATCCTTGTAATCTTTTCTTGGATAAATTATAAATGCATGGAAATGTATAGATAAAATTTAGGAAACCAATGAATTATTTGAATACCTATTATCATGATCAATCCATATATAAAATTTCCATCTTATCTTGATTTATTGAACATTGATTCTAATCTCAGTATTTACACAGAGCCCTTTTAAGGCCTTAGGTTAGGCTTGTTAAATCTATTTGGATTTTACCCATAATTATTTATAAGGGAATGAAACCATTCTAAATCAACTCAAAAAAACTCAAATGTCCTTACAAGCATTTATTTCTAGTAAAATATAAATCTTAAGATGTTTTTATTAGTTTAATCTCCTAGAATGTGGACTTTAGTCTCAAAACTCTAGTTTACTTTTCTCTCTACTTGCATGAACTTGAAAGTAATTTTCAATTTATTTCATGCATTTTAAAGACTATAAATGTTCTATGATCTTTAATCAAGGTTTTTTTTACTATCGTTCACCTCTACCAACCACTAGTTTCCCATAGTGAAACTTTTATAGATGGATTTCATCAAATTTTGTGTCTTGGAATTATGCTTTCTATAGACAAGAGTGCTCGATAGATTAAACTTACTCATTTTTATATATTTTAAACTTTTAAAAGTTAATTTTCTAAGATATTTAATGATCCACCATCCACGTTATTCAAGACATAACATTCTTGATTGTTTAGGTTTCTTGAATAGACTACAAGCCTATAACTCTTCAAACAATGAAAATACTATTCCCAATAATCAATAACTTCACTAATATAATTACAAAAAAAAACTAAATTTTAGGATTTAAGATTTCTAAAAATGAGTTTATGCCACTTCCCTTCAATGCACAATATACAGTCTGTTAAGATTGCTTGCTACAGGAACATTATGGTTCTTATATCAATTCCCAAGCAGTAACAGTTTCTTAGCAATCACTCAAATATATTTATTATTAAAAAATGTTCAAAAACCTATATATACACTTATAATATCTTTTAAAAAGTAATTAATGATCATCTTTTCATAGAATATTCATACAGTCTATTCTTCAACGTATATTTTAGGAAATAGGGTTCAATTTCCACACACACTAGAACACCAGATGATTTCACTATTATTTCTTACCACTATAATGTCAAAACATGTTCAACCATCCTTAAATAACTTTATACCAATTCAAAAATTCCTAATTAATCTTTAATATTAATTGACATAGACTGCACAAGAAAACTAAACAACTCCTCAATAGGGGTCTATCTTATGATTCTTTTTTTTAAGAACAAGTGTTTTCAAAAACATCAATCCTTCCCCTCTTACAACTTGTCCATTATTTTTATTCAACTACCTCTAATGGAACATGACCTCCCAAAAAAATTGACTCCTAACCCATCTAAAATATTTCATAACTAAATCTTGGTGGTTTCCCTCTGAATGGTCTCTTTTTGGCTACATTACATTATTCATGATTTTTCATACTTTGACTACATAATACCATGACTTTAGACTAATGAACATTTTATGAACCTTCTATATGGTCTAAACCCATTAGACATGTTTAATACATATTTCTACCTTTAAAATTACACAAAATTTCTTTTACGTGGCTCGACAACATTCAAATATTCAAATAGTGTTTTTGGTGGGAAATGTTAATAGTCAAATTATAAGAACCTTTAAACCAACTAGAATCCTCAAATGGACTATTTATGACCTCTAACAACTATATGACACCTAATAGACTATCAAAAGACAAAAACAAATCCTTTTTTGGGTCTTCATAGGATGCCCCTATATCAAGATCCATCTTGAATCTTTGTACTTTAAGTTTGATAAAACATTTGGGACACTCAACATCAACACTAGAGACCAACACCATTACTATAAAATCTTATGATAATGTAGTATGAAAGTCAATTGAAACTATATATCTTCCTATTATGGTGGAGTATGTTATCCAATATACCTTAATTTATGTCCTAGATCTCAATCTACCATATAACTCAATATTTGGTCATCCATGAATCCATGCCATGAATGCCATTCCATCCACCCTCCATGAATGTCTCAAGTTTTCCCAATCTAGTATGGAAGTTAATATTCCCGATGATCCTCAACCTTTTCAATATTTCAAACTATTAAAAAGTTAATACAAATATACTAATTTTTTACCATTTATTGAATATACTTATGAGCCTAATGAGGAATCACCTAGGTTATCAAACTGTATCCATCCAAATTATCTACCTTTTATATCTAAAAACTAATCATCTACATCCAAAAGTCAACCATCCACATCCAAGTCCAAAACTCCACCATCTAGTGTTACTATTATGGATAAAGGTATGGGAGAGTATGAAATAAATGATGCCCACTATCTAGGTAAAATCCACATGTCTCCTCGTAACCATGGTAGGCCCCATCATAAGAATCAAGCACAACTAATCTGATGGTTTGGAAAAAAACATCTTTCATTAATGGCAAGTTCCTTTCTAAAAAATAGATCAAATAATCCAATCCTTCTTGGCTATATAGTGATGAATTGGCCATATGTTTACAAGATAACCAATATCTCTTACCCAAATATATTATATGCAATATTATGAATTATAATGGTGAAGGATTTGGTATTCATGAACAAGGGATTGTAGAAATTATAATGTCTAAAACAAACAACTATTCTTGAGGTATTGGATTTAAACCATCTAGTGTGAGCTTATATGATTAAAATAGTGATTCTTCTACAACATATGAAGATTCATCTTTCAATATTGAAACAATTTCCATATATATCCATTATGAATATATTTCACCCAAAAACCTTTTTCATGACACAACCATTTTGACCCTTGAACTTGCATATCCACAACTTATATCTTGGGACTGATAAAATCCACCCTCACTTGACCATTTTAAAAATAATTAAGCAATTTATGAATTCATGAGTTAGAGATTACATTCCAAATGGAGATAATAAGAAATAATTTTCAATCCACTTAGATAATTAAACATAATTTTGGAAGCTTATAGAATCTAATAAGCCATAATGTAGTAAAATTAGTATAATTCAATTGATATAAATCTTAGATGAAGAAACCCAAAATCAACAAGACATTGATGAAGAACTTGATCTTCTTCTTCCTCATATAAATTTTCAAGATGTGTCCACATATTTGATTAAAAATACTATTGATTTAAATATTTGAAACAATGAAGAACCTAAAATGGTGAAGCTTGTTGCTTCTCTTGATCTTAAAGAAAAAACAAACCTAACTCTTCTTCTCAAAGAATTTTTAGATGTGTTTTCCTAGTCATACATTGATATGCCTAGGTTATACCTATAACTTGTAGTCCACCACCTTGTTGTCCATAAGTATACTAAACCTATCAAACATAAATCAATAAAAATGCATCCTAAAATGGCACTACTTGTAAAGGAATAATTGTAAAATTAGTTAGAATTTGACTTCATTAGTCGTATAGAGTGGATCTCTAATATAGTTCCAGTCAACAAGAACCAACAAGGATAAGATTTTTTATAGATTTTTTACACATTAATAAAACTTGTTTGAAAAATGAATTTCCCCTTCCTAATATCAACATGATTATAGACTCTACAACAAGTCATGAGATGTTGTATTTAATGGATTGTTTTTGGGATATAACCAGATAAAAATTAAACTTGAAGATCAACATAAAAAAAACATTCATCACACATTAGGGCATGCTTTGTTACCAAGTCATGCCATTTGGCCTAAAAATTTCCAGATCCACATATCGACATGCTATGACAATCATTTTTCATGACATGTTTTATGATATTGTCAAAGATTATGTAGATGACATATTGGTAAAATCTAGAACAAGAGAAGAACATCCCATAATACTACATAGCATTTTTTAGTCGCTGAGGGAGTAAAAGGTGCTACTAAATCCAAATAAATGTGTGTTTTATGTTACATCAAGGAAACATTTAGGTTTTATTATATCATAGAGAGGTATAAAAGTGGATCCAACAAAGTTCAAAACTATAACATAAATACCTCCACCTACTAATCTCAATGAACTTTTTAGTTTATTAGGTAACAATCAATCTATCTATAGATTTATATCTCAACTTATAGATATATGTTACCCATTCACCTATTTACTCAAAAAGAATGCTAATTTTGATTAGAACAAAGATTGAAAACAAGTGTTTTCAAATATCAAATAATATCTATCAAATCCACCAATTTTAATGCCATTTACCTATGACAAACCTTTATTGTTATATAATTAGGCTACAAAATATGCATTGGGGTCATTACTCGCACAACACGATGATCATGGATAAAAAAATGTAATATTTAAGTAGAATATTGGTATCTTATGAATTAAACTAATTCATAATTTAAAAATGCATGTTTAGCAGTTGTTTTTGCTTCCCAAAAAATTTGACATTACATACTTAATAATCAAACTAAAATCATTTGCAAAACTCGATTCACTTAAAGACATCCTTTAAAAATTAAATCTAACAAGGATGATAGTCAATTGGGTTATGTATTTAAGTGAGTTTGATATTGAGTATGCTAATTAGAAGGATAACAAAGGGTATATTCTCATAGACACATTAATATAAACACCATTAACATATATACAAACTTGACCATAATATTTCCTAATGAGACTATTTTGTCTTTGTATGTATCAACAAAATGGAAAATATATTTTCATAGATCTTTCACCAACCAGGGCTCAGGGGAATTTATTTTTCTCATTACTCCATAAGGTTGTTATGAATAGGATTTCCTTACACCAAAAACATTCTAGAGTATGAGGCACTTATTTTTGGTTTAAAACTAACTATTCAGTGGGGGATCCAACATATTCTAGTTTATGGGAATTCAAAGCTTATTATCAACCAAGTCAATGATTAATACCAAGAAAAATATGATAATCTCATTCCTTATAAAATAATTATGGATAATTTGAAGCAATACCTCATGTACATATAGTTTGATCAGGCTCCTCATGTAAATAACTGAGTATTTTATGTAATGGCTATAACTAGTTCCCTTCTTGGCATGCATCTAGATGTCTATCACACTTTAAAAAAATTTAAACAATTGATTATTCCAACTTATGGCATTCCTAAATTCAAAATAATTTATGATATTATTGGTTCTAATTTCACTTGGTGCCAATATGTTTATGCATCCTTCTATGATACAAATTTTTTGTGCAAATGGATTGATTTATACAAACTTATCATTATCCTACACAAAATTCTATCACACCTCTAATTTGGAGCTAATTAAATAAAAATACAATTCAAATGAAAAGATTATACCTAAATTATACCTATATCTTCCTTAATTTTATGCTCCATACAATACTAATATTTAAGGTTATTATATTTGGTGTTGGATTGCCTCAAATAGACTCATTTTTTCTATTAGAGTAGGTTATTTACATTAACTCATGTTCACATAGGTATTTATTTATTCCCACCCACTTATGTGTCTATATTTAATTTATCTTATTTTATATATTATGATATATTACATATTTATCTTTTATATATTATGGGAATAATTTCTAGTTATTTCTATCCTTTAGGGATAGTTATCTCTAAGTCCTAGGTTTGATCTCTAGCTTGATATCTTAGTTAGGTTTGATCTCTAGCTTGATCTCTTAACTAGGATTGATCACTTAACTTGATATATTAGTTAGGATTGATATTCTTTTACTATATATGTAAGGCTCAGTCATTGTATTTATATAAGATCTAGAAATATGGAGAACAATTTTAGCTTTGTATAATCTATTTCTATGAATATATCATTTATTTGTTGTGTGCAATGCATTAGCTTCATAGCTATAGTAATGGTCTCTTAGAGAGATCTTAGATGAAGATTTTTTATAACTCTTTCATGGTATCAAAGTAGTTTTCAACTAGCATTGCTTAGTATTTCTAAGGTCTTTTGTTATAATTTTTTGGTGGATCCATATACCTCTTGATTAATGAAATTTAGTATCAACTCTATAAGTTGTTTTAATCACTTTCAGAAGTCAAAAAATTTATGAGACATTTTTCAGTTCTTTTAACATGTGCCATTGAGACCAAAATGCCTCAAAACCCTAGGAATGCTTGTCAATTCATCAAAATAGAGATTTTTTCAAGAACTCAATTTTTTGTGATTTTTCCAATGAACTAGGGATTGATCCATATGATAACATTTTTTGAAAAAAATATGAGTTTTTTGGGTTTCTTGAGATTTTTCTAGGTTTTTAAAATATTTTTATGGGTTCTCTCTATTTTGAAGAGATATACAAACTTATGTCTCTATTTTACATATCTAAAGCATTTGATTTGACATCAAATATTGATTTGCATGGTGTAGAAGATTTTGACTTATACACCATCCTCCACCCACTTTATAGTGTTCATTTGTTGAATCAAATTTGCCCACTGTTTCATTGGAATTATTATTTGGGACCCTATTTTGACTTTGTTGGAATTATTTAATCCACATTGAAGCATTGGATTGTGTATTTTTAATCCATAGCCTTCACCATTGATAAAGCTTCACATGACATTTTTTGCCTAGATCTATAAATCATACGGTGTTCATTGTGATAAATATCTGACTACATTTACATTTTTGGTGCATTTTTATTATGGTTGTATTTTCCCTTGGATCTAGTATTTATTTATTATAGGGCATCAAGTTCATGTTCCAATATCCCACTTCCTCATAGTGAAGGAAACCTCATATCTACTTCTTGTTCAGTCATAGATTTAAAATATAAAAGACAGGAGGTATTATTATTTTAAACAAAGGTAGGGTTTAACTTTTGGAGATTGATTAGGTTTAAAAAGAAAATGTTGGTGATTTAACGTCAATACAATGCATTTGAGGCCTAAAAAATAGACAATAACTTCAAATCTTGCTTCACAATCTCATCAACAAATGGTTTTTTGCCATGACATATTGATCCTCCTTTCTAATTTATCAATAATTCAATTACAATGGTTTCATGATTTGGACTTCAACATAAAATTTCTTAACTTTTAATTTAAATCCTCATAAACCTTGATCCAAAGTGATCACTATAGGCCATATGCCATTTTTGAAAATGGTGGTAATTTAATGATTTAATAAGTGGTGGTGTTTTTTTCCTAAATGGGCCATTTTTAAATATTTGGTGATCATTTATAATAGAAGGGGGTTTTATTGTAAAGTGGGATAAAATTGTAAGTGTGAAATTTTAAAAGAGGGGAACATTTTTTAATCATACTTCTGATCTCATTTGTTGAAGACTGGTGGGTGAGGTCCAATTTGGTAGGAAGCCACACCCCCTCACATGAAAAATAAAAATATTTTTTATCTTTCTTTGATTTTGATCTCTCATTACAATTTTGGATGCATTTCAATTATGACCAACATCCTATTAGCATGATATTTGGCCCACATTACTCCTTATCCTATATTGTACCACTTATGCTACTATTGAACTTTGCACTATCTCGAACACATTTTTGGTTGAGTTTGATGTCCTTTGCATGTGCTTTATAGGTTGTCATTTTTTGGTAGTTGATCCTTTCAGGTGTGATTTTTCATACATGATGGGTTTTTTTGCCATTTTACACACTCTTTTGTCATCCCACAACATGTTCTATTCTAGTTTGAATATTGTCCCTTTGACACACTTGTATTTTGTGCCATGTCTCCATCAAGGCCCATTTCTTAGTGCCTTGCATTTTTCTATGGAGACACTTTTTTATGCTCTCTTTTTTTGGAGCCACTCTCATGATTTGTCATGTCTTCTTTGATAGGTCAACAATTTCCTTATTTAGAGATATTATGGTGAAGCCCAATGTCTTCCTTATTTTTTAATTGGTATATTATACTCATACTGAGTTATAAAGTGCTATGGGGAGTTTGTTGATTTAGATTTGTTTACATTTATGTGCTCAATTTTGGTCACCTTTTTATCTTTCAGTTGTTTGTCTCTCCCATCACCACTTGGGTCTTCCTTCTTTGAGAGATTTTATATATAAATTTGACACCACTTTTTTGATATTTAACAGTCTCCCATAGATTTAAGTGTAGTTATTCTGATGAGTCATAGTGTCATTTTATCTTATTTGATAGTTCGATAGTCTCTTTCAACATGATATGGATCTATTCTAGTGTATACAATGTCATCTTGTTCAGTATTTGAGTAGTTGATTCAAACCCCTCAAGTGGTCATGCACGGAGAATGGATATAGATGAACACTCGATATGAATGAAAGAAGGAAGGCTATACAAAAAATGATGTATTTTATATCATAATAAATAAAAGTATTATTCTTGATAAAATTCTTGCATGATTTTTAGGCGTATGTAAAATGATTTGACCTGAGTGGATAGTTTCTAAGGACTAGATTAAAGAAATAATATTTCCTAGAATAAGTTACACGCGTGGATTTTACCCCATGAAGATTGTTAGATGGAAGTATATTTGGGAATGATATATCATATTAATAAGTTATGGGATATAAAAAGGATAAATATATTTTCCAAGATGGGATTAAATTTACTAGAGTGATGCTCCTTTGAGTGGTCATATAGGGAGAATGGAAACAAATGAACTCACAATATGAATGAAGGAAGGAAGGCTATACAAAAAATCATGTATTTTATATTGTAAAAAATAAAATTATTATTCTTGATAAAATTAATGCATGATTTTTAAGCATTAGTAAAATGATTTGACTTGAGTTGATAGTTATTGAGTCGATTGGGAAATAATATTTCCTAGGATAAGTTGCATGCATGGATTTTACCCCATAAAAAATGTTAGATGGAAGTAGATTTGGGAATGATATATCCCATTGATAAGTTATGGGATATAAAAAGGATAAATATATTTTCTAAGATGGGATTAAATTTACTAGAGTGATGCTCTTTTGATTGGTCATATGGGGAGAATGGACACAAGCGAACACTCGATATGAATGAAGGAAGGCTATACAAAAAATGATGTATTAAATATTGTAAGAAATAAAATTATTATTCTTGATAAAATTATTGCATTATTTTTAGGCATATGTAAAATGATTTGACTTGAGTGGATAGTTGTTAGGGAGTCGATTGGATAAATAATATTTCTTGGGATAAGTTGCATCCTTGGATTTTGCCCCATGAAGATTGTTAGATGGAAGTAGATTTGGGAATGATATATCCCATTGATAAGTTATGGGTTGTAAAAAGGAGAAATATATTTTCCAATATGGGATTAAATTTACTAGAGTGATTTGTAAGAAAATAATAAAGAAATGGAATTTTATAATTATTTGGTGGTATGATATGAAGGGAAAATGAATTAATAATGTGGAAAAATAGTTGAAATAGAATGAGGGTGGGTAAAAAACTTTGAGTCAGGTGATTAAATACATGTGGGTAGGGGGTAATTTCATTTTCATTTTTTGAAATTCATTTAGTTGATTTTCCACCTAGGAGAGTTGTCTTCTTTGGATTGCAAGATGTTGCAAAATAAAATGGAGTGCATTCCAACAGATAGGCATTACAGTGAGTGAGTTTGTGTGTACTAAATGCCAATAGGGAGCATGGATCCAATAAGTGATGGTTTTGAATTATTATTTGTATATTTTGGTGTCATAAATGTGTAGTAAACTTAGGTAGAATGAGCTTGTCATTTTCTAAGAGATAGTTTTGAAGTGAAAATTGGTGATTTTGTGATGGAAAACGAAAGTTTCATAAGGATTTTTAGTAGTTTTGATAGATTAGCAAGTTTTTCAAAAGTTATGACAAATTTTTCATTTTGTATAGTAAATTCATAAAAACCTACAAAAACTTATTCATAGCATATACTGAATTCATTATAACAATAAATTCATTGAGGGACACAATGAAGTCAGTAAAAGGTGTAGTGAATTTGTCTACCCATATGGTGAATTTGTCATTGTTATCATGAATAAAATATAGAATGAAAAATGTTAGATATAAATGTCATCCGATATGGATGGTAATATAAAGTATGGTTTTGATAGATGACTTTATGGTGTAAAAATGTTGACACTATGTCATTTTGATGTGTGCAAGAGAGATGACATATACTCATTACATGAGAGAGGTGGTCTGGTACTCTATGACTAATGGAGATATTCACCTACTATGAGGTGGGTGTCTTAAATTTGTTGGGGTTATCCTATATGGCATATATATATGATATCTATGTTTATAGGGCACTATTGATGACATTATGAAAGAATTGGCACTTAGAAACTAGTACATTTTAGTTTCCTACAAAGGAGATAATTATCACACTAGAGGATATGTGGAGGATACTTCACATCCTAATACAAGGTGTGAATGTGTATTGGAGAGAGACTATGTAAGTGGTATCATTAGCTAGAGTTTTAGAGGAGATTATTATCCTAGTGATAGATTATGGGATAGAATTTTATGTATTCATGGCATTGGAGGAGACAGATGGGTTGAAATCAGTGTTGATGGCTCTTTTTGGTATATTGTTATAGGTTCACAGAGGGCTCACTTTAAGGATATGTTTTCTTATATGAGTACACTTGATGAGTTGGGGTCAAAGGATATTATGAGGATTCCTTACATGGAGGTTGATTCATAATAGGGAAAAGATACACACTATATAGACTATATGATAATATTGTGATACATTGTTGGCAAGCATGAGTATATTATAGAGTCATATAGGACAAATAGGGTTTTGAGGTAGTTTGGTATATAATAAGGTGTGTCGATAAGGATGCATGTTTTTGCACATGCGGTATGGGATAAACCACATTAGGGATTAGGTATAGACCTAAGAGTGGTATAGTATAGTTTGGTATAGCTACAAATAATACCATATCAACTAAGTAGAGAAATAGCATATGTGAGGGTTATTGAGGCTTATATGGCATGGTGGGATTAGATGCGGCCATTGAGATTGATAGTTCCTTATTAGAGGCTCAAGACATGGAGAGAGAGGTATAAAGTAACTTTAGGGTATGACCATTGAGGAGAGTATATTAGAGGATACTTATTTAGGTATATACCTTGTAGATGGAAGAAAGGCTAGTGTTGGTGATGGAGATATGGTGATGATGTTTAAATTTACGATGTACAGGTGGATGAGATATAGGTTGAGAAGATATAGATTGAGGAGGTGCAGGTCGATGATGTTGAGGGAACTAGATCAAGAAGAGTTATGCCTAGGATTTTTATTGACAATAAGGAAGAGGTAGATGAAGAAGACATAATGAAGTGGAGAGCACCATAGAGTCACATAGTTGGAGATGACAGTGTAGGGCCTTTATATATGATACAATAAGTGGAGTATGAGGCCTTGATTGAGAAGATATAGTAGGAGACCATAGAGAGAGATATAGATATAGTGGGTGTATGGGGAGATGAAGTGGAGGGATCCTCAATAATTATATATATATATATATATATATATATATTGAGGTGGTTTAGATGATAGCAAATATTAAGATGAGAGAGGAGGTTTGGTTGACCCCTGATGTGGGTATATAGATGAATGGTGAGATATGACTAGCATAGATATATGAGAGAGATGGATTCATTATAGCCTAAACTATAGAGAGTGAAATATCTATTGACCTCCTTAGGCTAGTTGAAGGCCTTATTAGACATTATGAGGGTGATAGAGTAGAATACCTACTATAGGAGACTTTATGAGTGAGAAATGCCTATAGAGCATCAAGCATTGCAATTTTGAGAGTATTCTAGTATGAGGTTAGGGTTAACAACAAGGACAACATAGATGATAACATCATAGTGTTCTATGGAATATCCATCTCAGCACATCATGGGTCCTCCAGAGATTACATAATAGCATCCATGACTGATATCACCTCTAAATGCCCCTTTAGAGGGACAGCAATATTTGATAATGATATGAGAAACATATATTTAGAAATTTGATATTTTAACACATGTTTTTTGGATATGTATACATGAACATGATGTGTGTGTGTGTGTGTGTGTGTGGATAGATTCACCTTTATGATATTATATTTTATCTTTTACATTTAATATTTGAAACATGTTAGTCTTTTGGTTAGCATTAGTATGGGTTAGATGTGAAAATTTGTTTAGGATAATGAAAAAGGTCAATAGTTACTTTTCATAAGCTTTGTATGTAGTTTTAATAAGATTTCCAACATAATTATGAACATGAATTGAGCAACCTTTTTTTTATATTGTGCATGATAATATCTACCAATGATATGGAAAACCCATGATGTCTATTGTGTAATACTAATGCAGGGGCATCCCATGATGAACCCATCTTAGATTCATTTTTGTTCTTAGCTTGGTCTATAGGTGTCTTATGAGTGTTAGAGGTCATTAATGGTCCTTAGATGGAGTCTAGAGAGTCTAAAGGTGCACAAAATTTGAAACATTATTTTCCTGCCAAAATGTATTATTTGAATGTTTGAATCTTTCGAGCCTTGTATAAGGACCGTTATGCATTAATGAAGGTGAAAATAGTGTGTTAAACTTGTATAGGGCATTTGGCATAGTAAGAGGTCTATGAAATGTCCTTTTGTCTATTATTCATGGTTTTAGACACTTCATATTATGTGGAAAATAAGAAATGCAATGTAACCTACAAGGGTTCTACGTAGAAAAGGTGGTAAGAAGTAGTTATGCATGTCTTGAGGCATATAGGTAGTCATTTTTAGATAAAATATGGTATTCCCATTTGAATATTGGAATGAAAAATGTAATGACAATATTTTGAAAGGATGATATGATGAAAATTTGTAAACTCTATTGCTATTTTGGGAAATGAAGAAACAGACCTTTGTTTAAAGGTCATTATTGTTGGAAACTTTGCATTATATGTGTTTGAATAGTTAAGGAAGTGGATTATATTTTTTTTAAATTTTTAAATATATAATTTCATGTATGTCTTGAAGAACAAACTCAAAGTAATGGTAAGAAGTAAAAAACCATGTTTGTAAAATCTAATCTAGACCCTTATTAGACTAACAGTGTATGTTGTTTATTATTCATGTCAAGTTGATTAGATAAGGTGAAAATAATTTTATCTAAATTTATTGAAGGAAATAATAGGATCTACATAATTCATATTTTTTCTTAGATCAATAAATAAAGAACCTTGCTTAAGAATGCAGTCTCAGGTTTTGTTTGGATTGACAACATAGTATTACTTATTGCCTGAGTTCAAATGGTTTTCCCACATGAATGTTGATATTGATTTTATTAGTGTGGATTGAACCTTTTTCAAGTTTATAATATTAAATAGGGATAAATAAATGTTTCAAATACTTGTATTTCAAAAATAGAATTACAAAACCCTGTTCTGAGTTGAATGTCTTGTCCATTGATTGTATGTTATAAATTTGTGTATAAGGTGCTAATGAATATTGAATGAAAATGTTGTGAGACCCTTGAGGTGGTTGTTGGAGTTGATAATATTCAATGTATATTTTGGAAACCATATAGTATTGACAAATAGCCAAAAAAACTTCTTTTTTATAAGTTAAGATTGTTTTTGGTAGCCTATGTATCATATTCTTGAAAGACAAGACCAAGAACTGAATTGTAAATGATATATAATGTTTGGGAATGTTATGGGAACATGTTTAATGTTTTAATAATATTGTGTTAACTCATAAATGAGGTGGGGGTTTATAACTTTGATACAGACTTGGAAAGTCCCAGTCTACACACTCAGTGGAGTGTATTTCAAGTTGAAATAGAAGACAGTGGACTCATAGTGAGTAACTAACATTTTGTAAAGTTGTTTCAAGTATAGATAGACCTCATAAATAAATTATGGGATCTTAAAACTTTTTATAATGATACCAGTGGATTTTTGTAGGCTCTTAGGTGAGATAGAGCCATTGGAAACCCTAGATTAGGTTTTTAAGGTTTTCTTTTATTATAACCAATAAGAAGTCACAAATTTCTATAATCCTACTAAAAATAATGTGATATAACTAAATATAGTGTTTTTAGAAGGTTTTAAAATATTAAGGTATAGATTTTGAAGCTTAAACATGCATTAGGCCTAGAAAAGGGCTAATGAAATAAGTCTAAAGAGGTAAGTGATCTTAATGAAAGAGTTGAAGATTCAAATTTGATACTAGGACTTTTTTTTTAAGGAAAACAAAAAATGAGGTTTGAAATTCCATAAAGGACTATACTTTTTATATACTAAAGGATTTTGAGTTATATAGGGCTATAAGGAGAGTGCATAGAAAGTGTAGAGTTTGTCAACAGGAAGTAGTTGATGATTGAAAAGAATTGGTGAGTTGAGGAATGGGATTAAAAGGTAAATAAGACCTTAGATAATCTAATAAATAAGGTTAAAGACTTATAAACCATAGGTTGATAAGTGAAAAAAATAATCTTGCATAGGGAAGTAAACTAGCTAGCATTGCTTGAGGAAGTGGACCAAAATCCAGAATAAGAGTGATTTCTTGGATATTTCTCTACATAAAATACACATAGGTATTGATATATTAGAAATTTCAATACATAATGCATCATGATATAATATCATAATAACATCATTTGTAATGCTCATAGTGAATTTGACTCAAATAAAAAATAAAAACATGATAAAACAAATGAATAACTATTCAAAATAAATGATAAAATAAGCAATAAAACTAGTGAACACTTAAAGAAAGTAAAATCTAGTAAAAAATTGTATAAAAAATTAATCAAGCAGCCAAGTGTAAAAACATAAGTAAGAAACTATACAAACAAGGAAAATAATTGTCTTTTTGTTATGTCTAGTAGATTAAAAACCCTTTGGCATTTGATATTTTTTGAAAATGATAGCCTTGTGAACTATAATCTGCATAAGATAGGACAAGGGTATTGATCCTAAAGACAAATGGTTTTCAGATTGGCTTTTGATTTTTTTTGTATTTTTGTGAGTTTTTTGGATTTTGTGGATTTTTAGGGATGGATGATCAAAATATGTACATAAGTAAAACCAAATCTAATGTGTGTAAAAAAATGGGGTTTTTATCATGGATGGATGAGTAGTGATCCAAGTATTATGACATGGAAGTTGTATACACATACAAGATATTTTTGAAACATAAGTCAAAGTTTTATGTACGTGACCACCAAGATACCCTAGACCAATGTGGCATGGGTGATAAAGATAAAATGGAAGGGGGATATATACAACAAAATATATGGATGATATGATGGTATGGATATTGGGGATGCCCCTAAGTAAAAAGGGTGTGTATAGATATAGGTTTGCACATGGTGCCAGAAACTAGTTTTCACTTTTAGATAGATTATTTTTCTTTATTATATTTTTTGTTTTACATATATATAATAGCCCTAGATTGATTTAATCATGGAAGTTTTTGAGATGCATGATGTTCATTGACTCATATATCTCTTCACCATATTTAGTACCTAGTTTATAAGCACCAAATTTGTACTTGGTAATGACAACATAACGACCTAACCACTTAGGTTTAAATTTGCCTTTCTTTTCACGATCAGTGTTTGTATTCTATTAATTTTATTTAAGAATAATATCTCCAAATTCAAACTCCTTAGCTCTATCTAATTTTTTTATTATAATTATGATGGAGATAATTTTGATGGGCTTGTAATTGATTGAGGGCAGGAATTTGTTTCTCATCTAAGAGGTCAAACTCATGTGGTCTAGATGTGCAGTAATCTTCATCATCGACTAATTTTTTTAAGGAGATGTGTAATGAAGGAATCTCAATTTCCAATTATAAGATAGACTTGATTTCATAGATAATGGAATATGAGGTTGCTTTGGGCATGTTCAGATGCTTATGTAGTAATCCCATAGAGTAGGCTAAAGCTATGAATGCCAATTGCAACTAGCATCATTGATAATGCATTTGAGGATTTTGAGATTATTTTTATTAGAGGCCTCTGCTTGACCATTTCCTTGAATATAATATGGTGTAGACCATATATGCTTGATGTGATAGGTTTAGCAAAGGGATTTTAGATATGTATTTTTTAAATACTTACCATTATCATAAATAATGGTGGATGGAATATCGTAATAGCAAATGACATGTTTTGAGATAAATTTAGATATTTATTTTTCTATTATATAGGTAAGGGGAATGGCCTCCACCCATTTGGTGAAGTATTTAGTAACAGTAATTATGTTTTTGTGGCCATCAAAAGAATTGGAATTAATTTTACTAATGGGGTCTAAACCCCATGTGGAAAAGGGCCATGGTGTGGAAATGGGTTGTATTACTTGGGATGGAGCATGGATAATATCACCATGTTTTTGACATGAGACACACTTTTTGACATATTGACAAGAATCTATTTCCATTTAAGGCTAATAATATCTTATTCTAATAAGTTTCTTGGCAATGATTATTCCACTTATGTGCACACCAAAGATACCGTCATGAACTTATTTAATAACCAAGGTCACCCCATCAAAGTTTAGACACCACAACAAAGTTACATCATATCTTATATGATACATCACATTTCTAAGGATTTTAAAGTGGTAATTACATTAGATGAATTATTTCTTATGGTTGTGGTATATGTTTGGAGGTATAATTTTTCATAAAAGATGCATAAATATCTTGACATCAAGTGAAATTATGACCAATAATCTCATATATCATTTTGAATTTAGGAATGTCATAAGTTATAATCAACAATTATTCAAAAAATAATTGAGTGTGACTGACATCTAGATGCATGTTAAGAAGGGAACTAGTTATAGCCATTACATCAAATGCTCTATTATTTACACGAGGAACATACTCAAATTATATGTACATGAAGTATTGCTTTGAACTATCCACCATTATTTTATAAGGAATGGTTTTATCATATTTTTCTTGGTATTCATCATTGACTTGCTTGATAATAATATTTGAATCCCCAGAAACTAAGAGATCTTGGATCCCCCACTGAATAGCTAGTTTTAAACTAAAAAGAAGTGCCTCATCCTCTACAATTTTTTTGGTGTAAGGAAATCATATTCAAAATGTTTTTAGGATAATATCACCTTGTGGAGTGATGAACAAAATTCATGCCCATGAGCCATGGTTGGTGAAAGATCCATCAAAATATATTTTCCATTATGTTGATTCATACAAAGATAAAATAGACTCATTAGGAAATATTGTGGTTAAAGTTTGTATATATGTTAATGGTGCTTATGCTAATGTGTCTACAAGAATTTACCATTTGTTAGCCTTATAATTAACATACTCAATATCAAACTCACTGAATTATATAACCCACTTGTCCATCCTCCTTGTTAGAGTTCATTTTGAAAAGAGGTATTTAAGTAGATCAATTTTTGCAAATGATTTTAGTTTGATTATTAAGCATGTAATGTCAAACTTTTTGGGAATCAAAGACAATTACTAATTCATAAAATACCAAGGTTCTAATTAAATATTGCATTTTTATTTTTGTCCATGATCATCATGTTTTGCCAATAATTCCCCCAATGCATGTTATGTAGCTTTAATATATAACAATAAAGGTTTGTCATAAGTAAGTGGCATTAAAACTGGTGGATTTGATAGATATTACTTGATATTTAAAAATACATGTATACAATCTTTTTTCTAGTTAAAAGTGTCATTACTTTTGAGTAAATAGGTGAATGGGCAACATATGTCTATAAGTTGAGATATATATCTACAGATAGCTTGAATTTTCCATTGTAAACTACAAAGTTCTTTGAGATTAGTAGGTGGAGGCATTTATGTTATAGTTGTGAACTTCATTGGATCCACTTCTATACCTCTCCATGATACAATAAAACCTAAAATTTAATTGAAGTAACCCCAAACACATATTTAGCTAGTTTTAGGTGCACCTTGTACTCCCTTAACTGCTCAAAAATGCTATGTAGTATTATGGGATGTTTTTCTCTTGTTCTAGACTTTATCAAGGTGTCATCTAGATAATATTCAACAATATCATGAAGAATGTCATGAAAAATGATTTTTATAGCATGCCAATATGTGGCTATATTATTTTTAGGCCAAATGACAAGACTTGGTAACAAAGTGTGCCCTAAGGTGTGATGAATGTTGTTTTATGTTGATCTTCAAGTTTAATTTGTATCTAGTTATATCCTAAAAACAATCCATTAAAGACAACATCTCATGACTTGCTTTAGAGTTTATAATCATGTCAATATTAAGAAGTGGAAATTCATATTTCAATAAAGTTTTATTAATGTGTCAAAAATATATAAAAAAAATGTGATCCCTATTGGTTCTTGTTGATTAGCACTATGTTAGAGATCCACTTTATAGGACTAATGAAGCTGACTTCTAACTATATTTCCAATTCCTCCTTTATAATTAATGCCACTTTAGGATGAATTTTTATTAATTTATATTTGATAGGCTTAGCATACTTATGAAAAACAATGTGGTGGACTACAAGTTATGGTTCCAACCTAGTCATATCAATGTATGACCACAAAAACACATCTAAAAATATTTTGAGAAGGAGAGTTAGGTTTGTTTGTTCTTTAGGATCAAGAGAAGCGTCAAGATTCACCATTTTAGGTTCTTCATTTTTTATATTATTTACATCAATAGTATTTTCAATCAATAGTGTGGACTCATCTTGAAAATTTATATGAGGAAGAGGAAGATTAAGTTCATCATCAATGTCTTGTTGATTTTGGGTTTTTTCATCTGAGATTTCTATCAACTAAATTATACCAATTTTATTACATAATCTCCCCAAAGTATGCTTAATTTTTAAAGTATATTGAAAAATGTTTCTTATTATCTCCATCTGGAATGTAATCTCTAACTCATAAATTCTTAAATTACTTCATTTTGAAAATGGTCAAGTGAGGGTGTATTTTGTTGGTCCCAGGATATATGTTGTAAGATGACTCCTTATATGTTGCAGAAGAATAACTATTTTAAACATATATGCTCACACTAGGTGGTTTAAATCCAATACCTTAAGAATATTTATTTGTTTCAGACATTATAATTTCTACAATCCCTTATTCATGAATACCACAGCTTTCAACATTATAATTCATAATATTTCATATAATAACTTTGGGTACAAAATATTGGTTATCTTGTAAACATGTGTCCAATTCATCACTATATATCCAAGAAGGATTGGAGTCTTCAATCTATTTTTTTGGAAAGGAACTTGCCTTTAACTAAAGATGATTTTATAAACCATCAGACTACTTGTGTTTGCTTCCTATAATCAGGTCTATCATGGTTATTGGGAGACATATGAATTTTACCTAGATAGTGAGCATCATGGATTTTGTACTCTCCCATACCTTTATCCATAATATTAAAATTGGATGGTGGAGTTATGGACGTAGATGTGGATGGTTGACTTTTGGATGTAGATGATTGGTTTGTAGATGTAGAAGCTAGATCATCTGGATGGATGTAGTTTGATAACCTAGGTGATTCCTCATTATGTTCATAAGTATATTCAATAAATGGGAAATAACTAGTATTTTTCTATTGACCTTCCAATAGTTTACAATATTGAAAAGTTTGAGGATCATTGGGAATAGTAACTTCCATATCATAGTGGGAAAACTTGAGACACTAGTGGAGGGTAGATGGAATGGAATTCATAGCATGGATCCATGGATGACCAAGGATTAACTTGTATAGTACATAGAGATTTAGGACATGAATTAAGGTATCTTGGATAACATTCCCCACCATAAGATGAAGATATATAGTTCCTTCTTACTATCACTCTACATTATCATAAGATTTTATAGTAATGGTGTTGGTCTCTAGTGTTTATTATGAGTGTCCCAAATGTTTTATCAAACTTAATGTACAAAAATTCAAGATGAAGCTATTTTCTATAAACACCCACTTTACTTTGTGTTTGGAAATATTTATTTTAATATATAGTGATAAATTATGGGATGTATCCATGGTGGAATATCTATATGGTCAAAATTCACTTGATTATTGGATGATAAATGTCCTACAATTGATTAGAAGTTGGATGGATTAATGGTTTTTATTACTTTTAATGCTTGTAGAGATTTGTAAAAAATGTTCTTGTAGGTATTAGATGTCTTGAGAAGGTCGATAGTATAAATTTAGGTTAGTTTTTTCTCATGTTGTTTGATAATATTATACTTACCCTTAAAGGTGGGTAAAGGAACACTTGGAATGGTGATTTTTGCATGCTTCATAGTGACAACACAATTTTGGGCGGTGATCTTAATAACATAAACATGATTATCCATATTTTGAATATGATTAACATTAGAATCAGATGGATGACTGGTTTGATTTAAATTATTATCTTGTTTTTTTATCTTGGGTTTGTTTATAACAACATTGCTCATGTTTCAAGAAGGGATCTTGATATATCCCTAGCTTTTGATTATTTATTATGGGTGCATGATTCTCTAATTCTATGTCATCATGATCAATTAAATCTTAGACATAGTTTTTAAGTCTCTTGCATCTATTTTTGGAATTCCATTTGATCTAATGGTATGCACAATATTCATATTATTTATACCATTCAGGTTTTGAAATTTGTTCATCAAAGGATTTTGTGTTTAGAAATGTTTTCATATTAGTGGCTACTAACTTTTAAAATACTAGTTCAAGTGGTACCCCAAGGGGGTATAAGTTATTTTCCTAAAATCTTATATAGGATGGCCACTAGGTACACTAATGCTATTGATGGATTGTATATTTTGGATTTGTTTGAAAATATTTACACCATCACCTACCATGTTCTTATTTTTAGAAAAAACTATGGTTTATCATTTTGAACTTGATTTTGATTGTCCTTGGTGAAAATATTGACGAGACCTTTGTCAATGAGTGCTCTTTTGATTTGAACCCCATTTTATTTTATTTCATCAAATAAGTAGCACAATGGAGTTGAATTTGAAAGATCATTTTAGGATTGAGATTTTCTATGAAGATTGTAGTAATTGTTTTTCAGAAAGTGAATATGGAACTGACTTGCTAGTGTACACAATCTTTTCAAGAAAGAGGAGAAGCTCTCCACATTACATTTTTTAGTGTTTAATAATTATATCATAGTCAATTCATGTTCAACATTATAATAAAGCACAACCTCTCATAAAGATATGTGAAAATAGTGATTGACCCCTTAGGTGTATGTATAAACCATTATAAGGCTTGACCTCATAGGCTATGTGTAAAGAGTTTAAGTATTTATTTATCACTATAAACTACCTCTTGACATGTCATGTTAAACTCTTTTATGTGTTTCCTAGGAGCTCCTTTCCCCTTGTCAAATATTGGAGTTCAAAATGAATAGGAAAAGGTATTTTCATCATGTTTATGTCAAATGGATGTGGACATAGTTTTTCAAAATTTATTTTTTTACTTTGGAAATAGCTTCCATATTGAAGTCCTTGAATTTTTTCCTTCATGTTTTGCCATTCTTGGAAAAAATTTATGTATTTGAGTGGTAAAGATGATGATTGATTTTGATTTTGATTTTGATTTTGATTTTGATTTTGATTTTGATTTTGATTTTGATTTTGATTTTGATTTTGATTTTGATTTTGATTTTGATTTTGACTTAGATTTGGATTTGGATTTTGGGAGAATCCTAAAGCTATATTTTTGTCATTATTATTATGATAACCTTGATTGATTTTTGGATTTTTTTGATTTGGTGATCCTTGGATTTAAAGGATTGTTTGATAAGTTGGATTCAATATTAGTTAATTATTTAGTTAACCTTTTCACATGATTTACAATGGTAAAGAATTGGATTTATTGGGATGTGTCATCTAGAACTGATTTTCCCTTATCCACATGATTATGGGAAATATTTTTCATATTTTTATTAGATGGTCCTATTATGGCCTTGTTATTTCCTAAGGAGGCATTATATGTTACTTGATCATGTGTAGGAAGAGTTATATCTTTCCTATAAATTAGGAGAGATAAGTCCTTGGGATCAAAATCATGTGGAAACTTAGCTCTTAGCCCCAAGAGGTGTAAAAATACTACATTATTATTTTCTAGGAGGTATTAAGTTACTTGAGATGTTGGATATTTATGTAGATTCATATCATGTTTGTACTCATCTTGGTAGGGTCTATTATCATTATCATAGACCTCAACATGTTCTTTATTTAAAAAATGGAAAGGGTTATTCTCTATTTGTATTATATTAAGGATTATCTAAATAGGCTTGAATCCTAGTGATTGTAGTCATTGTTTAAATGTTGTGCTTGAATCAAAATTTATATGACTCTAAATTGAAAATACATCTATCTTACAAAAAAATTGAGTTACTTGGTCTTGGATTTCTTTGGATAAAGTTCTCTTATTAAGGCTTTGCTTTAAAAATTAAGGAGTTAGTTTTAATTCAAAAACAAAGTTTAGTTTTCAAAACCCAAAAAAAAAAACAATTATGGGCTTTCCACAAGGATGTAAAATTAAATATAACACACAAGATCTAACTAGATATAAAAATCATGCAAATCACATACAAGGATAAAATCTAGGCAAGAGACTTGAGGGACTTGTGGGATTTCATTTATACTTGTTTGCTCATTGAATAGTGATCACCCAATATTTTAGATCATTGACTATTGAGATAGTGCCATACCTAT